>SRSE01000776.1:140000-321341 GCA_005024645.1 Planiliza haematocheilus | reverse complement strand
TTCCATCCATCCATCCATCCATCCATCCATCTATGAACATACCATCCACCCATCCATCCATCCATACATCCATCCATCCATCCATCCGTCCATTCCATCCATCCATCCATCCATCCATCCATCCATCATCCATCCACCCATCCATCCATCCATCCATCCACCCATCCATCCATCCCATCCATCCATCCGTCCATCCATCCATCCATGCGAGAGTTGCTTGTTTCATCTGATCATTAGAGGAAGAACTAGTGTCTATGTAAACGAATCCACTGACTGAATATTATTTATCATCTTTCATTTATCTGTAGATGATGTAAATCCACCTAACTTATGATTATTACTTAATAGTCTAAACTGCTTTTTATTAATTATCTGACTCATAATAACTCTTTTTTTATTGCTGTGACTGTTTAAGCGATTTTAGAGGAAATATCTTTTATGGTATTTTTTTTATAAACAGTCAGAATCTGCAGTTTATTCTTAGAGATGAAGTTTTATCCAACGTCCAGTTTCCTTCATCTCTCAGGGTCCTTTCACACAAACACAGTCTGAAGCAGGAGAAGCTTTACTCCCTCTCTGTCCTCTCTTGGCCTGCGACATATCCTCCTCCTCCTCCTCCTCCTCCTCCTCCTCCTCCTCCTCATTGCGCTCGGTTTGTATTTTCTTGGTTATTTTGGGAGAGCAGCTCCAGTTAATTAAAACTGGGCGGGATACAAACGACTCTCGGCCAAACTCAATGCTCAGCTTCAGAGGCCCGGCGGCTGGCAGAGCGAGATGGGCACCGATAGATGGGATTCACTCATTAGCAGCCTGCAGTAAAAACATTACACCTCCACTGAGAAGCTGCAGCGCTGTTCTCGTTAACGGCCTATCAAAGAGCGGCGGCGGGCGAATTCGCAGGGTGACTCATCGGGGCGTCTGATCCGAGGCCTGGAACTCCCCCGGGGTCATTTTGTAGCGTTGAGCGGGTTTATGGTCCCTACTTCTGCTCTCAGGAGGATCTCCAGCCTCGCTTCAGAAGAAGCAAGGCTTATTTTGTTTGGAAAGGATAAAAGTGTCTGAAAGGTCCACGCTGACAGAAATAAGAATCATCTACTTTCTCTTGCAACATATGTTTTTCAAACCCACGCAGACTGTGACTGCGAGGCGACGCTTTCATTTGGCAATGTTTGCCTTTTGAGCCGAGAAGAACTGAAGAAGCTGCTTGGATGAAATGTCTTCAAGAAACTCTGTAAGTCTAGCTGCCCTTGTTACAGCGTTGTTGTTGGACATGTTTGAGAGAATATTTAGAACAGGTTTAACGATATCGGTTGCTCAGAGGCTTTGATTTGGAGGAAGTGAAACTTTTTGCTGGAGACTCTGAGGTCTGTCCAATGTCCCACTAAAGTATTTTCTTTTCCTACGTTTGACACCTGAGAGTGTTCATATCTTTGCACAGTGCATTTCTGGTGCAATCTTCAGTTTCTTCTTCACCGATCTGTTCAACATCACACACTCACAGCAGGCAACATCATTCAGCCTTAGACTGTCCAAGGACTAAAACGCTGCTCAGACGGTGAAAAAAGGTTCCTATCAGGAGAATAAATCACTGTAATGTGTTCATCAGTTTCTCATTAATACTGAACCTGGAGAGTTCATAGAAAGTAGCACAGCTGCACATTAAAGCGAACAAACACACGATCAGCCACAACATTACGACCACCAACAGTAGAAGTGATTTACATCTAAAGCATCTTGCTCCAGTTCAGTGTTCTGCTGGGAAACTTCTGGACCTGGCTTCATTCATTGGTGTGGATGTTACTTAGACATGTAGCACCCACCTAGACCAGACCAGGCACCCCCACCCCATAGCAATGACACTCCTTGATGGCAGCAGCCATCCCCAGCAGGATGCAGCCACAAAAACACTTTAGGAAGAAGAACAGCACAAGGTGTTGACCTGGCCTCCACATTCACTAGATCCCAAACTGATCAAGTATCTGTGGGATGATCCACAGAGGCCCCTCCCCTTAACCCTTAGGACCCAAACACACAGTCTCTACAGGGGTAAATCAGCCCCAGACTCCTGAAGCATTAGGCTTCCTGCAACAATTCTTCATGTGATTTAATGTAAGGTGTCTGCAAACCTGTTTTTATTGTCATTACTGCAGGAAGAAGTGGAGCTCAGCGGTTATCTGAGAGGTAGATCTTGTATCATCCTTTACACTTTTGCACAGTTTCGTGTCTATTTGAGTCAAATTTAGTTGTAAATAATTCAATTTAAATAGATATTTTAAAGTACCTGCCTCTAGAGCTCTTGCTGACAACTCAAGCAGCAGAGAGCATGACGATGTGTAACAATAGTCTTATAAATGTAAATGATGTCGTTTAAACGGAGGCAGAGTGTTTTAGATTCATATATGGAGTGTCCAGAGTCTCCAGAGCCTTCCTCACCTTCCTCCGTCTCGTGCCAGACGATGCCCTCCAAGTTGACGCTGGTCCCGGGCTGGCAGGGTCCCAAGCAGGCAGAGTCGCCATCCAGCGCCCCCGAGACGCCTCCGTCTTGGGTGTTGGTGCCGATGGACCTCGTCCTCACTGCCAGCTGCTTAGGGTTGGAGGTGGGCAGGGCCGGTGAGGAGAAGGAGGGCGCTGAGGGCAGGGAGGAGCCGGGAGCCCCCGGATGACCCGAGCAGGGGGAGCTGGCACTGTGAACATGGTGTCCACCTGGAGGGAAGATTAGAGACCAGAGAAAGAAAACTTCAAACTACTTTTCTTATTATTACATGAAGCGTAGTTATTTTAATATCACCAAAGTGAATCCAACTCACATCTAACTATCTGAATATTGGACGCTGCTGCTAAATGGAGGCGAGAATCGGAGAGGAGACATTTTGTCCAAATGTCACAGCGTTCATTATTCCCTCCACAGTCTGCAGATACTAACTAGCTAACAATGAGTGGCAGCTAATCGCACCCACACTTAAAAAAACTACTTTCTCCACTCTGTTTGGATTCATCCACTACTCTCCATCCTGACTGATTAAAAAACAAAAACACTTCAACCTCGTGCAGACACTGACATACAGATGATAATTAGCTGCCACTTCTGCACAGAGCTACTTAGCAAAATAAAAAGCTGCAAAAGTACAAGGAAAGACTGTTATCATTGTATTTTATGGTCCGATACAAAAAACACCTGAGATATGAGATACAGACATAACTTCAGATCTGACTCAAGGACGAGTGTTAAATGCAATAATTTCAGTTGCATCAAAGTCGTCTTTTAGTCGTCACAAGTTTTCTCAATGAATCCGTCACTACAGGGTCATGGCGTATGGTGGAGATCGGACACAAGAGCCTAAATCTCCCTTCGCTTTTTTATAAAATAACATTTCTTCAATGAGACAGACATATGTACAGATAATAAAATCGCATTTTGTTGTTTTTTCTCTGAACGTCAATGATTTGAAAAATAAAAAAAGTGAAAAACAATGAAAGGTAGGAAGCCGTCACTGATTTTCACATCACGACAAAATCAAACTCTTTGAGCTTTATTTCACATTTCTTCACAGTTTCCGGCCTCCAGCGGCGTTCCATAAAACCAATAACACATTATTTCTAAGTTCCCAAAGCCTACGAGTGATCTTAACCGTCACATCGCCATGGTAACGCGTAATGAAATCCATGTCAACGTCGCCCTTTAAGAGCTCCACTCTTATCTTCGCCGCCTATTATGGTCCCAATTACAACAGCTCTGGGAAATAATTCTGCTGAGAGAGCAGCGGCAATCAGCGGTGAAAGATTTTCCTGCGTCGCCATTACGGCTCAATAAAGATTAGACGCTTGACAGATATCTCACTGCACGATATTCTTTAACAGCTCAAGAGAACTTCCTCGCCTTCCACGGTACCTGCCTGGAAGTGGCAAAGAAAAACAGGAGGTCTTTGTCGAGTTCAACTCTTCTGTCGTGTTTGGTTTCCCAGATAAAGAATCAACACTTCTTCTGTTCACAGGTCACTGTCCAGTCTGATGAGAAAAGACTTTTTTGGCTCTTTAGTAAAAAAATCCATCTTCAGAGGCGAACTGTGGGTTGGATGTGAGCAGCTATTCAGTTTTAAAAACCATGGGCTGAAATCACTGAAGTCCAAGTGAAATGTTTCATCAATTAAAACGTCATAAAAGATAGAAAGAGAAAACCATTTTAGACCGCTTTGCTTCAAAACCAACGTTCAATATGAAGTTGTCGTTGTCGTAGTTTGGCCACGACTCAAAGGCTTTCACACGGCCTGTCTTTGCTCCTAATTACCCAACGCATGCTCATTGTGCTCAGTGTATTCGCGGGAAGACTTCACACGAACAGCGTTTACTTCCTCGTTAGCTTGAATTTGCTCTCCGAGCTCTGAGTTGACAAGTCGTGACGAGTTAGCTGACGTTTTCAGAAGTTTTATTTTCTTACTAGAAAGTCGGCGACTAGTCGACGTTGATTCAGCTTTCACCACATATTTGTCGACTTTAAAATATCCAAATTTCCTACACTGAGGTAGCTGCTCGTTAGCCATTGACCTCTAGACACCAACGGCTGCCTAGCGTTCTCATTAATCAATGTTACTTCTTCACAGCAAAACATTTTGCATAAATTACTTCCCAATGTGGCAATGAAACAATTTCCTTGAAGTATTCTAATTCTGATTCTGACTGCCCGCTTGTTAGCTTGCTAACTGCTAGTCTTGGTAGCTAGCAGCCACGTACTCATGATATAAGTCACGTCCACATGTAAAGTGGTTCTCTCATAGTCCATCTCTTTGTAGCTGACAGTTAGCATTTGCATATTTCCCAATAAAACTAGCAGAAAATAAAAATACTTCTGGTGTAAGAACTTGAAAAGAATATATTGTCAACGCCGCTTCATTTGGGAACACCTGGCGTTCCAAGCCTTACCTTCAGGTAAAACGTTATGAAAACTCTGTGTTTAAGTCATGTGTCATTCAACTGAGTCAGTCGTTCCCATTGGTCCTAAAAAAAGTTGAGATTAGTTCAACTCAGCCAAAGTTTTTTCCCCCTATCATCGCTGCTCATCTCTCGTGGCTGATGCTGTGAACTCAACACCAAGCATTTTTTTTTTAGCATACCACTTGCTCGCTGATTTTCCTCCGACGGAAACATGTAAGAGAACCGAGTTCATCAGAAGGTTACCTGTTCCCCGAGGAACATTTACATTCAAGGACCGTTAGTTTTCTCAGCGTCTCTCTTCAAGTAGCACATTCCTGCAACGCTTCACGCTTCTCCCTCCTCTGTTACCGGCGTCGTTCATTATGCCGAGGAAACTCTTTCAGGATCAGGTTCAGTTTCTCCCATGCACAGTAATGTAATCCAGGTATTATGAGAAGCAGCACATGAAACAGTGAAAAACAAAACAAATTCATCATGAAAAATAGCAGTAAAGCGAAAAAGACAGATGATCCTCCGTGCTCCCAGAAACCGTCTGTTAACTCCCACACAGCTGCAGCTAGAGGCCACCCGGGACGACTTCTACCAAATCACAAAGCAAATTAACTAGAAAAGAAGAATCGCGTTCCCCGGTGATTTCTGTTGTGCCGTTTTAATTTTAGTTTTTTCTTTTTTTTTTCCTCCTCTCCCTCAGACGCCTAGAATAACAACAGCTACAGTACAGTCGGCCGGCAAGACAAGAATAAAAACACACAAGCCTGCTCCCTCAAGAGTTCAGCGCCTCAAACAAATCATCCTTTCTCACAGTGTCTCTTAATTAAAAAATCCTGCACTAAAATATCACGGCAACAGAACTGAACTTGAGGATTTTTATGCCCAAACAGCTCCAGATCTGGCAGTCAAACAGATCGAGTCCGGCGCTGGAGCAAACCGATCTTTCCACAGGGTTTGGAGAACGCGATGCCAACAGTAACGCAATGATGAACAACCTGGAGGCCAAGAACACGACGGGAAGTAGTCCGTCTGGGATGTGAGGTGTAATGAAGACTGCAGCTTTTCTGGGCAAGTGATGCGCGCCAATGCCTGAAAAGTAACATAAAACAAAACGAGAGTGTTTCTTCTAAATTGGAAGCAAAGCGCTGTGGCTGACACCAGTCGATATTGACCTTAACTGTAGATGAGAAAACGCTCCTGTCGTGACTCATTCTGGACAACAGCTCAGTCCATTCCTGTGTGAGGACTTCATGCGGCGACTCGACCGCGCCGCTCGTCGTATTAATTCTTTTCTTCTTCAGTCTCTTTGCTCTCCTACCTGACTGAAACTCGACAGCTTCTGGGAACATCGATTTCATTTCCTTTGTTTCTCTGAGTCGCTAATAATCTCGTTTTGTGAGTATCTTCACACGTCAGAAACTACGGAAATAAAAAGCAGAGAGGGAGAGATTCGAGCTTTAACTAAACCATGAAGGAGCATCAAATACACCCAAACAACACTAAAATATGCATGGACCCTGGAGCGGCGCAAGAACAGAATTGGTCTTCCTCACTTTCCTTCAGACAGACTGATGATACAGATGATACCAATAACAGACAAATAAAACGGATCCAAACGTGTCTGGAACCGTTCAGCTCAGAGTTTGATCTGCTCTCAGTTCAGCTACACCACGCTAGGAGGGTTAGCCTTTAAATCTGTGTGTGTCGACTCACAATAAACAGAAGCAGTGAGCCTCACGGTCAGTTTGTCCCCTGATAAGTCAATGAAGGTTATTAAAATCAATATGAGAAGCTGTTCTTCTTTCTTTTGTTTTATCTGCAGAAACCAAAATGTTCCAAACCAAGAGCAAGAAGAGCTTAGCTGGGAGGCTAAGAAGGTAGCAATATCAACTCTTAGCTGGGGGCTAGGAAGAACTACTGTTAGCTGGGAGGCTAATAGCTAGCTGTTATTAGCTAGGAGACTAGGAAACAAGGAAGAGCGACTATTAGCTAGGAGAGAAAGAACTACTGCTAGCTGAGAAGCAAAGAAGCTAGCAATAGCTGTTATTCACTGGGAGGCTAGGGAGCAAGAAAGAGCAATTGTTAGCTGGTAGGTTAAGAAGATAGGAGGAGCTACTGTTAGCTGGGAGGCAAGGAAGCTAAGAGCTACTATTAGCTAGGTAGCTAAGAAGAGCTACTAAGATCCATCATCTGGATCTTAACCAACGCAGAGAAGAAAAAAATACCTCAGTACGCAACTGAATAGTCGTCCAACCAAGCAGAGCTAGTTATTTGTAAATAAATTAAACTCCACAGCGTCCATTCGATCTGATTGTCTCAACATAATCATCTCCAAACGGAGAGACTCCAGACCAACTTTCAGCTGCACTGTTTATTTATTTATTTCTGTGTGGGAAGCAGAAGTCTGGCTCTTCCTCCAGGCGTTTGAGTTTAATCAGTTTCACCTCTTGAATCTGCTGAAAGGTGACGGATGAAGGGATGAAAAGCAAACAGACTTGATTTTAGCGTTTCCTCCTCCGACTCACTGGAGTCTTTTTTTTTTTTTTTTTTTTTTTTCACTGGGTGTTGAGCTTGAATCACAAACAGCTGTCCGAGCTGAATTTACCCACATTAATCAGGAGGAGGAGGAGGAGGAGGAGGAGGAGGAGGAGGAGGGGTACCAGGGGAGCCTGCTGAGTTTTCCATTAATTCTGCCTCTAAAATCTATAATTAAACAAAGACGGCTGCTTTCCTATTTTTTTTTCTCCATCTTTTCGTATTTTTTTATGCGTCAGACGACAGGAAGACGCTCCTGGATCTGTCTTTAAATGCAGAGAAAGAATTTGATCCATCCATCCATCCATCCATCCATCCATCCATCCATCCATCCATCCATCCATCCAGCTCAGCTAATGGACTCTTCCTCCTCTTCCATTTTTACTAACACATCCGTTCCCTCCCCCTTCTTCTTGTCCTCTCATCTCTATATTTATCTTCCACATTTTACCCCCATCTCTTTCCACTTCCTCCCGTCACCTTTTTAAATCTTCCCCTCCTTCCTTCTTCTCTTTTCCTCTTTTAATCCCTCTTTTGTCTTCAGATCCTCCTCTCTTATCCTGTCCTCCCTTTGTCCTTTACGTCCTCCTTCTTTCTCCACCTCTTCCTCTGTATTTAATCTTTTTTATTTATCTTATTCTTTTCTTTTCCATCCTTCCTCTTTTCTTTCCTCTCTTCTTTTGTACTTCCTGCTCTTCTTTCATCCTCCCTTTCCTTTAACGATTTCTCTTCTTTCTCCTTTTTCTTGTTAACCTTATTTTTGTCCTCTCATTTTCTTCCTCTCCACGCCTGTCCTCCTTTCCTTTTTTTCCTTAATTGTCGGTCTTACTTATCTCCTCCTTTTTCTTTTCATCCCTCTTTCCTCTCCTTCCTCTTCCCTTCCTTTTAATTCCCTCGGTGAGCAGCCACGCTGGTTTTCTTTTTGTTCTCAGACAGAAATCCTCCCTGTCTCTTTATTGTCAGGCTGTTGTTTGTGTTTTTGTGAACGGTAGCCATCTTTTCTCTCCTCAGCTCGTCCCTTTTCTTTCAGCCTCTCAGCGTTAACAACGCAGACGTTTACCTCCCGACTGAATGACAAGCTCTAATGGCATTTAAAGCGACCGAGGGGGAAGCGGTGGACATTACTCGCTGCAGTAATAACTCCTGCTGCCGTCACTGAACATCTGAACCGCCGTCGTCCCGGCACAGTCAGCCGTTAACAATAATCTCGTTAGAACCAATTCTGCATGAATTAATATCCCTGAGCTGAAGTGTCTGCGAGCAGCGTTTCACTAATGAAGCGTCATCATGAAGCATCTGGGCCGAGGCTTTTACTGATGAGACCAAAGAAACTTATTTAAACGACTTAAGGTACAGAAATACTAACAAAGGCCTGTGACTGGACACGCTGTAGTCCTTGAACGCACCACAAGGACTACAGCCAATAACTAGCTGGTACATACGGAGCTGCAAATAACTCTTCATACCAGCAGGTGGCAGTAGACCGGATTCACTATGAGAAAGCTGGGGAGAGCTACTGTTAGCTGGGAGGCTAGGAGGCTAGTATGTGGTGATATTAGCTGAGAGGCTAGGAAGCTAGGAAGCTAGGAAGAGATAGATAGATAGATAGATAGATAGATAGATAGATAGATAGATAGATAGATAGATAGATAGATAGATAGATAGATAGATAGATAGATAGATAGATAGATAGATAGATAGATAGATAGATAGATAACTTTATTGATTAGCTGGGAGGCTAGGAACAGTGAGTCTGGAAACTAGAGGTTTAGGCAGCAGAAACTTGGTCTAGAGTCTCTGTGGTGGGACCTGATTCTGCTCCAGCAAAGATCTCCTGAATCATATTGTTTGGTTCGAGGCTTTATCAGCTGATGGACAGAAGAACCAAACGTGTTGGCTGAGCGCTGTTGAGTTGAATCATGATGAGCGGTTGAAACACGACTCATTACCAGACTCATATTCTGAACCAACCAAGAACCAAATCTGCACCAGGCTAAAAATAATCCAGCATCCAAAAACACTTCCCCTGAGTTTCCATCAGAGGCGATAACAGATATGAGACGCTCGCCTGAGTTTGAGCCAATCAGCTGCTGGAGCTTCCTCCAAGTGTTAAAGGAACCAGATGTCAAATCAAATGAAAGAAGAGGAGGACGACATATTTTTCTGATGGTGATATTATGATGCATCTTGTTTCTCCTGCATCAATGAAGGCTTCAGTAAACGCAGAGGAAACCCTGCCAGGCCTGCAGAGCAGAGCAGAGCAGAGCAGAGCAGAGCTTGTGGGCGTTCAATCAAACCACGAAGCCTTTTCCTTCTGTTGACATTGACGTGCTCGTAGCTAATGGACACTCGCTGGTGCCTCCACGTGAGCTGCTCTGAAAACACACACTTGACACTTTTGCTTCTTCGCTATTTAAACATCTGTCAAATCAAAACACATGGAGACGAATTTTCCTTCAACAAAAACATCGATATACTGAACCATTAACGGCATTTTAGTCAGAACTGCTGAGCTCTGACTGATGATACGTCTCTTTAAGCTCATCAGTGATCATGTGCAGCCATTTTTCATTTCAACCACATGTATAATTTATACTGGTCCCATCATTAAAACAAATACGTTGATCAGGAGTTTAATTCTTGATGTTGAAGAGGTTTAAAAACTAGAAACTAAAGGATAACCTTTGTGTCACACCTGCAGAGCTCTGAGGCGTACTGATGCAGGTAGGTTTAAAGAAAGACAGAAGAAAGAAAAAGGACTTTCAAGGTCACTCTGATGTTATTTTCAAAAGATCCGTCTCCTTACGCCTCCTGCCCGTCTGGTTTCTGTTTTCAACCAATAACCTCCTGTCAGTCACAAAACCAAAGCAGAAACAATGTGAAGCTCGACTAAAGTCAACTAGGGTTAAAGTCTATCCCACCTGTCATTGGTCTAGAGGAGGGTCCACCCTGGACAGGTCTCCAGTCTATCACAGAGCTAACACAGAGAGACAGAATCACCAATGAACCTAAGCAGCATGTCTTTGGACGGTGGGAGACAGTCCTCTGTCAGTCAGTATCTAGTATCTGTGGATGTGTGGTGAGGTGGTAGTAGCTGATCATCAACAACAACAACAAACACTGAACGTTTCCTGGAGACAGCGTCAAGGAGAAACATCTTCCAGAGAGGGTTAGGGAGTTTATGGCAGCGTTGGATGAGCAGAGAGGACACAAGGTACCAGCTACCCTCTCCACACTACATTAACTTTGACTGGAAGATTTATTGGACTGAATCCAGTCCACTCTAGGAGAAGACAAGAAGACAAGGACAGACTTTAGGAAGACACAGGAGACCAACTCTAGGAGAAGACAAGGAAGACAAGGACAGACTTTAGGAAGACACAGGAGACCAACTCTAGGAGAAGACAAGGAAGACAAGGACAGACTTTAGGAAGACACAGGAGACCAACTCTAGGAGAAGACAAGGAAGACAAGGACAGACTTTAGGAAGACACAGGAGACCAACTCTAGGAGAAGACAAGGAAGACAAGGACAGACTTTAGGAAGACACAGGAGACCAACTCTAGGAGAAGACAAGGAAGACAAGGGCAGACTTTAGGAAGACACAGGAGACCAACTCTAGGAGAAGACAAGGAAGACAAGGACAGACTTTAGGAAGACACAGGAGACCAACTCTAGGAGAAGACAAGGAAGACAAGGACAGACTTTAGGAAGACACAGGAGACCAACTCTAGGAGAAGACAAGGAAGACAAGGACAGACTTTAGGAAGACACAGGAGACCAACTCTAGGAGAAGACAAGGAAGACAAGGGCAGACTTTAGGAAGACACAGGAGACCAACTCTAGGAGAAGACAAGGAAGACAAGGACAGACTTTAGGAAGACACAGGAGACCAACTCTAGGAGAAGACAAGGACAGACTTTAGGAAGACACAGGAGACCACCTCTAGGACATTTATGATCAGACAGGGACTCAGATCAGCTGATACTCAATATTAACTAGTGTCCCTACTTCACAGATCACGGTTTAATGCTCTGTATTCAGATAAATATCGGCATCATTTGTGGTTCTGTCTCAAAACAATCGTTCTCTCTCTACTCAACGGAAACTAAAAGCAAATCCGATCAGCCAGGATCTGACCAGCGTCTCTGAGGTCGTACTGTGACGAACGAGGTAGTTACAGAACGGTTTAAATCAAACTCGTAAAGTTTGTCCAATCACGGCTCAAAGTTTAGCAGCCGTAAATGTAAGTCTCATGTCTCAGCAGTCAAGAAGCAGATCCCTGGTGTTTCTTTTTTAAATCCACATCAAGAGTTCAGAGTCAGACATGTCGAGCCTTTAGAAAGCGTGTTCGGCGTTACGGAGAGACATCTGGCTGGCTGTTAGATAACTGTCTGACCACGCCGCCGCAGCCTCGCCTCAGTCAATATTCTTTGAAAAATGAAAGGATAAGCTACATCAAAGTGTCGCCGATTATCAGCCTCCGGCGAAGACTGGACACATGTGACGCAAGTTTGAATCCCGCTGAGGCCCGGTGACCTTTGTGTGATGATAGCACGCTAAATAAAAAGGGACGGTCCACCTTAAAGTCCTGTCAGCGATCATCATAGACATAAAAGAGATGGCTAGGTGAGATTTATCTTCTTAAAGGTTGTCATTTTTTAGTTTTGTTCGATTCATTAAGTGGAAAAAATGCAGCATCTGCAGCTCTCTATGTTTAATGAAGCATAATTAACACCTCTTTTTTTTGTTTTAGCATTATTAACACCATATAGACGTAAGTTGTTGAACCTGCACAGCTGCTCTGCTTCAGCTTCATCCTGTCCATACTGATGGATTGGAGAACGTCGTAGTTTGGTCCAAAATCTGTCAGAATCTCCTTAAAAGAGATTTTATGATTAAATGTTTTTTTATTTTTTTTACACTCTAGCTTGAAGTCTTTAAAGAGAACGTTGTGCGGGAGGATCCAGGAACGTTCATCGTCGGGTTTGACGTGTTGAAGCCGGCTGAAAAATGAAGCCGACACCTTCATCTCGTCATTCATTGGTTCATTATCTGTAACTGCTTGTCCTCTAGAGTTCAAACCCAGGATCTTTTATGCTGTAAGGCGTCAATGCTAAACGTAGAGCTACAAAAAAAAAAAATGCAGCTCCACTAATGTCCACTAGAGGCTGGCTCCAAAAATGAGACACTCCCCATAAACTTTAAATATGCTAACGGCCTGGTACTAAAACAGTTTTTGCTCATTTCTCCATTCATGGTGACTGTAGGGGTAGAATTTTAATAAAGCGAAATAATATCAAGGCTTGAAGTTTTGCATAATTAATGGGCGTGGCTGCTTAGATTGACAGGTTTGGTGTCCTCTCAGGTTGCTAGCTGCCATCCTGCACTTCACAAAAGTAAAGTCTATATAAACGGTCTCTGTCTAGAACGGGACAGGGTTTTGGTTTATGAATCTGGTACAAACCCAAATAGTTTTCGGTGTTGGGGCTTGTTATCGTTACCAGTTTTACCTCATCACCCGTTTTTTAACAATACATTTATATAATAAATACGTTTTTCTATCAGTCTAGTCCAATGATAGGCCTGAAACCACATGATAATAATCCCATCCCACAATTTTGATGTTTCATGGTTGGTGTCTACACTCAGCAGCCATAACATTAAAACCACCTGCCTAATATTGCTTAGTTATCCCATTTGCCGCCTACAAAGTTTGGGTGCATCAGGATACGGACAAGACGCATCTAAAGGTTTGGGAACTTTGGATTGAAGGGAGGGGCCTGTGTGGATCAGGCTCGTTCCAGAGCATCCCACAGATACTAGATCAGTTTGGGGTATGAGGAGGTTTTTGAGTTGTTCTTAAGGATCCTGCTCCAGACGGCTGCTGCTGTTAGGGGACGTCGTTGCTACAGCAGCAATGTCTAGAACCAGACAGAACACTGGACTGCAAGATTATTCATGTTCCTCCTTTGTCCTGTTTTATTGTTGAATGTGTTGAATGAATGCGTTCCCCACTGGCTTACATGTATATGTGCATGTACATGATTGGTTGTTTCCATTTAAAATGAGAGAGGAGTGTAAAATACAGTGTGTTGCTTTATGACCTTGATGAAGGTCACGAGCCAGAACACGTTGGTCTATTAAATCTGTTCCGTCTTCTACAAGTTGACCTTTCTACAGTTACCTAAACAGCTGGACTAGCTAGGTGGGCGTCATGAGCTAAACTCAAAGACTTGGTTTGGTTGCCACTTCTGCAACAAAGCCATCAAAGAACAGAACACTGAAAGCAGGATCACCAAACTCTAAATTCATTTATCTGACGTATTAAACTGAACTTCCATCCTCAACCTGTAGGAGGCAGCAGTTTGCAGCCAAAAACGCCCCTCGTAATTATCTCCGTCCTGAACCTCATTCAGGCTGTTTACATGCGACACCACACCCCCAATCACAACTAGCCGTCAATGTTGCCATAGAAACCAAGTCTGGGCAAAAGTGTAAAAAAAAAAAACGGTTCGACTCAGAAGCTGCAGAAAAACAGGGTTTAAAAACAAAAAAATGCAGAAATAACAAATATATTGACAAGTTCAAGCATCCGAGAGGAGAGCAGAGCGTTTCATCTTCATTCAGCCTGCAGGGATCAGGACTGACAGACAGACAGACCGACGGAGCAGCCGCTGTCATTCACAGACAAACTCGAGTGCATCTTATTGTCATGCAGATGACAGTCTGAGGCTCGGCAGCAGCAGAGCGGTTTTCCTTTACCGTCAGCCAGACTGGACCTGATCTTTACTCATTATTATTTTTGTTATCTTGATCATTTCAGCTGTTATTAAAGTTTAAATGTGAGCATTTTTACGTGTGCGTTCCTATGCATCATATTGAAACATCTCAGCAGATACTGGATGGACTGGAATGAAATTTGGTGCAGATATTTGTGACCCATTATGGAAACAAATGCACCATGAGGTTGAAATGTATGTTTTGTCTGTGAAGAATCTCAATCATTTAATGAACTGCAACAAAATCCAGAACACAGACATCTCTGGTGCCTTCAGGATCAACTGTAAGAACAAAGCAGCAACAACTTCCAGGGCTGAAAAGTGAAACATTAGCATGCTAATGTGCAAAAGGTTCAGTGTGCATATGTCTTTTCAGTGCAGCAGCAGATGAACTGTCGTTTAAGACAAGTTCAACATCTCCACAAAGACGTTAAATGAAGCATGGAAGACCTGCAGGTTCAGCTTTAGAAATGCTCAAAGTAACACAACCCTTCCGTCTGCACTGGGGATAAAAGACTTCCCAATTCAAAAATTAAGCTTGATATCGATGCATTAAAATCCTCGGATCAAGTCTTTAAACGCATTCCCTGCATCTCTTTAGAAATCACACCAAACTGGTGTTGACACAGCAAATCTTGCAGGATCGCGCAACGAGATCGATTGATCTAGGTGTGAAGGGAACACCATCAGGACTGAGAGCTGACTGGATTTAAAAAGTATAAGACGAGATAAGAAACCAGAGGTAGAAAGTTGAGGAGACGCCATGAATCTGAAATCTCTCTGGATATTGAATCAAAACCTTGTGAATCTGAATCAAAACGAATCAGGAACATTTGACGCGTTGACCGCTCGCTGACCCGTTCAGTGTGAGCAGAGAAGAAGCTCCTTCAAACTAAAAACGTGTCAGACTGATTCATACAGATCACACAGAACTCTCTGAGATTCTCACTTTGGCATATTTATACTCCTGACTGTTCAGACTGCAGGAAAAACAAAGACACGCGTCCAGAATGAATAAATGCAGTTACACCTTGAATCAAAGCAGCTCCTCTGAGCCTTGACTGACTGATTAACCGTCAGTCTTTAGGTTTACAAGACAACGCAGCCACAATTCTTACAAACAATCATAATTACAGATACACATATAAAAAACACAATATTATCAACGGCACCACACCAGGAAATAAAACACAAAATGCATTTAATCCTCCAGAATGTTGAGATCACCATAAACCCTTCAGAGCGTCTGTATAGCCGTCTACTGCCGATAAGCGCCACTTCTCTCTGTAAATGTGCGTTTAATATATGGCTGTGTGTAATAATCTCCCTCCATTCGACTGCAGCTCATAAGCTCCGTGTAACATCTTAGCGCCGCGCAACGGCACAACCCGTCCACGCGCTCGTCAGCAGGGGTGGAACTGTTTAATCCAATTGTGATCCCATTTAAATGAAACGCGTCGTACGCTCTCAGCTCATTTTCTAATCAGATTAACTTCAGCGCTTCCAAAAAGTCTCTGAACAGAACAAATAAACGGCAGGTTAGGAGACGAAGAGTCACATTAGAGTCTGAGGATTGAGCCTCGGTTTGGAAATGTGATCTTTCTTGAACAGCTGCCGTTTTATTTTAAAGACCACAGTCACAACAGAGCAAGTGATGCGTTCATCCAATCAGACGGAGGAAGGGTTCATACCTGTCAATCAACCATCACTCAGTATGTTTAGACTTTGGTGACGCTATTAAACGTCTTGAACACCAACTTCAGTGACGAACCAGGAACCTTTTCAGAGCAGAGATCAGAACCTCAGGCCCCGTTCAGACTTTTCATTAACATCCGTCCTGGTTGATCCATCCATCTTTAAACACCTGCAGTCACACAGGTATTAATTAAAATACGCCTCCACATGCGTCCCCAGACACCACTTTAGATCTGATCTCTACGTAAACGACATAATTTGCAGCGTAGTCGTGCAATGACCACGAGTGATGCTTTCAGAAAGGCTGGAACTGTTTATGTAGTTTAATGATTTGTGTTATGGGGCATTATGGGATTTGTAGTCAGTAGCTATGCATGGTTCTGCACCAGCAGCAGCTTTCTGACCTACTGTAAGTGTTGTTGGTGTCTTTATTAGTGAACCATTAGTGATGAGCATTGACCATGTTTTAGACCGTATGTCTGCTGTACTGTAAGTTTGCTGCAAGTTAGCTAGCTGCCATGCTACATGCTAACCTCCTTCAGATAGATAGAGAGTTATTTATTACTGAATAAGGAGATCATGCACAACAAATTCCCTTCAAGAGGTTTGGACACTAAAGCAACTTTAAGTAAATGTAGTTAGTCAGTAAAAGAAGAAGGACGAACAACTAAATACATCTAAACTGGAATGAACTATTGTTTAGTTAACGAGAACAGAATATTTTAATATGTACGCAAGTGCATCCCCTGTTGAGAATGTGATCTTTAATGTGACCCAGGACTCACTGTGATCAGAAAAGCAAAGTCTGTACGAGGCTCCTAACATGATCCTGACCTGAGAGGGGGTGGAGCTTGCTGTGCTGAATGTACCTGCGTACGCCCTCTCGGTATCTTAACCAAAGAAAACATGTTTCTCTGTCTGTGATAAAACAGTTGAAACATGCGCAGCCCTTACTACCCTTTGCAGAACCTTGACCAATGACTCGGCCTCGACGCTCCAGCGCCATCTAGGATTCCCTAGAGGTTTAACTTAGTCACTAGACCACTGCGTATGGCTTTAGCTTTGCCCTGCCCACATACTTTCAGGTCCTATCCCACGCACCCAACCCCCATGACCACTGCTCTACTCTCAGTATCAGACAACACCTCTTTTAGGGTCTGACAAACCGTTACTACCCTTTGCAGACCCTTTCCAAGACTCTTATTGCCAGCGACTCAGCCTCGACGCTCCAGCTCCGTCTAGGATTCCTTAGAGGATTCCTGCTCCCATAGCAACCATCCTGCTTTCAAAAGATCAACCCATAATCAGGTGTTAGGGTTAGGGCTACAAAATAAAAGTAGAGATCCTGCACCAGCTATCCAGAGGGAAACCTCAGAGGGAACCAGCTACTAGATGTTTAGGTTTCACTCCAACACTCTGCTCAGATGACTGATGTGCCATCAGAGCCACTAGACCACTACGTATGGCTTTACCTTTGCCCTGCCCACATACAGTAATCCATCTTTCAGGTGCTATCCCATGCACCCAACCCTCTGCCAATGCTCTACTGTCAGTATCAGCTAACGTCTCTTTTAGGGTCTGACAAGCGTTGGCATCGGGCTCCTTAGCCGGGCGTTTGAATCAACTTGCGACCAACTAGATCGGCTAATAATCTGCACATGACCCTTGACCTTTCGGCCCCAAGACCAGAAGACATCGTCTTTACCAGATGAAAGTGTGAGACTCAGCATAGTTCACCATCTTATCAGTCCTGTCACATATTCTCAAGCTTCATCTCCCCAATGAGGTGACCAGAACAGACATGTGGTGCACCAGGACCAAGGATACCAGCTCAGCTCGTCCAGCTGATCTCAGTCTCACTGCATTTAGTTCACCTTCTGACTCTGCTCTGAGGTTCGTCTGCGATGAGTTAAAACATGAGTTTTTGAGACATTTAAAAGCAGAAAATGTTCTGATTTCTAGAGTTCCTCCTGCAGAGATCAGCCGGAGGAAGAAGTTGCAGCCCTAGCTTTCTGTGCAGGTAGCCATCCGTCTGCCATCTTTAATTTCATTCAGAAACAAACTTGCATCGATTTTATATTTGTTCAGTTGTTTCATGCAGATGGTCAGAAAGATTCTGAAAACAGCCGACACACTGTGGTGGATGTTCTCAAACGACCCTGGCGTAAATTAAGAGACGCGATCGTCCTCCACGGGATTACGTCTGCAGGTCGTCTTTACTTTTTTAGAAAAAGCTGCAGGGAGGACAAGCTTTCTGTCCTGATATACCCTCTGAATGTAAGACGTAAAATAAAAGGCAGGACTAAACTATTAAATGTCTTAACATCAAACATAATCCACGTCTCCAGCTCTAACGGCCTCTGAAGCTCTGAAGCTGAGGCCAGATTGGTGCTGAATGACTTACAGCCTCCTCAGACTGAACGGGAATCCGTCAGATCAACAAATAAACAAAAGCAGGCCAGCGTTTCCTCCTGTCAGCAGCGTCTGCCACACAGCTTCCGTCTTCCCTGCCTCGTCTGATCCTGCCAGCCTCCTCCTGATCCTCCTCCGTCTGCTTCTTCTTTTTTTGTGTGTGTCTTTCAGACTCTTTCACCCCACGTCCTCTGCTGTCACTTCCTATTCCTCCCTCTCTTATCAGACATCTTTTCTCCCTCACCTCTTCACCGTCTCCCCTGGATGATTTTTGATTTAAATAAATAATAATAATAATAACTAAACCGTCCCTCAGATGTAAAAGGAGCTCAGAGCGGCTTGTTAAAAGCTCAGCAATCTGAGACCGGTTCATGTTGAGGTGATGAGTCTTTCATGAGCAAACAAAGCCTGAGCAGGACGCCTCAAATCTCCAGCAGAGACAAGGACTGGATTAAACGGTTCTGAAAGGAGGAAGAGGAGGATGGAGATGGAGGACTCACTGCTGCTGCTGCTGCTGCTGCCTCCCTCCTCCTCCTCCTCCTCCTCCTCTTTTTCATCCCCCTGTCCTAAAGAGAAAAAAATCTGATCTCTGCACATCAGCATGCTGGATATGAGCGCAGACAGTGAGCCTGGGAACAATGACAGCAGCCGTGCAACAATAGGAAATAAATATCATGTGGCAGACAGGCTCTCCTCCTCCTCCTCCTTCTTCTTCATCGTCTTTTCCACATTATACCTGCTCAGTGTCTGCAGGCTTCTCCGTGGCCTTCACACCTGCATCAGTCTGATCTGATTTTCATGCCTTTTCATGTTAAACTCCACAGCTGTGCAGGTGAACAATGTGCAGCCTTGATGCTGCTGCTGCCGCTGCTGCTGCTGCTGCTGTGCATCCCCGGCCTCCAGACAATAAAACCCTCCGCTTACCTTCTCGGCTCCTCTGTGTTTCTTGGCGGCCGGCGTGTCGTCATGCTGCCGCCTGACAACAATAGCGCCGCCGCCGCCGCTTTTAGCGCCACAATCCAGAGCGCCTCGGTGACAGTTCGGGTTATTATTGTTGTTATTGTTGTTGTTGTTGTTCACGTTGTCCGCCGCGATCCGGGAGTCCGCCGCGGCGCAGTGGCAGTGTCCGGGGCCGTCGCGGCACAGATGATGATGCTCAGGCAGCAGGGCGGACGACGGGAGGAAGACGGAGGAGGGAGGAGGAGGAGGAGGAAGAGGAGGAGGAGGAGGAGACGAGCCATCGCCGGGCTTCTCCTTCCTGGTACGGACAGGAGGAGCGGCGGCGTCTCTCTCCCTGTCCCTCTCCCTCTTCCAGCCCCGGATCACGTTCTTCCCCTTCCTCTCCTCCTTGGCTTTGGCGCATGGCGCAGAAGGAGCGGCCGCGGTCACGTCGGAGACGCTGCTGCTGCTGTTGTTGCCGCTTCCGTCCGCGTCTCTGCTGACCGTAGAAATCATCTCCACACCTTCTCCACTGACTCTGCGTCCTTGAGCCTCCCGACGCTGCTGCTGCTGCTTATCCGCCCCGACGCGCACCGAGACGGTAGCCGCTGACTGATCCGCCGCTGCCGCTGCCGCTGCCTGCTCGGGTTCCTCTCGTCCCTCCCGCCCGCCTCGGCTGCGTTTAAGTGCGGATCTCCTCGGCTCCGACCCGCCGCCGCCAGGTCCCCGGGTCTGGAGCGAGGGCAGGGCCGCGTGTCTGTCGGCTGAGCCAGCGGCGCTGGAGGAGCAGGAGGAGGAGGAGGAGGAGGAGGAGGAGGAGGCGGTGTGGTTGGGTGACAGCTCCCTGCAGTCCGTCAGCAGCCCTCCATTCTCCCCAGCTCTCAGGAAACGGTTCATCTCCTCCTCTCCTTGTTTCCTTTGTCGATCTCCACAATAATCAGCATTCAGGTCATTGTCAGCGCGGCAGCCAGCCGCAGTGTGGCCGACACGCACAGCTCTGATCAAGGCTGCTGGACCCAAACGGGCTGAGTGACAGCTGAGGATTTAGCCAGAAATCAATATTAACCTGAAAAGAAACGAGACAAAGGAACAAAAATAACTCCGATTATTTCCTTATTCACATCAAAACAGCCCGGTGTTAATTTAATCCTTTACATGTTGGTGCATATCATTGTTTATTGTCTTTAATATTCAGGGACAGAAGGTTTATTCTCTTTCTCACTAATATCTTTCCACATGTGTCACTGCTCGGTCGCTGGGGGGCGCTGCAGCGCTGGTTTTACTGTTTGCGCATCAGCTCAGGTGGAACTAACTTCATGGATTAAGTGTCTCACTTGTTCCTCGGCTTCTTCATGACAGGAAAACATTATTAATGGTGCATTTAAATTAGTGTTTGTTTCTGCATTTAATAACACTACAGCGACCGACAAAAAGCTGCAAAATAACCACAAAGAGCTGATAAAGAAGAAACAAAAAACAAACAAACAAAAAAAAATGACTAAAAGAGACCAAACACAATTTTGGCACAACAGACTTTAAAACGGCCAGAAACAGACAGAAAACAACCACAATAGGACTTAAAATCGCAGTAAAAGACTAAAAACAAAATGCAGTGAGCAAAATTTGAAAAAAAGGGACCAAATATGGATGCAAATACATGAGAAAGAACCATTCAAGATGACCACCGAGGCCCAAATAGACCCAGACCAGTTAGAAATAGACATGAAAAGACCATAATACAGCTAAAAATGGTCAAGAATGAAAACAAAATGAGTAAAAAAGGAAAGAAAAAGACACGAAGGATGCAAACTGACCAGAAAGAGACAAAAAATGGTCAGGAATAAAATAAAAATGAGCAAAAAGAGACTACAGAACAACCACAAAATGACTGGAGACGAGATTCAAAATGACCAAATTAAAAAAACGGTCAGATGAGCAAAAAGAGCCAAAACAAACCAAAAACTGACGACATTAAAGATGACCACAGAGGCCCAGTATGACTACAAAACAACCACAAAGAGACTTGAAATGACCGTAGAAAGATTGAAAATGGTCAAAATGAAAAATAAATGAACAAACAATTATGTTAACTGACCAGAATCAGACTAAAAAAACAGTGAGGACTTAAAATGAGCAAAAAGAGACAAAACAAACGATGATGGTCAACATAAAACAACCATAAAATGACTGGTAATGACCACAGAGAGACAAAAAATAAACTTAAAAAGACAAGCTAATCAGAAATGGACTTAAAACGAACAAAAAAAGACACCAAACAACCAAAAAGCATCAAGAACACAAGCAAACTGACAAGAAATAGACAAAAAATGAAAGATTTCACCAAACAGAGGAAAAAAACACAACCACAAACAGATGTAAAATGACCATAAAACAGTCAAAAAATAAATAAAGGGGCAAACTGAAGCAGAAAGAGACTGAAACACTGACTTAAAATGATCAAAACCAAAACAAAGAGACTCAATATAACCATGGATAGACTTTAAATGACCATAAAACCACTACAAATGGAAACAAGAGAGCAAACAAACAAACATGCAGATTTAATAAATTACAGTAGTCAGACAGACAGATCTTATAAACCAGACTGAGGTGCATTTGTTTTGAGTCACGGTGTAGATAACAGCTTCTACCTGCCTCCAGTTTACGCCTCCTGACCCACTTCTGCTCTGCCAATGAAACATCCTCTGGTCCGACAGCAAACAAACACATCTGAGCTACTTCTAAATGCTTGTTGATGCAGCAAAAAAACAGAAAAAGCAAAACACTAGTCATGAGTTTGTCAATCACTGACCAGAGATAAGAGATGTGGGGCAGCAGGAAAAGGAAGAAGAGCGGTCAGAACATTGTTTATACGAATGCTGAACACCATGAACCAACCAAACAAACAGAGCCTCCGTACAGAGGGCCACAGATCTGCTGCAGGGGCCCAGGACGTCCCGCGGTATAGATGTGAGGTGTCGTTTGGTGATTCTGCTGCTCTGATGGACGCCTACGGCGCAGACTACCCACTTCGCTTCACAAGAAGCCGGCTGACACGTGCATGTGGTCCAACCGCCACCAGATATCACCGGTAAGAGAGACTACTATCAGTCTGACACATCGTGCAGAATTAACTTGTTGGTAGTTTCATATTCATGGATGGATTTCCAACCGTCCGAGTGCTGCCCTATGAAACTGTTGCATCCTTAAAGGAGCAACCTGTCGTCATCCATCAGTTGGTCGCTAGTGGACGTTCTAGGCGCTGGTTGACCTCTCTGTACAACATAAAATTGTTGCTAGAACATGGACGAGCTGGAGTGAGGTCTTCTTCTACTGGAAAATAAAACGGAGGACTTGATAGTAGAAGCTAGAGTGGCGCAGGTAAACGTTTGGGGAACTCTGTATGAGTCGCACCCACTGGACGTCCTTTTCATGCTAGTAGCAGCTAGCGTAGCGTGGAGCCTGCAGCAGTGGTTAGGTCACTTCACATCTACACAACTCTCTACATTTCAGACTTGTAGTTGCAAAGCGTCCAAAATCAACACCAGAGCAGGACCAGAGAGTTGCTCTGTTCGTCATCCATCAGCTGGTCGCTAGTGGATGTTCTGGATGTGCACAACATAAAATAGCTGTTAGAATAAGGATGTAGTGAGCTCTTCTTCTACTGGAAAATTAAATGGAGGACTTGATGGTGGAAGCTAAAGTGGTGGATGATGTGTCCTTCGGGTAAACTTTTGGGGAACTCACCGATTGGTCGTCAACGTCTCGTCAACACATGGTCACTAGTCTCTTCCTGTCTGGATGCTCTTCTCATGCTAGTAGCAGCTAGCGTAGCGTGGAGCCTGCAGCAGAGGTGAACAGTGGTTAGGTCACTTCTTCATAACTTCACATCTGCACAACTCTCTGCATTTTCAGACTTGTAGTTGCAAACGTTCACTGCGTCCATAACAGAACAAAAAAAAAAAAGAGGAGTCCACCAAATAATTACAAGACAAAGAACATCAGATAAACAAGGTACAACTCAGTGTAATACGGTAATTTTGGTCCATGCATTTTTGAGTTGTGACGTTGTTATTGTCAGAGGACATTGCTGATATTTCAGCTGTTCAGGCTGTTTGAAGCAACAACCTCATCCTCGCATTACACCTTGTTAGCTGTTGCCTAGCAGCAGCGTCCCAATGACCTGAGCACCAAACATTTAGCATACACGACTTCCCGTGTTGCAACTAGCGCTTGTTTCTTGTTTACCATCGACATGTTCTCTCGCATACGTCAGTGGCTGGTAAATGCTTTTCCTTGAGGACCTTTTATAAGACTTTTGACAAATGTACGTCCTAAACATCACCACATCTAAACCCTAAAAACCCTTTGAGAAGCTCAGGGTCTGAATTTACTTCCAGGATTATTGTTTCAATGCCCAACGACTCCTGGTTGGTCTGAAGCTCCAGGAACTTTCAGGGTTTCAGTGCTAAACATCACTGGTCGATCAAGTATGCCAACCATTTTTAAAAACAAACAAACAAAAAAAAAACAAGTTGTTGTTGCTGAGTGTGTTTCAGAACAACAACCAGCTACACATCAAATCCTGTGATAGACAAATGCAGAGGAAGACATGTAGCAGGCATTTGACAGCGCTGATGTAGAGGATGTCAAGAGAGCTGGAATTTATTTTTTCTGACATTCAGGAGACGCTTCTGTTTCCAGTTTGAAGGACGGATTCCGAGAAACACGGACAGATCTGAAAGCGATATCTTGTGAGATTAAACGTCTTGTTTTGAGCAGAAATATCTGAGCGGCGGTTCATTCGGTTTGTGTTTGCATTTCAAAGGGCATCTCGTCTGTTGACACACCACCACAAGCAGCCGCCTGCAGCCATTATTAATTGACTATTTTAGTCTCTGTATATGTCAAAAAGATTCAAATACATCACATCTCTTGAACAGTTTTAAAATGCAAATGTAAAAAAAGTGTTTAGCATTTCATTAGTAAGAAATCTGAAAATGTCATCTTTTAAAGGGCACTCAGTCGCTTAAAAACATACACGCTATGAATATTAGTGAAGTCTGGAATTCAGTACCACAAACCGATTTCAGTACGATCCAAGCTTTTGTTTGCTATACATTTTTAATTCCTCCAACGTTTTTGGGATTAGTAGGACCTGAGAAAACTAAGCATCATCTTTGACCAGGAAGTCGTTTTTGAAACTATGTCCTCATATGTGGACACAGGGATTATTTCATAGCATATTACAATAAAAATGTTGTGCTAACTAAGACAGAATTCCAAACAAGGAAATCCCAGTGTCCTCAAATGAGTACTTGCTAATTAGCCAGCATTGCAGCTTGTTACGACTGACAGAATTAGCTAAATCTGCGCTTCATATCAATAGAAAATTAACACGCATAAATAAATACGTTTTAACCATAAAATTTGAAGAAGTTTTGAACCGTGTCCTAATTGGTGTATTGACTTTTTGCTACCACTAGATGGCAGACTGAAGTATCTAGAAGCATCTAGGACGACAGGTCTAAATGAAGCAGAATAAGATGCCTCAAACCTAAAACCAAAACGTCCCCATATGAGGACGCAGAGTCTCAGTAGGTTAAGGTCTCACTGGTTGAGTGGTTGGTTAATTAAGGCAGGAGGAATACACCTAGTCAGTTAGTTAAACAGCTTTGGCTCCACTCCTGACGGAGTCATGATGCACACAAATAAAACAGCACTGTTCTTGGTTCTTTAGCTGCAGTAGAAATCCGTTAGAGACGGAGCAGCTGGTAAAATACTTCACTGCACCCCAGATGATTGTAGGGTTTATTTGCATACAAAGAAACTGAGAACAGACCTGGAGACACATGTTAACACCAGGTGTGAACTCCAGACCTAAAGCTGGCCTCTTGACTGGATTTCCCAGGACGGATGTTAAAGCAGGGCCTATGTGCAGGTTGCTGGTGTCCCGATGAGGCCCACTAGTGTCGTTGGTAGTGACTGTAACTTAGTCTACTGGATGTGCAAGAAGAAAACAAAATAAGATTGACTCAAAAAGAGACACTTTGTGTTTGTTGACTGTTACTGTGGCCCAGTAACCCCCGGCTGATACCTGCCAACTCAGATTACACACACAGGACAATAGCCTGATCATATATCCTCATTCATGACTGAACTTCCACAGGAACTAAACATCTGCTGTTAAAAACATTCTCACACAGACTGAAAAGCTGCTAAACGTTGGCCCCCGTTCTTCAGATCGGCTCAAATGGAAGAAAGTGTAGCTTAGTGGTCGAGAGGCGTCTGCTTTCACTGCAGATGTTTAAGTTGGCAGATTGTTTTGAAGGGGATCCGGTCCCTTTTCTCAACAAATGAAGTTTGCACTGTCAACAAAACTGTTCTGCCTTCAATTGATCTGTGCAGTAAATATAAAACACGTGCAGTGATTTCACTTCACTGGGAGGAGGATCAGATTTCACCGTGTCTGGCTCACGCTGGGAAATCAGCTTTTGGCAGATATCTGCACACACTCATATGAATAGATAAGAAAGGTTAGCGGGAGCAAAGAATGCTACTTTGCTCTCCCTTACTAACTCACACACACAAACACACACACACACCCTGCCGTCCTGCCGTCTGATTGGCTGTGACATGTGATACCAGCGAAGGAGGAGGGGGGCAGCAGACACTCCCACAGCCAGGTGAGCCAGCAGAGGAACAGGCTGCAGCAGGGTCAGTTCACCTTTCAGCTCTCGCTCGGGACGTTCGGTCAGTGAAGACGCTCAGAGCCTGATGACAGAACAGAGTGTGAACCAGCCGATGTCGCAGGAGGACGTCAGGAAGTCCAACAGAGGAACCACAAAGCATGAAGACAGGGATTATCAGTGAGTCTGAGAGCAAACATACAGTGGTGTTAGGAGCAGGAGCAGGGAATTAATAATGGACTGGCTGTCAGAAAAACTGAGTTTGTACTGTTGGCAAACGTAGAGTTGGTTAACAGACAGCGTGCATTGGAAAGGAGCATAAATGTGTTGCATTATGGGACATGTAGGATCCTGGCTGAATGTAGACTGCACAGACGTTGTAGAATGTGACTCTGCTGAGACTCAGTAACTTGACGGGGCTCCAGTCGAAGGGAAATTAAGTTTAGTTTTGTTACAAACTAAACCAGATGACTGTACATGTCACCAGATAAAGCCCCGCCCCCAAACGATCTGATTGGCTCTGCAGATCTTTGCAGGAGAATAACCATTTCCCAACGGAGAGACTCCAGAACAACTTCACTACTTATCTTTTTGGTTTGTGGCTGAATGTTGGTCTGACTCTCCGCCTGCTGATGTTTTCTTCTCGACTGCTTCTGTTAAATTATGTTTCTTCAATATACTTTGAATTATATCGTATATCGGTGAGTTTATATTGAATATTGAATCTATTGCTGTTAAATAAGAACTAGATTTGCACAGGTTTCCAATAACTTCTCCTCCTCAGCACCTCCCTGCACATGCTCACCCATTCTTATGAAGCATGGCATCTCATTTCATTATTACGCAGACGACACCCAACTGTACCTGCAACTAAGATAGAAAGACACCAACTTAAATCAAACATTGTATGACCTTAAATTCAAGATATCTTAAGACAAGGTTCCTCATATAGACCCAGCTTTATTCGTCTATCGTTGTGTCCTATATGCAGGTATCAGCCAAGAACAAATGAAAACACCTTTCTCACCTACTCACCTCCCTTCACTGTGTTTTAGGATTGAGTTTAAGATTTTAGCACTTGCTCACAAATCACCATATGGGATGGCTCTGTCATATCTCTGTTGCTTCTGGTTGAAACTCATTGTTATTCGTTGCTGTTTAATTCAGTTTGAGAGCAGCTTTTAATTGTTGACTGTGTGCATCCTTCTGTAACTCCGTCTGTGCAGCACTTTGGACAACTTCATGTTAGCTAATAACAAAATAATGGAAAGGATTATCACCCCACTAAATTGCTGTGTTTGAATGATCCCACGTGGGGAAATTCATGGCAGTGTGCATAATCAGATCAGTTTGGGAGTCGGGTGTTTGCTCAAGGCTCCTCAACCTTCAAAGTTACGTCTCTAACCTCTGCACGATAAGATTTGTACTCGCTAACAACAGCAGTGTAACGAGCTGGTGAAGTTTAAAGCTACGAGTGGGCTCAGTCTCAGACGCTATTGTTCTACTGTTTCACAAGGATAGTAATCAAATTACATGAAGAAGAAAACATCATGCGAGTATGAGGGTGTAGCTTTTGCAGTGCTATCTACATGACTGGCATTAACAAATGTTAAGTGTTGATTATGATGCAGATCCAAATAATTTAATCACAACATAAAGCCATTTAAGTGAAATAACATATAACGTATTTGTAAATGTTGTAAGCGCCCATTTCCATTTTTTTTTGTGCATAGTTCAGACGTGGAGAACGTGGTGGAGGAGCGCCACAAATATGGGAGGATGGTGAGCGAGTCTCTGCAGGCGGCCGACCAGGAGCAGGAGCTGACGGCCAGGAGGAAACCGGTGTTAGTCAGGTAAAACACAACCTGTTTGATGTTTCCCTGATGTAAGTTTTTCCCTGTATTGGACAACAAGACAACGGGAACATTTCCTACTTTCCTTAAATCTATATTTTTCTGCTGAATGTCGACCAAACTGTTTGTCTTGATGATGAACTAGAACAAAATGCTGGTAAAGAGCAACATAGTGAGAACGTTAAATAAATGGGGTGAATATGAAGAAAATCTAGACGCGTAGCACCTTTGAGGGTTGCATAACACACAATCAGCCACAACATTATGACCACTGACAGGAGAAGTCAACAACATTAAACCATCTTGCGACAGGACCTGGCTTCATTCATTGGTGTGGATGTTCCTTAGACATGTAGCACCCACCTAGACCAGACCAGACACCCCCACCCAATAGCAATGACACTCCTTGATGGCAGCAGCCATCCCCAGCAGGATGCAGACACAAAAACACTTTAGGAAGAAGAACAGCACAAGGTGTTGACCTGGCCTCCACATTCATCTGTGGGATGATCCACAGAGGTGCTTCCCCTCCACTAACAACATCTCATGTCTGCAGGTCGAAGACCTTCGATCACTCTCTGCTGACTCAGACTGACTCAGACTCAAAGATAGAGAGGAAGAAGTCTCAGTACAGCCAGGTGAGCTTTCACTACATCACCTCTGATCTGACTCCACCTCTAAACGTTACATCAGCTGAGGACTATCAGATACCGTTTCCTCTAACTGACGGCTCCTCCAGGTTGTTTTATTACCTTTATGTGGGTCACGTCTGAATATCCAACCAGCTCATTCACTGTCACAACAGAAAGCATTGTTTAGTTTAGGAGTTCATCTCATTTCAGTCAGAGTAATGTCACATGACATGGATTATTTATACAAACATAACGCTCTAATCACCCCTCATGTCCTCAAACCCATCTTCTAGAGCTTTACAGACGCAGGAAATATAATTTACGTTCAGTTTTTTTGCAGTTTCAAATGAGATGAATGATTCAGCAGCTATCAAGGATACAAGCTCAGATATGTGTGACTGCACAAATACACTGAATCTGTTACAGGTCCAGGCTGATGAATCCATGTGTGTGTTGGTGTGTTTCAGCTTTCGAAGAGCAACTGCCACTACCATAAAATATTCAAGGAGATCAGCAAAGAGGAGCAGCTCAGGCAGAGTGAGTCTTTAATGATCACCACCCGTCCGCTCCACCTTAAACACTGAAGGAGGCGTTTAGAGCTGAACATCTGATACCTGCCAGCTGTTTGTTAACCACCTGGTAGCGCCCACAGATCTGAGTCCAGTGATAAACTCTCTGGATGCTCACTGATCGCTCGGGGACAATCATTTGGATCTTGTAGATTTCTAAGTGTTGTGTTGCAGATTGCCCTCAGTGACCCCATGTCGTCTTCCTGTCTGTCAGGTTACACCTGCGCTCTCCAGAAAGACATCCTCTACCAGGGACGGATGTTTGTCTCCGATCACTGGATCTGCTTCCACTCCAAGGTGTTTGGCAAAGACACTAAGGTGATTAAAAAACATGGATTATTGGATTATTGGTGTGTTTGAAAGACATCGACCTGAAGAAGTTCCTCACTCAGGTTTCTATCTTTGTTGTGTTGATGCCGTGTGAAGGTAGCAGACACACAGAGAGGATGTGATGGGAAAACGCTGAAGCATTTAGAGCAGGAAACATCTCACCTTCAAAGATCTTTGTAGATTTTTAAACAACTGAAGTAAGGAACGAAGACGAATCAAAGGTGAACAGTGAGCACAGGGAATGTTTGCATTTCATCTTTAGACCTTTACTTGGATAGTCAAGCTCCAGATGACGATAACACAATTTAGGAATAAAGAACAAAAGAAAAACGCCGGATAAAAAATAGTAAAGATTCTTCAAGAGGCTCAGGTTGAGTCATTGACTGAAAAAAACAGACGACGGTTGTGATCAGCAAATAGTTGGTGCCGAATTAACAGGTTAGAAATCTTTGAAATGTGTGGAAGGAAGGACAAGATGTTTTTTAGCAGAAGCCGTTATCTGAAATTTAACAGAACATTTTGAAAGGATCTCAGTCAAGGGGCCTCTGTGGAGCATCCTACAGATACTTGTTGCTGTTCTTCTTCTTGAAGTGTTTTTGTGGCTGCATCCTGCTGGGGATGGCTGCTGCCATCAAGGAGTGTCATTGCTATGGGGTGGGGGTGCCTGGTCTGGTCTAGGTGGGTGCTACATGTCTAAGTAACATCCACACCAATGAATGAAGCCAGGTCCAGAAGTTTCCCAGCAGAACACTGAGTTGTCACAAGATGGTTTTAATGTTATTCACTTCTCCTGTCAAGATTTGTGTTGATACAAGAAAAATAGGTTCAGAGATTAGTTTAATGCTCAAAAACATTGTGGTAAGAAGAATTATCTTAGTAGACTGAAGAACAAGGAAGGACATTTCATCTTAGTTAGATTTTGCAGTGTGGAGCTCCCTGTCCATAAACGCAGTCCAACACCAATACTTTCAGGAGCTCTTCTGGAGCTACTTGCACATAAAAGGTGAATAATCAGGTTGAATAACGTCAGTGTTTTGTCGTTTTAAGGTTACAGAAATGGACATTTTCCTCTGAGCTTTTCAGATCTCCACAATTAGCCTAGAGGTCTTAAAACAGAACACCAACCTCCAAAGCCGACATTAGTGAACAGATACTGAGCGGGCGGTTTGTCTGCTCAGGCCAACGTGTCCACACATGTGCAGCCTGCAGTTGCATTCTGCATTCTGCACCTTTACCTCGACGCAGACCCTCGCTGAGGAACAAACTGCTGCTTACGTGGTTAATGTGTGTCCAAACTGTTCAACTGGCCTCAGGGTGAGAGTGAAGCGGTACCAACACACGGTGAGCTAGTTCCTGCAGGACTCAGCTGTTCCCCTCTGCTCTTTGTCCCGTCCCAGATCGCCATCCCCGTGGTGTCCGTCACAAACATCAAGAAGACCAAGACCGCCATCCTGGTGCCAAACGCTCTGGTGATCGCCACAGCGAACGACAGGGTGAGAGAGGAGAGAGAAACATATTTAAAAATGATCATAACATTTAGGACACATGTCTTTTTATTTCTCTTTGTTGTTCTTGCAGTACGTATTCGTGTCATTGATGTCCAGAGACAACACCTACAAGTTCCTGATGTCGGTGTGTCTTCATCTGGAGGTAGATCAGACTTCTGTTTTATTCGTCTCTTCTGAATTTATAACATTTTCAAGGATGAATACATCAAACATCGTCTGGTTTCCCAAGACTCTGAAAAGTTTGTTTTTTGCAATTTTCAAACTTCTTTATTTAATCACATGGATGTATTTGATCCGTGAGTTTCTCAGACCTCTGTACCACCTACATCATCAACACTTACTAGAAAAACCTTGTTTACAGTTTGAGACTTGTCATATGCCCCCTGGTGGATTGATCAATGCTCTGCAGTCAGATGCTTTTGGCGACTGTTCCCAAAATGGCTGCTTCAAATATCTGACTCCCTACTTGTTTTTTGTTTGCAGGGAAATCTTTGCTCATTTTGAAAACTAAATTAAAAACATCAGCCACATTGGGTTTTCCCCCAACATTTATAATGAAATGAATCTGATTCTTTAAAGGATTAACATGTAATTTAAACTATGCATCAGTTTATTCTATATTAGTTAAATTCTTTTGTCGTCCTCAGTTTTCACAAACAATTAAATGTCTTTTTTCACCTTGTATGGTATGTATTTAACAAGACCTAGAAATTCATTCATTTTCAGTCCTCATTGTTGTAAGAACAGAAACAGTTCTTTTTTTTAAAAAAAAAGGTAAAATAAAAAGGTTTGTGAAGAAATGCAACCCAAAGAAATATACAAACTACATTTTTGTTAATATATAAATTGAGTAAATTACCATAAATGCCCTGATACCAAAAATTAACAAGCTGCTCCAGGCTACCACGAATATAAAATGTCATTAATCCGACCAAGAGCAGTTTTCTGATGTCGACCAGCTTTACTGAAATAAACATTTTTTATTTAGATTATTTTCAACAAAGACACCTACTTCAGTGTTTCTGGTTGTGTCTTATATATGAACAGGAGAAGAGTCCGTGCAGCAGCCCCATCCCGTCCTCAGTTGAAAACAGCTTCAGAGGTCAGAGGTCACCACTGTCACCTCGCTTTCCTCTGGTGAGTCATTGAGACATTAAGATATGCGCTCGCTTGGTGATGTAATCTTTTTAACATTTTGTGGACACGACTTCCCATGTGATGACCACAAGCTCACATGTTCCATATAAAGACCAAATCATTTGTCAGTGTCGGGATTTTGTGGTCTACGTATCTGCATAAAAATTATTCAAAACTTCTGCAGATGTTCTTGAAGGCAAACAAAGAGAGTTTGGAAGCCACAAATAATCCACAGTCAGACAGATTGAAGACGACAGGAGTGGTCCACCAACAAAGATCACTCCATGATAGTCTGAGAGGAACCAGAGGAACCCAGGGGAACTTCTAAGCAGCTAAAGGCCTCTCTCTCATTGGCTGATGCTAATGTTGATGAATCCACTGAACAACCATGGTGTGATGGACAAAGACACTGCTCTCCAAGAACATTTCTAAACATCATGTGGACAAGACAGAAGACTACTGGGACAATGTTTAGTGGACAGATGAGACCAAAGTAGAATAGTTTGGTTTAAATGAGATGAAGCATCAGAACCTCATCCCTCCATCAAACATGGGGGTGAAGCTAATGTCCTGGTTTGGGCCTGTTCTGCTGCATCTGGACCAGGACGCCTTGTCCTCATTGATGGACCAGTGAACTCTAAAAGAAAATGTCAGGACATCTGTCCATGAGCTGAATGTGAAGAGAAACTGGGTCATGCAGCAAGACAAGGAGAACCAAGAACACAAGTGGTTCTACAAGAGAACGGTTAAAGAAGAACCAGATGAATGTTTAGGAACGGCCAAGTCAAAGTCCTGACCTTAATCCAAGAGAAATGTTGTTGTTGGACCTGAAGCAGCAGTTGATGTGAGGAAACCCACCAACATCTCAGAACTGAAGTGGTTCTGTTCTGAGGAACCAAGCTGCTGTGGATCAGGACTTCTGTAGAAATCTGCTGAAACTTTGAATCATTTTTATGCAGAACTTTCTGAATGGTGCATAATATTTAATACACAACTCTATAGATCATAGAACAAAGCAGAAGATGTTCTGCCACTAACTAATCTGTGTCTGTGAATCTCTGCAGAGTGAGTTCAGTGACCTGGACGGAGCAGTGAGGCAGAGGAGGCAGGAGATGGAGGAGAGCAGCAGCTCCGACTCTCAGGTCCCAGAGTACGAGAAGATAGCAGGTATCAACAAAGTCGCATGTTTAGCTCTGGCTGTCAAAGACCTGCTGAAAGAATCTGAACTGAAACAGGATTTAACTTGCTGCTCGAAGCTGCTTTATAGAGCTGGGGGTTAAATGCATCGTTTTATGTTTTTAAGAGGCACAAAAGAAGAAATTCAGGTCTTCTAAACACATAATCTGTTGAATCTTGATGAGATGGATTCAAAGAGTGAAGAGGAAAAAGAAGAAGTTCCTTGTTCTGCGCTTCCTTACAGGGCCGACTGGAGGAGGCCGTATCAACTCAATATCCGGCTCTAGAAACAGTTCACTAAAAATAAAAGTCTCCTCGTTTGCAGAGTTCCCCGTTCCTCCCTTCCTGGACGTGTTGAAACACACAAACGGTGCGTCGCCTCCTGAAAGTCCAGACCAGCAACACAGACTGAAGCAGCAGAGCTCAGACAGCAGGCGGCACAGTGCACACCATGCCGGTGGGATGATTCTCATGAAGTCTTTATGAGAATAATTGATTCACATTAATGACGCTACATGGAATTCTTTTATTATTATTATTTTAAGTTTGTTTTCATTTAGACTAAAATACAGAACTGAGACACTGCTGACACTGTTAATGAAAATCAAGCAACAATAACATAAATGTGAATTATTATAAACATTCAGACGCTTGAATGATTTTATATCCTTCAGAAGTTTTTGACATTTCTGCATAAAATGACTCAAAACTTCTGTCTCCACCATCTGCTGTGTCCTCCTTGTAGCTAAATGTTTGTGGTACCAGCTGATCAGTGTTCTCCAGCAGCTTGAACCACTTCAGTTCTGAGATGTTGGTGGGTTTCCTCACATCAACTGCTGCTTCAGGTCCAACAACAACATTTCTCTTGGATTAAGGTCAGGACTTTGACTTGGCCGTTCCTAAACATTCATCTGGTTCTTCTTTAACCGTTCTCTTGTAGAACCACTTGTGTTCTTGGTTCTCCTTGTCTTGCTGCATGACCCAGTTTCTCTTCACATTCAGCTCATGGACAGATGTCCTGACATTTTCTTTTAGAGTTCATTGGTCCATCAATGAGGACAAGGCGTCCTGGTCCAGATGCAGCAGAACAGGCCCAAACCAGGACATTAGCTTCACCCCCATGTTTGATGGAGGGATGAGGTTCTGATGCTTCATCTCATTTAAACCAAACTATTCTACTTTGGTCTCATCTGTCCACTAAACATTGTCCCAGTAGTCTTCTGTCTTGTCCACATGATGTTTAGAAATGTTCTTCTTGGAGAGCAGTGTCTTTGTCCATCACACCATGGTTGTTCAGTGGATTCATCAACATTACCATCAGCCAATGAGAGAGAGGCCTTTAGCTGCTTAGAAGTTCCCCTGGGTTCCTCTGGTTCCTCTCAGACTATCATGGAGTGATCTTTGTTGGTGGACCACTCCTGTCGTCTTCAATCTGTCTGACTGTGGATTGTTTGTAGCTTCCAAACTCTTTAGAGATGCTTCTGGAACCTTTTCCAGCCTGATGAGCAACAACAACTCTTTCTCTGAGCTCTGAGACAAAGCTCCTTTGTCCACAAACATCAGACTGAGACAATGAAACTAAACCAGGAACTGGACCACACCTGAGTCTCATTACTCCTCTCTGATATGTAATATTGGCTTTTCTGAATAAACAAATACACATGTATAATATTTCTATTTATTTGTTAAACTGGGTTCTCTTTCAGGACTTTTGTGGAACTCCACAGATGTTTTGAGTCATTTTTATGCAAAGACATTAACAATTCTGATGGGTATAAACATTTCAACGCAGCACCATGTAGGCAAATATCACATGACACATTCTTAGAAATAAGAATAATAGAAATGATTTGCTTGTAATTTATCAGTAAAATGAACAAAGAGCTCATTAGCTCATAAATCTAGAGTCTTCCATCTTTGAGAACCAGTGTGTGAACGTTGTTGTTCTGTCTCCAGGCTCAGAGCTGGTGATCGACAGCAGGACCCTGAAACACGTTTCTCTCAACACTCTGCTGTTTGTCTACATGTTTCTGTGAGTTATCCATTCATTCATTCATTCATCAGTCATTTTATACTTCATTCATTCTGAATAACTGACTGCTTGTGTGTGTTCTCTCAGAGTGGGTGTGTTGGTTCTCTCTTCCTGTTACCTGGCGTTTAAGATCATCTCATTGGAGCAGAGACTGACAACACTCGGCGCTGCTGCTGAGTTCACCCACCAGGAGTGAGACGATGGATGGATGGATGGAAAAATGGATGAATGGATGATTTGAGAGATGGATGGAGAGAAGGACGACTGGATGGATGATGAACAGACAGACAGATGGATAGTTGTGGCTTTATACTTTCATTCCTCCACTGATGAATCTTTTCACGTCTTATCGTCTTGTTGTTGTTTTTCTCAGTAGTGACTTCCTGAGCGGCGCTCCTGACATTAACACAGAGCTTTTCTCTGAACTCATCACCATCAACCTGATGAAGCTGGAGAAGGTTTGTCCTCACGTCTCTTCCAATAGATCACATTAGTCTTAATGTCCTCTAACCCTCTCTGCTTCCTGATCGATCTTTTGAGACTAAACTCCTGATTAGTTTCTAACACCTGATAAATAGTTTTATTGTGCACACGTCCATAAGTGTCTTCATTTTTTTATTCACTCTGGATGCTCTAACTGGATTTATTTTTTTAATCCATGGTCAGAATAACATTTTTGCACCAACCTCCAACTAAAAGCTGGTTTTCTCTCCTGTGAAGGACGTGACAGGTGAAACAGGACTCTGGTTGTTGCCGTTAATCAAACATTTATAGTCAGTGAGACGTCATCTGTAAGAAGAGCTCGTCTCTCAGCCGCCGGTCGTCTCCTGAAAACCAGTAAACAAAGAGATCAGCAGGACATCTGATCAGATCACTGAAGAACCATACAGACACATCTACTGGAAAACAGAAGAGGAGGAGGAGGAGGAGGAGGAGAAAGAGGAAGAGATGAAGGAAATAGGGAAGTGAGTAAGATGAAGACAAAGGAGACAAGAGGAGGACAAGGAGAAGTCAAGAGAATATGAAGATGAAGGAAGAATGGAAGAAGGACGAGGAGAAAGAGGAGGAGTGAAATGAGGAAAGGAATAACAGGAGGAGACCAAGAAGATGGAGAGAAGGAGAAGAAAGGGAAGGAATACAAGGAGATGAAGACAAAGATGGAGGAAAAGAGAGTTGTAAAGAGAAAAAAGATGAAACAGGAGAAGGAGGACAAGAAGAGAAGAAGGACGTAAAGAAGAATAAGAAAAAACGAGTAGAGAGAGAAAGAGGATGAGAAGAAAAGAAGAGAAAAGGAGGAACAGAAAAACAAAAAACATGTGGACAAGAAGAAAGAGAAGATGAAGACGACCAAGGCGTCTCTACGTCTCCATCGTCTCTGTCCACATTGATTCCATCTTGGTTCACCTTGTTTTTCTGTCCCTCACCTGATGATGATTAGTGAAGGTTACCATGGTTACCACCTAATCCATCAGTCTGATCTGATCCAGGTTTTATTTGGAGTTTGGATTCTGAGGAAACCCTGACCTGAGCTCATGTTTTATTCTTTACATGAACATAATGCTCCATGTGTTTGTGTTTGGTTCTTCCAGGTCCAGAAGAACCTGCAGAGACTGTTGGAGGAAGCTGCCTGAACCGTCAACGCTCCTGTAAATATAATATTTATCACAGCAGACGTTACAACACTGACATGAGTTCTGCCTTAAAAAGAACAACCTGCAGTGACCACAGTCTATATGATACCTCTAACGGCCTGAAGCATCACCTGGACTTTACTCATTTCATTTTTACCTTTACGTGAACGTGAGACAGTCCATGATCAATGTGAGCATCATGTTTTCGTTCTGTTATCTTGGTTTATTTAATTGTTCCCTGTTTGGTTGTGAGTTCCTGTAAGATTCTGTAGAGCCCACATCTTTGAGCTCATCTCAGAGAGAGCAGTGAAAAATATTAAACTCTACCTGCAAACCTGGAATAAGACGATGTTAGAAGATTCTCAGCACTTGAGTCTGATTTATTGTCACGTTCAGAAAATTAAGTGGTTTAAATAAATAAATACATTTAGTTAATGTTCAATACATGAGTAAATGTAGTAAATAAGAATTTACTTTTCATCTTCATTGCAAAAACATAGATGTGTTGTTCACAATTTGACCACAAGAGGGCGACGAACGAAAAAGATTTTAAAATTCACTGTCTAAATTTTCACATGCAAAAACATTTCCACTGTTTAATTTAATTTAATTCTATGTGTGTTAATGTAACTGTGTGTGAAAACATCATGGTGATAATTGTGGTTCATTTACTTTCTAGTTCATAGACTGTTACAGAGACGAGAATCACTGTGATTCTGTAAATATGAAATATATAGAAATAGATTCACTGATCTGATTTGATTTTGGACAATAAAGTTCTATTTTGAAATAAACTTTTGATTTTTGCTGTAATCTTTGTTTTCATTCCTCTTTCCTGTTCTATTGTAGATGCATTCTGTGTTAAAGAGCTGTCACTGGTCACATTTGGTTCAATTCACTTGGTGTTTATGTATTCAGGTCACATGGGAGTTATTTAGTGTCAGTTTATTCCACTGTCAGTTAACTGTAAAACAGAATAAAAATGAACAATATAGATAAAATGCTTTCAGGTCGAAAAAAATTAAAACATGTCGTTAAAGCATATAATTAACATAAAAATAGAAAAAAAATGATAAAAAGTCTGATTAAAAGGAATCAATGAAATCTATTAAAAGTCTGAGCCTGGGTCTTGAGCCTCTTTTTAAAAGCCCTGAGGTTCTCCAGCAGGCTGTTCCACAATCGGGGGCCATAATAACTAAAAGCCGCCTCCCTGTGTGGTTTTGATCTAACTTTCCGTTAAAAGGCCAGTGCTGGAAAACCCTTGAAATCAATCCTGAAAGACACAAGAAACCAATGCAGTGATTTTAAAACGGGTGTAATGTCCTCCTTCCCTCTGGTCCTTGTCAGGACTCATGCAGCTGAATTCAAGGTCCAATAAAAAAAAAAGCAAGCCAAAAGCTGAGAAACTTACAAACACACTCATTTGTCCAGCGTCCCTCACCCCTGAAACTTTGACACAAAAAACAAACAAATAAAACCAATGTAGAATGGAGATCCTGAGAAACCATGAACCAGACTCAGAGTCTGAGTGAACAGATGTCAGAATTATTTATAATTACGTAATTTTCTCTCTCCCTGGACGACTAAAGCACAAAGCTCACCTTTATAATGTTTAGTACTTTTATGACCTGAAAGAACTGAATGTTTTGTTGAAGAGAATCAGAAAAGATTCAAATGCTAAGATGTGACTGACACGACTGAACAAGGAAACAGGACATGAGATAATTCACCTGTGGAAGACATGATGGCGCCATCTGCTGGAGACAATATTACACTACAGCTTTAATGACAGGAAATAATTCTCATGACTGCAGTAAAAGAAAGTGAAAGTAGATTGGCACCGCACTCAGACGCCATTACAGGGTGTACGATCTCTGCTGGAAAACACGTATTTGGAGGATTTTAAGAGGAAAAGTGAAGAGACTGTATATTGGTGAGTCCTGCTATTGAAACTACTTCAGTCACAAATGGCTGAGAAAGTTGCTGCTGTTGAAAGTTTTCTGAGCTGCCATGTGTGTTCAGAGACTTTCAGAGATCCTGTGTCTCTGAGCTGCAACCACAACTTCTGTTCAAGCTGCCTGCAGAAATTCTGGGAACAAGCTAAAAACAAAAACTGTCCTATTTGTAAAAGAAGATCCTCAAAAGAGAATCCTGATGTGAACTTTGGACTGAAGGAACTGGCTGACTCCTTTGCTGGAAGACAGAAATCTGGATCATCTGAGACAGAAAAGGGCAAAGAGAAGTCATTAATGGTGGTTTGTAGTAAACACAAAGAAGAACCTAAATTGTTCTGTGAGGATGAGCAGAGAGCTGTGTGTCCTGTCTGTGAGTTTTCTCTCCACCACAATCACAAAGTGGTTCCTATAGAACAAGCAGTCAGTGACCTGAAGGAGCAGCTGAAATCTGACTTAAAGTCTCTGCAGGACAAGAGGAACAAATACAAACAAGTGGAGAAAACATACAATGAGGTGATTCAACACTCCAAGAAGCAGCTGCTGTCCACAGAGAGGCAGATCAGAGCAGAGTTCAACAAGCTCCACCAGTTCCTGAAAGAGGAAGAGGAGTCCAGACTGGCAGCTCTGAGGGAGGAAGAGGAGCAGAAGGGGAAGACTGTCAGCAGAGAGATGAAGAGGATTCAGGAGCAGATCTCCTCTCTGTCAGACAGTATCTCTGCTGTTGAAGAAGAGCTGCAGAAACACCAGGTGCCATTCCTCAGCAGTTATAAAGACACTCAGACCAGAGCCAGAGCCCAGAGCTCACTGTCAGATCCACAGCTGGTCTCAGGAGCACTGATAGATGTGGCCAAACACCTGGGCAACCTGTCCTTCAGAGTCTGGCAGAAGATGGAGGAGAAGGTCCACTTCAGTCCTGTCATTCTGGATCCAAACACTGCAAACCCCTGGCTCTATCTGTCTGATGATCTGACCAGTGTGAGGCAAGGAGACACAAAGCAGCAGCTTCCTGACAATCCAGAGAGAAACACTAACTATGCCACTGTTCTGGGCTCTGAGGGCTTCAGCTCAGGGAAACACAGCTGGGAGGTGGAGGTGGGAGATCATCCTCGCTGGAATGTTGGTTTAGTTAAAGAGTCAGTTGACAGGAAGGGAAAGTTATTAGCTTTACCGAAATATGGAATCTGGTGTTTGTTGCATGGCGATGGAAAATACACTAATGGTGTTAATCAGACTGTGACAGTGAAGAAGAGTCTCCAGAGGATCAGAGTCCAGCTGGACTATGACGGGGGGGAGGTGTCCTTCTACACCTCTGAAGACATGACTCACATCTACACTTACAGAGACACTTTCACTGAGAAACTCTTCCCATATTTTTGTATTTGTCAAGCTGGTTCTGCCAAAACCTCTGATATCAAAATCAGAAAGTGAGATTTCTCTGTGATGTTCAGAGATGTTTGTTTTTCTGTGACAATCATTCCAGGTTCATTTCTCTGTAAAGTCATCATCACACAACAGTGATAGTTTCCACTGAAAGACTTTTTCATTCTGCTTGAAGGTAGGCTGTAACTTTAAATGAATTATTTGAAATGTAGAAAATTAAAAATGTAGACCTCAACATTTGTTCTCAGTTAAAACATTAACAGTCACTTTTGAATTCAGAGTCTGTTCAGATTTGATTAGAACAAGTTCATGACTTTTGTCTGAAAGATTAGTTTCCTCTCCTGATGAGTTATTTTATACTTTAACATGTTCTAATGAGATTTTCAGTGGTTCAGTGAATCTAAAATCATTGTGTCTGATTGATTGTTCTTATTTTATTCTACAGCAGAACTGATTTATTTTCTTGGCTCACAGAAACTGTTAATCCAACTGTCTGAAATGAATGATGTGGTGTGGTTGCCATCAATGATTTAGTTGTTTTTAGTTTGTGTAGGATGTAACTTGATGTTTTTGATATTCTGCTCATGTTTAATGGATTCTAACAGAATATAGTCTCATGTTGTTCAGTAAATCCTCTGATCATACTGTAATCTGAATGATGCTCTCTTGGCTTCTAACAAACATGCTCAGTGTGTCCAGTCAGTTCTTCTCATGTCATTAACTTCCTGTAATTAGGTCAGAAAACAGAGTGTGTGGTGTTTTTGTGCTAATGTCTCTAAAAGACTAGGCTTTAAAACTACAAATACAACTGTCCAAGTGTGTTTTGTTCAAACTGTATTTGTTTGTTACTAATTTGCATATGTTGGTTAAAAAGAAGAGGATTATAAATATGAGGGACAGTTGAAATAACAGTTCATACAATCCTTTTTCTCACGAGTCTCAGTTTCATACATGATCCTTTGCTTCCATCTAGTGGTCATATGGTGATACTACAGAAAACTAACAGTGACATTGTTTTCCACTAACAGAGAGCTTTACAACAATGTGCCACAGTCTTTGATGACTTGTTTCATTGTCACGTTAGATAAACGTCAGTCATATGGAGGAAATAACGATTCTGAAATAAACTTTTGACTTTTGCTGTAATCTTTGTTTTCATTCCTCTTTCCTGTTCTATTGTAGATTCATTCTGTGTTAAAGAGCTGTCACTGGTCACATTTGGTTCAATTCACTTGTTGTTTATGTATTCAGGTCACATGGGAGTTATTTAGTGTCAGTTTATTCCACTGTCAGTTTCTACCAACAACACTGACTCCTAGAAATTTAATTTCTCTGAAACTATTCATGTTTAACAGTCAATGTGATTATTTTTTTCTCTTAAAATGTTGAAAATTGACGTTTTTGGCAACTTGTAAATATGTTGCTACTGAACATATCAGTAAATATCTTGCAGCACAATCTCAACGTGAATTATTTGACATTTTAACATTACTGTTTAGACACTCACAGCTTCTGATTAACGTTACAGAAACTGTCCTGTACTGCAACCAGCCACCAGGGGGCGATAGATATATTTCCTGATGTTTTATAGCTCAGTGTGGCGTCTCTGGTCGTCTCCATCTTGTCTGACTCCTCCTAACTCCCAGCTGATTCAAACATGGTCAAAGAGAAATTATCTGTAGAGACCAAAACTGTTTTAGTAGCAGGCTGTAAACATGTTTATTTCTGCTGTTTTTAACATGGAGGTCTATGGGGATTGACTCACTGCTGGAGTCAGCCTCTAGTGGACATTAGATGAACTGTAGTGTTTGACACCTCACCTGTTTCCTTTGCTAAAAGCTGCCTCCATACTTTGTCATTTCCACATATTCTTCAAGCTCAGAGTTCATTTAGTGTCATAAGATGCAGTAACATGCTGAGAAAGTCACTGGCCTGCTGCTACCTGAGCATTTATTGGAAATCTTCAGTCGTGTCTCGTAGAATCTCACTGAGACTCCAGTTGTGACCAACAGCTGAGAGCTTCACTCCCAGGGTCTGTCCTTGTAATCCGACCCAAGCCCCATGATGCACTGGGGGGTTTCTACGGCGACTCTGACAGTCAACAAACATGGCCGACGCTGCAGGGAGCTCTGAGCGACATGAGTGAGTAGAGTTACTGATTATTCCACTGGAAACAGCTGACACATTACAGACTCCTTCAGAGGACTTCAGCGTATTGAACCAGTATCTAAGTGAGTGGGAGGTGTTTGAAGAGACACAGTGAGCAGCTGGAGACACAGGGTCCTTTCTACGTCCAATGAATTGACGTCAGTGGACGGATTAGTCTTCAGTGCAGCGATAATGACGTTTTTAGCTGACCTTCACACGTCAAACATGAAGCTCAGAGATGATTCCACTTTAGTTTGTGTGTTGGGACCAAATGTCTGGAAAATGTGACAACGCTCAAGTTTCCCTTCAACGTTTTTTGCTTCAGCTAAATTCAGTCACTTTTAGTTCAGTCTGCTTTTAGGTTTTAGGAGGAGGAAGTGAGGCTTTAGCAGTCCTACCACACTGGAGAACTGGACCCATGGAGAGTTAAGGACGGGACCATCTGGTCCAGTGGCGTCTGATGGATGCTGGCTCCTCATCTTCTCTGTCAAGGAGAATCCAAACTCTCATTTGATTCCAGGTGATCCCAGCCTGTGGAGAAACCAGATTATTAGGATACAGAGCCACAGTGAACGTCACATCACAATCCTCTAAATCCTGCTGCAACACAGGAGCAGTTAAAGCCATGAATTCATGTTAACTGTAGAGCACTTCACTGCAGGAGTGTTTGATCATTTCAACCATGAATTCTCCTCATTAAACCTTTAAACTCTCACATTGACGTGTTTCTCTTTTGAATCCAGGACTTAATTAAAGCACAAACATTTGACACGTTCCTACGACTGAGGTTCTGCTTTAAGAGCAGATCTCAAAGTCTTTTTAAACATGCTGTCATTAACACTGGCAGATAATAAGAGCAAACGTGCAAAGCGTAACACAAACAGCAGCAGTCTGGAGAAGAAATCAAGTTTCCTCCTCCAGCTGGAATTCTGCAGCCTCTGATTTAACCACACTTTGTTTAGTGGAACTGCAAATAATCCTGGAACTAAAAGAAGTTTACAGGACTTCTTTCTCTACTGGGCAACAGAAACATAAATGATGGCTGCAGCAGAATGGTCAGGTCGTCACGTGACCACAGAAGCCAAATAAATCTGCATCAGTACAAGGTGAACCACACATTATTAACTGATTAATTACTGCTGAGTTTTTAGAAAATGTTTAGTCAGAGCAGATGAAATAAAAACTATTATTTAATTATACACAACATTCCTCTGGACTCACGGACGGATAAAGAGGAATTAAAATCCTCAAAAAGAGACTAAACCCATGAAATAAGAATAATCAGACTGTTGTTGGACGACTTGATAATATCTGAAATCCACACTGTCACGTTCCCTCACAGACGTTCCTGCTCCCACATCCCGACGTTCTCAGGCCGACATCCCATGATCCCCAAACTGTACGTGATGCCATGGAAACAGGACATGAAGAACCAGAGGCAGCTGATGAAGGTAGGCGCCAGTGGAGGAAACAAACGCACCTCCCTGCAGACTGTGCAGTCAGACTGACTGTGTGTGAATGTGTGGTTCAGAACGCAGCTCTGGCGGGGATCCCTGTGGTTCCTCTGGAGGAGTCTTTGTGTTTTTGTGGTCGGGAGCGTCTCTGCCACAGCCAGCGCTCCACCCAGACCTCCTCCTCCTCCTCCTCCTCGGCTCCTCTCAGCCAGACAGGACTGACAGCTCATTGCTCCTCCCACTTCTCCAGGTGAAGCAGCTCATTCAGCTCAGATGATGCGTTCAGAAACCTAAATGAAGGTATTTCTGATGATTTGCTGAAAGTCAAGTTAAACATTTGCTGCTGTTTTCTTGCAGGTACAACAGCTCTGTGGTGACGACCAGACGGCTTTACCAAACCTGAGGACGGATCAGTCCTTCACCACAAACACTTCACAAACACGTGTTTAACGTTGTTTCAGCTGCAAGACAAATCTCATCAGTAATAGTTTTTAAGCGAGTTTTCCACTAATTTAAAGACAAAGAAAAGTTCTGGTTCTGTTCTGTAAATGTGGAACCAGGAAGAACCAGAGAACCAGTCTCCATCAGTCCTCTTGACTGAGTGATAAATGCAACTCTTTTTCAGGTTCTTTCTATCTCTGGGAGGCTTGACACCTTCATGCATATGTGAGGATTATTGCAATAAACATCTCTGAAAGACACTTGATGATGTGACTTCACTCTAAGAAAGAAACATCCTCAACGATACTGAGCTAGCTGACTGAAGAGAGGCTGGAGGCTAGCAGTCTGGAAGCTAGCTGGCTCTAAGGCTAACACCAGGACACTGGTAGATGTGGAGCCTAGAGGAAGTCGGTAGCCTGGCTTCCTAGAGGGAGACGTCCTGAAGGTCTAGCTCACCTGAAAGGTGACTCCTGAGGATTTGGACGAGGTGGAAACATGCAGAGAGTTAAATAAGTCAGGTTGAGGGCTATCAGGATGATTGCTGTCTGACACAGGAACTGGAACATGATGGTGGGGAGGCTCATAGCTAGCAGGCTGGACACCAAGCAGGCCCATTCAAAGCACCTGTGGTGCAGGTGAGAGGGTGGCTGCCTCAAAGGCTGGAGTAGACATGGAGCTAGTAGTCAGGTGGTTGGACAACTCAGGACCTGGGACGTGCAACTGGTTCATAGAGTTGATAGCTGTAGCATTATCTGACACTAGGAAAGGCTGGGAGCTAACTGACACAAGGACTGTAGATGGAAAGAGACTAAGAGGCTGGGAACTAGCAGGGTGGAGGTCATCTGGTTGACTGATGGGGTTTAGAGAATGTGATGGAGGCTTATAACTAGCAAACAGAGATAAAGATGGGGAAGCAGAGGGGTTTAGGAAATCCTTTATCCACTGAGAAGATTCTTTAGAAAAGGTTTAAAGGACACTTCCCTGTGGGCCATAATATGAGCAGACTCTAACCCTGCTCAGGCCTTTATCCTCTCACTGTGAAGGAACCAAGCAGACCCCTTATTTAAAGATGAACTTCAAGAGTTGACATATAGGCTACAAGAGAACTAAAAGTTTATCCTCAGATAAAAAGTCTGCTTGGTCCATTTTCTGGAGAGAACGTAGTGTTGCTTTAAATTATTGTGACATGTTGGTAAAAAATGTTTCCTGTTACAGCTCATGAAGAACAAATGGAGTCAAAGTGGTTTACTTTCTCCCCCACAACCCTACCTGTTGATTTGGGCTCCTTGTCGTCTTATGTAAAGCCAGTAGTGTCAAATTTGGGATTCAAAATGGACAGTGATTTTAAACTGGATCAGCAAATTGATGAAGTGGTTCAGTCCAGTTTTTTTCACCTTAAGCAGTTGACAAAGGTTAAATCCATCCTTACACATCAGCACTTTGAGACAGCAGTCCATGCCTTCATCACATCTCAGTGGGAGGATTACTGTAGCGCACTTTATTTTGGGGTCAGCCAGTCGTCCCTCATACGTCTCTAGTTGGTCCAGAATGTGGCTACGCATCCTTAAACTGGAGGACGTAAGAGGGAGCACATAACTCCCATTCTGGCCTCTCTCCACTGGCTGCTGGTGCATTTTAGAGATCACTTTAAGATTCTTTTATTTGCCTTTAAATCTTTAAATGGTCTCACCCCGCCTCACATCTCTGAGCTTCTCCATCCTTACACTTCTGCTCGGTGTCTCAGGTCAGCTGATCAGCTGCTCCTAGAGGTATCGAGATCTAAACGGAGGCTCAGAGGGGACAGAGCTTTCTCTGTTGCTGCTCCTAAATTGTGGAACGATCTACCACTGCACATCCGACAAGACCTTAATATCGACCTTTTATACAGATTTCTTGAAAATGAGGTTAGGGAGCACTGAGTAAAAACTGTTTCTATTGGTTACGTCTTCAAACATAGTTCATGTCTAAGAGTTGTTGAAAAAAACACTAACAGTGAGGAAGTACATAAAAACTAAACAGGAGGTGCAGACTAATAAAAGCTGTCATGCAAAGTCCAAAGATTAGATTTTATTGATACTGCTAAGAAGTAATATAAAGTAAAAAAAACACGTAGGAATAATCTTTAAATACCTGCTCATTCATTGTACAAGGATAAAATAAAGTAGAAATAACAAAATGGATAAATAGAGATGTGTGAAAATATTTATGTGGATGAGCCATAATCAGACACCAACCATGAGAGACATTCAGTCAGGTTTCAAAGGTTTCAAACATGTTGTATGTGAAAGTGATAAAAGTATAATTATATAGACGTTAATAATTAACCAATTTACGCTGGGGATGAAATCGAGAGCACACTTTGAAAATCATTAACAATTCCAACATTGGTGAAGCCAGGACACAGTCACATACAGTAATGTGAGGTCTAAAACTGAACAACACTTTATTGGAGGACTGAAAGAAACTCATAGACACGCTGAAGATAATTAACATTGGTGAGTGTCTTCTTTAAGAACAATTTGAAAATGGCTGAGAGAGCTGCTCTTTTTGAAAGTTTTCTGAGCTGCCATGTGTGTTCAGAGACTTTCAGAGATCCTGTGTCTCTGAGCTGCAACCACAACTTCTGTTCAAGCTGCCTGCAGAAATTCTGGGAACAAACTAAAAACAAAAACTGTCCTATTTGTAAAAGAAAATCCTCAAAAGAGAATCCTCCGGTGAACTTTCGACTGAAGGAAATGGCTGACTCCTTTGCTGGAAGACAGAAATCTGGATCATCTGAGACAGAAAAGGGCAAAGAGAAGTCATTAATGGTGGTTTGTAGTAAACACAGAGAAGAACCTAAATTGTTCTGTGAGGATGAGCAGAGAGCTGTGTGTCCTGTCTGTGAGTCTTCTCTCCACCACAATCACAAAGTGGTTCCTATAGAACAAGCAGTCAGTGACCTGAAGGAGCAGCTGAAATCTGACTTAAAGTCTCTGCAGGACAAGAGGAACAAATACAAACAAGTGGAGGAAACATACAATGAGGTGATTCAACACTCCAAGAAGCAGCTGCTGTCCACAGAGAGGCAGATCAGAGCAGAGTTCAACAAGCTCCACCAGTTCCTGAAAGAGGAAGAGGAGTCCAGACTGGCAGCTCTGAGGGAGGAAGAGGAGCAGAAGGGGAAGACTGTCAGCAGAGAGATGAAGAGGATTCAGGAGCAGATCTCCTCTCTGTCAGACAGTATCTCTGCTGTTGAAGAAGAGCTGCAGAAACACCAGGTGCCATTCCTCAGCAGTTATAAAGACACTCAGACCAGAGCCAGAGCCCAGTGCTCACTGTCAGATCCACAGCTGGTCTCAGGAGCACTGATAGATGTGGCCAAACACCTGGGCAACCTGTCCTTCAGAGTCTGGGAGAAGATGGAGGAGAAGGTCCACTTCAGTCCTGTCATTCTGGACCCAAACACTGCATACCCCTTGCTCTATCTGTCTGATGATCTGACCAGTGTGAGGCAAGGAGACACGTGGCAGCAGCTTCCTGACAATCCAGAGAGAAACACTAAGTATTCCAATGTTCTGGGCTCTGAGGGCTTCAGCTCAGGGAAACACAGCTGGGAGGTGGAGGTGGGAGATCATCCTGACTGGAATGTTGGTTTAGCTAAAGAGTCAGTTGACAGGAAAGGAAAGTTATTGATATCACCACAGGATGGATTCTGGTGTTTATCACATCGCAGTGGAAAATACAAGGATGTTGTTGGTCGGACTGTGACAGTGAAGAAGAGTCTCCAGAGGATCAGAGTCCAGCTGGACTATGACAGGGGGGAGGTGTCCTTCTACAACTCTGAAGACATGACTCACATCTACACTCACAGAGACACTTTCACTGAGAAACTCTTCCCATATCTTGGTATTGCAAAGGCTGGTTCTGCCAAAACCTCTGATATCAAAATCAGAAAGTGAGATTTCTCTGTGATGTTCAGAGATGTTTGTTTTTCTGTGACAATCATTCCAGGTTCATTTCTCTGTAAAGTCATCATCACACAACAGTGATAGTTTCCACTGAAAGACTTTTTCATTCTGCTTGAAGGTAGGCTGTAATTTTAAATTAATTATTTCAAATGTAGAAAATTAAAAATTTAGACCTCAACATTTGTTCTCGATTAAAACATTAACAGTCACTTTTGAATTCAGAGTCTGTTCAGATTTGATTAGAACAAGTTCATGACTTTTATCTGAAAGATTTGTTTCCTCTCCTGATGAGTTATTTTATCCTTTAACATGTTCTAATGAGATTTTCAGTGGTTCAGTGAATCTAAAATCATTGTGTCTGATTGATTGTTCTTATTTTATTCTACAGCAGAACTGATTTATTTTCTTGGCTCACAGAAACTGTTAATCCAACTCTAAAGGATTTAAAACTACAAATACAACTGTCTAAGTGTATTTTGCTCAAACTGCATTTGTTTGCTACTAATTTGCGTATGTTGGTCGAAAAGAACAGGATTGTAAATATGATGGAAAGTTGAAATAACTGTTCACACAATCTTTTTTTCTTTCATCCCTGAGCCTCAATTTCATACATGGTCCTTTGCTTCCATCTAGTGGGTACGTGGTGGTACTACAAAAAACTAACCATTGTTTTTTGTTTGTTTTTTTTGTTTTTTTAACAACTTTACTTTGATCCAATGCTGCATAAATGAAACATCAATGGGCTGGTCAGACGAGTTGACTAGAAAAGTGCGTAACTGACATGATTGATTAGAGGTTTAACTTCTTTACATACTTAATAAAGGGGGACCACACTCTAATGTATGTATCACAGGAGTCCTTCAGAGCATGTCTTATTTTCTCTAGCTGAAGCAAAGATAGAACCTTCTAAATCCATCTCCGAAAAGGCAGCATGTTAGATTTACAATTCATAAAAATCCCACTGCACGCTATCAGACTGCAGAATGATATTGCTCTCTTTTGTGCATTAGTGGTACATATTTCTGAGGGTGTTACTCCAAATATAGCAGTGAGTGGATTGGGTTTCAGGGATATGTTGCATTGAACTGACAGTCAAAAACAGAGGACCAGAAATCAACTAGGGAGGGACAAGACCAGAACATGTGGCCCAATGATGCTCGGTTGCCACACCGAGGACAAGTAGGGAGAACGGATGAGTATATTTTAGCTAGCCTATCATTGGAGTAATGTAACCTATGGAATCCTTTGAATTGTCTCAGTCTGTGTCTTATACATACAGTGGTATGAAAAAGTTTGGGCACCCCTCTAAGATTTCATAATAATTTGCTCTAACTTTATAAAAGACGATCACAGCAACAAGATTTTATTTCCTACAGAGACGTAGACATTTGAGTGTTTTCCAGACCAAAATTCTTAGAGCATCATTAAAAAGTTTTATTATAATAAATTAAAATGTAAAAAATGGTATGTGCAAAGGTTTGGACACCCTTTTAATCACATTGATTTCAAGACCTGTAGGGATTTGTAGCTGACATGTTGCAGCCCAAAACTGCTTTGATTAGCTTGTGAGACCTTCAATTACAAAGACAGGTAAAACCAATCATGAAAAAGGCTATTTAACAGAGGCAGTTGCTGGCTGTGCTTGTCCTATGCTCCTGGCAACATGGGGGCATCGAAACAACTCTCCACTGACCAAGAAACTAAGATAATTCATTATCATGAATTAGGAGAAGGGTACAAGAAATTATCAAGAAGGTTTGGGATGTCTATCTCCACAGTCAGAAATGTGGTGCAGAAATGGAAGACCAGAAGAACAGTCACTGTGAAGGAAAGATGTGGTAGGCCAAAAAAAATACTGGAAAGACACAGACGAAGGATGGTTGGAATGGTCACAGACAAGCCACAGACCACCTCCAGAGAACTACAAGAACATCTGGCTACTGATGGTGTAGTTGTTCATCGTTCCACAATCCAGCGCACTTTGCACCAGGAAAAGCTCTTTGGAAGGCTGATGCTCAAAAAGCCTTTCCTGAGTGTTCGTCACAAGAAGAGTCGCATGAGGTATGAAAACGCACATCTGGACAAACCAGAAGCATTTTGGAAAAAAATACTGTGGTCAGATGAGACTAAGATGGAGTTATTTGGTCAGAACAAGAGGAGGTATGCATGGCGAAAAAAACACACTGAATTCCATGAGAAGAACTTATTGCCTACTGTGAAATATGGTGGAGGGTCCATCATGTTATGGGGCTGTGTGGCTAGCACAGGGACTGGAAACCTTGTTAAAGTTGAGGGCCACATGAATTCCTCTCAGTATCAGCAGATTCTTGACAAGAATGTTCAAGAATCTGTCACAAAGTTGAAGCTACGCCGGGGTTGGATTTTTCAGCAGGACAATGATCCCAAGCACTGTTCAAAATCCACCAAGGAATTCATGCAGAAGCACAAGTACAATCTTCTGGAATGGCCATCCCAGTCCCCAGACCTCAACATCATTGAAAATGTATGGATTGATTTGAAGCAGGCTGTTTACGCACGGAAGCCAAGAAACCTGACTGAACTGGAGGCGTTTTGTTTGGAGGAATGGGCCAAAGTACCACCTGCCAGACTTCAGGGACTTGTCAGTGGCTATAGGAGGCGTCTACAGGCTGTTCTTGCAGCAAAAGGAGGGTCTATTAAATATTAATGGAATTATTTCTTTGGGGTACCCAAATTTATGCACATGCCTATTTTTGTTTAAATATACATAAAAATGTTTTTGTTGGACCAATGAAAATGATTTCACTACCGAGATGTTTCTGTTTCCATAAGGTATAACATTTGTTAAAATAAAGTTGCTGCTTCAAAAGCTCAGCAAGTGACAAACTGATGCAATGATTTTCCTAAGGGGTGCCCAAACTTTTTCATACCACTGTATAGAGGAAGTGTGAATGTGAATACATTCAGCTCAGACATCCTCCATTCACCGTTTCCAGATCCCATTCCTAAGCTTCACGCATTTAGTGTGTGATGGAAAGTCCATATAGATCAGACCCTTGTTCGATGGATTCAGATTCAACAAATCATATATAGAATCTTTGTTTGGCGGGAAGTAGGGAAAGGTTTGGAGGTGAAACTGTGAGCTTGGAGATGTCTGAAGAAGTGAGATCTTGGGATATTATTGGTCTTTAAGGGCTTCAAAGTTATTTAGGGATTCAAAATCATAAATAATAAAATAATAAATAATTATTTTTGATAAATATCATTTATTTGTGACAAACCCCAATATTGAATGCCTTGGTACACAAGCCCAACATAAATGGTGCCCCATTTGAGGCAAGGTACTTTTGGCAATCACTCAAACTTTGTGCAATATTAATTTCAGCATAATTTTGGCAAATATATTTTTTGAACAACTTTTAGACTCAGGGTTTCTTGCATGCTAAACTAACAATCCTTTCTCTAACCTGGCACCTCATGGACTATCACATTCCACGAAGCCATTCAGCCAGCGAATGCATGTCCCACTCAGCAGCCATCTTGTTTCCTTTGTGTTCAAGGTCTCACGGCTAAAGCAGGAATGTTGACAAACCCACAACCAGCGGCCATCTTGACACACCCACACCCACACACCTATATAAAGTACACTGTAGTTAGATCATATGTTTTTACTTTTATTCTTGTTAATAAATGTCTTTTAAACATACCTGTTGTTTGTCACAAGAGTGAATATTGCCAATCTCTATACTGTCAAGAACTCAAAATTCCTTCACCATAACTAGTTGTTAATGTAGTAATTTTGGTTATAGTTATTAATTAATCAGAAATCAAAATTAACAATTTAGTAATTCATTAGACTGAATTGATTGACTATTTTTCCATGGTGCCCTGGGGTGATCTAGTAATTTAGATCCATAAATAATCCAATCCAATAATAATTATTTGGTATATGTGTGGGCTGTCATTAGGAAAAAAAAGGTCTATTTGCTCAGCAACATTTTTATTTTTATTTTTTTTTTTAATTTGGTACATAACAACAGAGAGAGGTCAAGATGCCATGTAGTATTCTGTTGCTTTGTGATATTTCTATCAACTTTTGGTCCAGTTCTAGTCAAGGGGTTGCTGAATGAATTCAGTGTCATTTCATTTTTGACCTTTACGTGAACGTGAGAAAGTCCATGATCAATGTAAGCATCATGTTTTTTTTTCTGTTATCTTGGTTTATTTAATTTTTCCCTGCACTGTTTGGTTGTGAGTTTCTGCAAGATTCTGTAGAGCCCACATCTTTGAGCTCATCTCAGAAAGAGCAGTGAAAAATATTAAAATCTACGTGCAAACCTGGAATAAAACGATGTTAAAAGATTCTCAGCACTTGAGTTTTATTTATTGTCACATTCATGTGGTTGAAAGTGGTTGAAATAAACAGATGCATCCAGTTAATGTTCAGTAAACACAGTAAATAAAATCATTTCTGATTTTAGCAAAAATGTCTTATTTTCATCCACTTTAAAAACTAGAAGTGATGTTCCCAATTTGACCAATCTCAGTAATTTTTTATTGACCTGGCTTCTGATTCACTCAACCTGCCAGCCACTCCTACTTCTTTACACCTCACCTTCTGCAGTCAAGTCAGCATATTTTCACCAGCTCCACACTCAATACTTTGTCAGATTGTTCTTTGCCATGCAAGACTTCTACCAACATTGTTTTACCCGACTTCCAGTACCAACTCTGCCCGTCTCCCCTCACCTGCTCCGTCTCCCTCCTGGTAAAACATTTTAAACTTAGACCAAGAATTCTGCCTTTGTCCTCCTCGTTCCTGTTTGCCTGTTGTTTCCTTACCTATTTGCTTTTTTTGTGTGTGTGTGTGCCTCAGTGGTGTCAATATACCATCCAACTATTTAAAATAAATAAATAAAAAATTCTGAGCCACAACACAGAAGTGTTGTTGACCTATTTGGATATAATGTCCAACTACAAACAGTGGCTCAGGCCCTCTTCGGAGGAATGAGGCTAACCTTGAGGGCCCAACAAGAAGACATGGCCCTCATGGACAGTATAACCTTCGTGCTACCCTCCTGCATGCTCTCTGTCGGTCCATTCACTTGGGTTTCCAGAGACCCCAAAGGTAGCATGAGGGATAACCGGTCTTTCTACCACATACCACCACTTGACCAAACCCAGTCTCTATTGATCTGTTCCTTAAGCTCTTGAACTCTCAGTGTCCTCCCAGTCTGGTGACCTCCCATGTGTTCTGCCATTGACTCCAGGCAAGCCTCATGGATGTTTGCCTCCTGATCGATGCTAGCATCAAGGTTCAGGTCTGCTTACGCCTCCCAGGCTCCGGTGTCAGGGATTTCTCCCCCTGTGTCTGAGACTCCTCTAGTCATTATAGTTTCAGCCTTTGTCCCTGATCCTAAGAATGACTCTGACCCTCTTCAAGATGCCTCTTCAGCTCCTGGTTTGTCAGATGCCTCTTAGCCTCCGACTGGGCTCCTAGGTTGTTTGACACCTCTTACCCTCCTTCACCTCCTGGTCGCCCTCCTAGGCAATTTCTTCATTCTGCCCAGCCTTCGGGGCACCCTCTCCTCCTGATTATTCTGGCTGACCTCCCGGTAACCTCTTCTATCTGCCTGTCATCATGATAGCCCTGCTGAGAGACCACTCTTATCTACTCTGTTTACTGGTCGCCCTCTCCGGCCTGCACTGTTTTTGTGGGGCAATAGAGATCAGTTTTTCTGTTCTGTTTGGACATAATAGGTGACTACAGTCCATGGCTCAGGCACTCTTTGGAGGAGTCTGGCAATCACTGCAAGCTGCAGACTGTGCATGGGCCTCATGCACAACATAACTGCTGTCCTACTAGCAGCCAGCCTGATTCAACTTGATCTTTCTACCACATGCCACTGTTCGTCTGACCTCAGTCCTGAGTGAGCGGTCTTTGTTCCTTAATTTCCTGACCGCTCAGCATCCCGGTCTGGTAACAAACACTCTGTTCCAGTGTCAGTACTAGAGACAGCCCCTGGACCTCCTGGTCTCCCTCCTAAATGGCCTCTCTGGCCTGGACTGTCTTCATGCAGCTTTCCAGAACAGTTTTCGTGGTCTGGCTTCCTGAACTTGGCCACTGACTTCTCTGCTCCCTGTTTGTTTTCGGTTTCATCTGTCTCTAGACCGTCCACCCGTTTCGGTTTGGACTTTTGTTTCTTGGGACTCTGTTGACATTTTTGGGACCTTAGGGGTTTCTGTCACAGTTCAGTCAAACATCTCCCTCCAAGTGCTTTTCCATTTTAGTCAACTCAGCTCACATGTGCATACAGCTGCACATCATCTTCTGCAATCAGGCCAGTATATATTCACCAGTTCCACACTTAATACTTTACTAGATTGCTTGCTGGTACCAATCCTGTCTGTCTCTGACTCACCTGCTCCTTCTCCCTCCAAGCAAACCAAATCATTGCCTTCTGTTCAGACCTGATTTTGTAAAGCAATATGTATCGTTACTGACGCTAAATAAATAAAATTGAATTGGAGCAAATTGTTCCCGATCAAGAGTTCTGCTTTTGCCCTCCTGGTTCCCATTTGCCTGCCTCTGGCTGACTGATTAAATTTTTGAACTCCACATCGATTCTAGACTTCTTGGTGCTGCAACTGGGTAAGAGGCTGTAAACAGGCATCCTGACAGTAATCGGTGTCAACAACATTCATACTGATGTTTCACCTTTCCAGAAAATATTTCCTGTTTCAGCTCACAGATAGACAACAGATAGACAACTTTATTGATCCCTTTGGGAGGTTCCCGCTGGGACATTGACAAGAACAAATGTAGTCAAACTGGTTTACTGCGAACTTAGAGACACTTGGAAACATAAACCTGCCAGTAAAAGGAAATGAAATTAGAGTGAGACCGAGCTCAGACGCCATTACAGGGTGTATGATCTCTGCTGTAAAACACATATTTGGAGGATTTTAAGAGGAAAAGTGAAGAGACTGTATATTGGTGAGTCCTGCTATTGAAACTACTTCAGTCACAAATGGCTGAGAGAGCTGCTCTTGAAAGTTATCTGAGCTGCCATGTGTGTTCAGAGACTTTCAGAGATCCTGTGTCTCTGAGCTGCAACCACAACTTCTGTTCAAGCTGCCTGCAGAAATTCTGGGAACAAGCTAAAAACAAAAACTGTCCTATTTGTAAAAGAAAATCCTCAAAAGATCATTTGATTGTAAACTTTGGACTGAAGGAACTGGCTGACTCCTTTGCTGGAAGACAGAAATCTGGATCATCTGAGACAGAAAAGGGCAAAGAGAAGTCATTAATGGTGGTTTGTAGTAAACACAAAGAAGAACCTAAATTGTTCTGTGAGGATGAGCAGAGAGCTGTGTGTCCTGTCTGTGAGTTTTCTCTCCACCACAATCACAAAGTGGTTCCTATAGAACAAGCAGTCAGTGACCTGAAGGAGCAGCTGAAATCTGACTTAAAGTCTCTGCAGGACAAGAGGAACAAATACAAACAAGTGGAGAAAACATACAATGAGGTGATTCAACACTCCAAGAAGCAGCTGCTGTCCACAGAGAGGCAGATCAGAGATGAGTTCAACAAGCTCCACCAGTTCCTGAAAGAGGAAGAGGAGTCCAGACTGGCAGCTCTGAGGGAGGAAGAGGAGCAGAAGGGGAAGACTGTCAGCAGAGAGATGAAGAGGATTCAGGAGCAGATCTCCTCTCTGTCAGACAGTATCTCTGCTGTTGAAGAAGAGCTGGAGAAACACCAGGTGCCATTCCTCAGCAGTTATAAAGACACTCAGACCAGAGCCAGAGCCCAGAGCTCACTGTCAGATCCACAGATGGTCTCAGGAGCACTGATAGATGTGGCCAAACACCTGGGCAACCTGTCCTTCAGATTCTGGGAGAAGATGGAGGAGAAGATGAAGGAGAAGGTCCACTTCAGTCCTGTCATTCTGGACCCAAACACTGCACACCCCCGAGTTTGTCTGTCTGATGATCTGACCAGTGTGAGACGTGGAGACACATGGCAGCAGCTTCCTGACAATCCAGAAAGAAACACCTATTGTCCCTCTGTTCTGGGCTCTGAGGGCTTCAGCTCAGGGAAACACAGCTGGGAGGTGGAGGTGGGAGATCATCCTGTCTGGAATGTCGGTTTAGCTAAAGAGTCAGTTGACAGGAAGGGAGAGATATTAGCTTTACCGAAATATGGAATCTGGTCTTTGCTGCATCGCAGTGGAAAATACTATAATGTTGTTGGTCAGACTTTGACAGTAAAGAAGAGTCTCCAGAGGATCAGAGTCCAGCTGGACTATGACAGGGGGGAGGTGTCCTTCTACAACTCTGAAGACATGACTCACATCTACACTCACAGAGACACTTTCACTGAGAAACTCTTCCCATATTTTTATATTGGTAAAGCTGGTTCTGCCAAAACCTCTGATATCAAAATGAGAAAGTGAGATTTCTCTGTGATGTTCAGAGATGTTTGTTTTTCTGTGACAATCATTCCAGGTTCATTTCTCTGTAAAGTCATCATCACACAACAGTGATAGTTTCCACTGAAAGACTTTTTCATTCTGCTTGAAGGTAGGCTGTAATTTTAAATGAATTATTTCAAATGTGGAAAATTAAAAATGTAGAACATTTGTTCTCAATTAAAACATTAACAGTCACTTTTGAATTCATAGTCTGTTCAGATTTGATTAGAACAAGTTCATGACTTTTGTCTGTTTTCTAAAAAAAGAGCTTTAAAACAATGTGCCACACTGTTTACTCATTTCATTGTGGAGTTAGATGCACGGCACCCGTATGGAGGAAATAACTATATTTTTATAGATTCTATAATGTGCACAATGATAGAATTTGGTGATGTACACGTTAAACAAAACAATAACTGGTTTATTTTTGTGTGCATTGACTCCTGTAGTGGGAATCAACAGTATTCTGTTGCTTTGTGGTATTTCTTGAACTCTTGATCCAGTGCTAGTCAAGGGGTTGCTGAATGAGTTCAGTGTCATCTCTGTAGATGATATAATTGCTGTCAGGGTGTTTTCTACAATCTAATCTAGAAGAAATATTTTAAATATCACCTTTGTCTCATAAGAAAATGCAGTGACTACAGTACATATGTACTTGGTAGTAAGCTGATACCTCTAACAGCTGGTAACCTGAAGCATCTCATAACCTGGACTCTACTCATTTCAGTTTTACCTTTATGTGAACGTGAGAAAGTCCATGATCAATGTAAGCATCATGTTTTTGTTCTGTTATCTTGGTTTATTTAATTGTTCCCTGCACTGTTTGGTTGTGAGTTCCTGCAAGATTCTGTAGAGCCCACATCTTTGAGCTCATCTCAGAGAGAGCAGTGAAAAATATTAAAATTTACCTGCAAATAAGACGATGTTAGAAGATTCTCAGCACTTGAGTCATATTTATTGTCACGTTCAGAAAAAAATGAAAGTGGTTTTAAATAAACAAATGCATCTAGTTAATGTTCATGACTTAAAGTAAATAAGATCTTTTCTGATTCTAGCAAATTTAAATTTTGTTTTCATCCAACTTAAAAACAGAAGTGTTGTTCCCAATTTGACCACAAGAGGGCGACACATGAAATAATTCTAAATTCACTCTAATTTTCACATACAAAACATTTCCACTGTTTAATTTAATTTAATTATATGTCTGCTAATGTAACTATACGAACACATCATGGTGATAATAGGCAAAGAACCAGACAAAGAACGGAGGGTTACCGAGGCCCCACCCTGGAGCCAGGCCTGGGGCTGGGGCTCATGGGTGCCTGGTGAATCCGCTAGCTGGCTCAAATCATGGCATTGGCCACTAGCAGAGGTGGCACCCCCAGATGCCATGGCAAATGGCACTGTTTAGGGGCGATGTCACTGGTCGGGGGAGGTGCTACGACAGACACCACTGTTAAGTCGCGGTGGAAAAAAGATTCGGGATTTGGCTCATTGAACCGGCTACCAAAGAAGACCCAAGCATCATGAATCTAGACATCTATTGAATTGCCTCAATTGAGTCCTACCACATTTGATTAATATACAGTATAATCAATAAACGGCACCATTCAAACATACGTACATTTTGCTGCTCTGCTGAAATCATAAAATGCACTACTCGACCTGACCACTAGCAGTGCCACCTGCACTCAGCCAGCAGGGATTCATGAGTAGCGAATCTGTAGCGGATCCACCACTCATGAGTCTGCTACGCCACTCATGAATCCGCTGCGGATTCGCCACCTGTGAGTCCGATCCATCACTCATGTGTCCGCTGCGGATACATGAGTCATATGTGATCTTATGATGTGACTTCAGATGTGAACATTGTTTAGGATAATAAACGCTGAGGAGAGACTCCCTCTCTTCAGTCATCATCCATCGCTGATGAGTGGGTCTTGCTTGCAAGCAATAAAGTTTGGTATTTTGACCAACTCTCATCTGCACTAGACAAGTGACTGATTTTCAGTTGCCACAACAGCTGTGTGTGTAGCCTCTTATTTATACAACTCAAATTCGTATAGTTCGTATATGACTACGGCGCAGAACTCAGTTAAACTTAGCCAGACCAGATTGGTTGCAGAAACTGCGATGCAGAGACCCTTAGATAAACCAGTGGGAAAAACACAAAAATGTAAAATAACAAAGTATCATGTATTCAATAAATAATTTTAATCTCAAATCAACATTGAATATGAATATAAATCATTAATCATTCATATTGATTAATCAAGTTGATAACAAGTTTGATATTTATCTTAAATTAAAAAAAAAATATATATATATACATTTGCCAATTCCTGCACCTGTCTCAGACGTCCATATGACCTTCAGAAAGTTATCTAGTCTGACGGGGAAATGAACCACATATTGACGTCCAGGTGGGGTCATGGTTAGACGTCCAAATAGAGGACCTAGTTTGCACGTGTAGACGTCCAGAATTGGTCATGGACCTATCGCAATATAGACATGATCTGCACGTCAATCAGACGTCTAATGTTTAGTGGATAATAATAATTTATTTTCATTATACCATTAAGAACACAGGTAAGTTGGCGTTTTTTTTAGGAAAATAAATAGTTTTAACTATTCCTCCCTCCGCACATGCTGACATCAGCATAAATCAACATGTATCTGCAAAATAAATTGTTTTTGTGTTGATTAATTAATATAAATTGGCAGCTGCCAGTGGAAGGCGCTGTGGTACTTCCCCTGACCAGTGGCAACTGTTGTAGCACCTCCCCCGACCAGCAAGTGCCGTGACATCGCCCCTATGTAACCCTTGTGGTATGTCTTCCTACTCTGGAATGACCATTTGGAAGCTGGCTGGGTTGGTGACGGGTGGTTTATTGCATCTGCATCTGCATTTATAACAGGAAGCACAATTGATGGTAATCTTAAATTTGTGGGCAACAGCACATTCTCTTTGTAAATTCTCCGTCACTTTTTGAATTACCCAATACATCGTACACTCAATAACAAACAATAGACAAATAGTGATCGTATAGTGGAATACAGGAAGGTAAATCAATAAAACATTACATAATAGGACAACATACTACAACATACCTGCATTTATAACAGGAAGCACAATTGATGGTAATCTTAAATTTGTGGGCAACAGCACATTCTGTTGGAGAGACGGCATTGCATTAGCATCTGCTCGCTTCGCATAAAATTAATCAACGAAACACGTGAAAAACATATAATTAACTTCGTGAAACGACAGCAAAATTATTTAAGAACACACACTACATATTTAAGTATTGCCAGCTAAACTTTTATACAATCATCAAGTTATTTAACATTGTTTTGCCCACAGACATTTACAGACACGTTTACCTCTTTGTAAATTCTCCGTCACTTTAAGAATTACCCATAAACCCTTGCTTTTTGGCATTCCTGCAGGCGAACATTTTGAACAGCAGGTGGCGTAGTTGTCCCATTTAGCTGGATTCAACCTGCTCTATTTAACTATGTTACACCTTGTAATGTGGAGTCGGGGTTGGCTTAGCCACGTCGGATAGCAGAAGGCATCACGGAGGCAACAAGACAGGAGACTAGGTGGACGGATTTCCACACGATTCGTTTATTAATAGAACCATACAATGCCAGGTTTCACGGCTATTGCTGAAAAAGGGGCTATAAAAGCAAATAATAAACATGGATGGCTTGTAGCCTTCGCCAGCGTCCACATCACGGAGATGGAAGAAAAAGGAAGTTGAAAAAGAAGAGTGCTTGACCTAAGCAGTGAAAAACAAAGGAGGCGCCACCGTGTGGCGCAAACTGGTAGTTCTCCATATGACACTCTTGACTGTTACATATTCCCCCCTGGTAATAACAAGGCTGTCCTCAGCCGTACACAGCAGAAGTAGCAGCCAAGCCACACTTAACATGTTGTTATACATAAACCCGATGGAAAGGTAGCTGTTACACACAGAGAAAGATATAATGACCAGCATACTGATATACATATCAATAGAGTACAAAATGAAGCTGAGATACCCAGTAAATCTATCATGCGAATGAAAGTAAAGAAAATCCCATTTTTATAATCATTAGTAATCTTCTTACATAGCTCTCTGAAAGGACCTGAACCACACGACAAAAATGAGGAGGTAAAACTCTCAGTAGAACCCTACAACGAAATTTGAACTACAGTAAAGCCTGTACCACTGAGGCTGAATACTTAATGTAAACACATGGAATGCCAAAATATTTCTATAATGCAGAACTGCAAACATTGCAGTCCAAATTGCGATATATAACGAACCAACTGTTCACCAAAGGTTAAGTCTGTCTGTATGGTAAGGGTGTGTCCACCTGCTGGCCGACCAACCACACGTGACCCTGGGGTGTTGTCTTGGCCTGAGGTCATATCGTCTGGTGTCAACAGGGTGTGGGTCAGACACACTCACAGATGCATGGTCCTCAGAGTCACAGTCCAGCAATGGGTCGGGGTCAATGTCGCCATGCCAGTCGTGCAAGTGAAAGCGCACATCGTCAGCAGGGAGGTCAGTCTGACTGTCAGTCTGGATGAGGGGCTCTCCTTCGTCCGGAGCCCAGGCGTCGGTTTGCTCCACAGGCGCAGCGCGCCTGCTGCGGGAGACAGAGTCCCAGGTGTGGAAAGGCTGCAAGTTAACTACATGAAAGACTCCAGCATCTCCGCCAGTGTCCAGCTTAGTCAGTCTGTAGTTGACATCTCCCAGCTTCTGACTAACACGGAGGGGGCCTGTGAACAGGGGTGCTAGTTTAGCTGTAAAGTGGGACTGTGCGTCAGACCTAGGGTGCGTCTTAACTCTAACAAGGTCACCAACAGCATAGGAGGCCTGACGGCGTCTCAAGTCATAATAGTGTTTTTGTCTGTCGTGACTGTGGTCAAGGGCAGCTCTGGCGTGGTCGTGAGCTTCCTGTAGGGAAGCTCTGAGTGTCTCTGGGTAAGGCACACCGGGCTCATCCACGCCGTCACTGGAAGGGTGTGTTATGAGGTCAAGTGGGGTGTCCAGCTCCCGACCATACAGCATCATGGAGGGGCTGAGTCCTGTGCTTTCGTGCGGGGCTGTACGCAGAGCAAAGCAGATTTGTGACAGGTATTTATCCCACGCTGTGTGCTTGTCCCCAACATAGGCACGTATGGCAGTTTTGAGTGTCCGGTTCACACCTTCTGTCGCGTTTGTTTGAGGGTGGTAAGCTGTGGTGAGCCTTGGAAACAGATCCCAAGGTGGAAACAACATGCTCAAACAACTCACTGACAAAGGGTGAGCCTCTGTCAGATATCAGGTAGGTTGGGGCGCCATGCCTGGCAAACACTTCACTGACAAACTTCCCTGCCGCCACCTGCGCTGTCGCTTCCCTAACTGCGCACACCTCAATCCACTTAGAGAAATAGTCAACAAAGACCAGCAGGTAGGCATTACCAGATGCTGTTCGGGGCAATGGGCCGACAAAATCCACTCCAACATACTCCCAGGGCTTTTGGGGCAAGATGGGAACCATGAGACCAGCTGGTTTCCTCTGGCTCGGTTTAGTGAGCTGACAGACTGAGCAGGACGTGACATACCGCTTGACGTCTGCTGCCATCTTGGGCCAAAAAAATCTGAACCGCAGTCTTGCTAAAGTTTTTGAAAAACCAAGGTGACCTGCAGTGGGGTGGTCATGATAATAGGAGAGCAAGGTGCCACGGATCGATGCGGGGGCATAAAGCTTTAGTTCTTTCAGAGGATGCAAACCACATTTGGCTTTTGGGTCTGAGTAGTAAAGCAGACTGTCATGAACAACAAACTGTGGGGGGTCGTGGTTGTCTGAGTCAGCATGTGGATTCTCCTCCAGATCTCTGACAAGCTGGCTGATGTCTGGATCATCTCTCTGCAGCTGTTTCAAATGTGAGCGATCCGCTAAAAGCACAGGGGGTAAGGTGCGGAGGTCCAAACTGCCAATAAGAGCGTACTCGGGCAGGAGATCTATGGGAGCGTCACTGGTCAGGGGAAGAGGGTTGCGAGATAGAGCATCTGGGACGGTGTTGCGAGTGCCTGGCTTGTGCACTATGGAGAAGTCAAAATCTTGAAGTCGTAGTGACCAGCGGGCAAGCCGGCCAGAGGGGTTTTGGCGGGACATGAGCCACCTGAGGCTGTTGTGGTCTGTGAAAATGGTCACGTGGAGGCCCTCTACATATGGTCTGAAGTGCTCAAGAGCCCAAATCACAGCCAAACACTCCTTTTCTGGGGTGGAGTATGGCTTTTCAGCTTTGTGAAGGGAGCGACTGGCATAAGCCACAACTGTCTCTCGCCCCTCCGAGTCTTTTTGCATCAATGCAGCACCCAGCCCAAGGTCACAGGCGTCAGTGTGAATGAAGAAAGGGCTTGTGAAGTCAGGGAATCTCAAGACTGGTGCAGACGTGATACACTCTTTCAAAATGTTCATGGATTCCTGGCATTTTTCATCCCAGTGGAAAGCTGCATCCTTCCTTGTGAGTGCATGGAGGGGTTCTGCCTGGCGAGCATAGTTTGGGACAAAACGTCGGTAATATCCGGTGAGTCCGAGGAACTGTCTGACATGTTTCACAGAGGACGGGGTCTGGAACTCCATCACAGCTTTGATTTTGTCCTCATCAGGTTTTATGCCAGAGTGTGTGATGCGGTAGCCAAGGAAAGTGAGCTCGCTCAGACAGAACTGACATTTCTTAAGCTTCAATGATAGGCCAGCAGCTTTGAGTCTGCTGATCACCTCCTCCAGATCGCTCAGATGCTGTTCAAAGGTGGGGGAGGCACGACAATGTCATCTAAATACACAGCACACGTTTTATAGATGAGGCCAGCCAGCACAGTGTTCATCGACATAGACCAAAGGGAAGTACACGAAACTGAAAGAGACCACAGTGTGAAATAAAGGCTGTTTTTGGTCGTGACTCCTCTGCCACTGCCACCTGCCAATATCCCCGAGCTAAGTCCAGTGTCGAGATAAACCGTCCCCTTGCCAGAAAGTCAAGAGAGTCGTCAATAGTGGTCCCTCCTCGAGGGACCACGTATTGGCCACCGTGTGGCGCAAACTGGTAGTTCTCCATATGACACTCTTGACTGTTACAACCTATACAGTGACATTTGCCGTGGCATCTGGGGGTGCCACCGGAAATGCCTCTGCTAGTGGCCAATGTCATGATTTGAGCCAGCCCCTGCTGCCAACGGGAAGGTACAATCCAAAATTTTGATTTTTCATTTTGGTGGATAATCGAAAAATGAAAAAAAAAAAACGATCCGTTATCCGTTTTTTCCATTTTGGTTTTTAAAACGGAAAACGAAAAAACAAATGGTTTCTCGTTTTTTTTTTTTTTTTTTGGTTTGACTACGAAAAACGAATGAATGGAAGGTACACAGATTCTGGTGGCCGGGCCTTTGCCCATGGAGCCCAGTCGGGCCCAGCCAGAACGGGAGATGGGCTGCGCCTTCGGGGCGGGGAAGGGGTCCTGGCTGTTGTCTGCGCATATACGCCCAACAGCAGTTCAGACTACCCGGCCTTTACACGATGGCACCATCTGCTGGAGACAATATTACACTGCAGCTTTACTGACAGAAAATAATTCTCATTATTCTCTTATTCTCTTATTAACTGAGGGCTTGGAGCAACTTCCTCTCCAGTAGGTTGTGAGAAGTTACCAGAGCCGGCGCTGCTCGAACGACCAGAAAGATTCAAGTTGTGAATGGGGCTGAAACGTTTGGGGACAAATGTGAAGACTGTGTTGTAAGTGGCTGATGAGTAGTGTCTCAGTCCACCTCCCCGATGGAACCCACATAGATGTCCTCCTTTACTCCTCTTTCAAATATCTCGGGCTAAAATGTGGACGGTGGTGCCTTCACAGACAACTGGAAATATGAACTCCCTGAGGACTAAAACACAAACCTCATCATTATGAAGTTAAGTATTTTTATGAGTTGAAGGACCAAAATGTTTTGTTAAGATAGAAGAAAATCAAAAAGAGATTAAATATTAAGAAATAGGCAACACGTGAGGAACAAAGAAAAGCAGAATATTAACCTGTGGAAGACGTCATGGCACCATCTGCTGGAGATAAATTTACCCTTCAGCTCTACTACTTCTCATGACTGAGGATGAAGGAACTGAAAGTGGATTGAGACAGAACTCAGACACCATTACAGGGTGTACGATCTCTGCTGGAAAACACGTATTTGGAGGATTTTAAGAGGAAAAGTGAAGAGACTGTACATTGGTGAGTCCTGCTATTGAAACTACTTCAGTCTCAAATGGCTGAGAGACCTGCTTTTGAAAGTTATCTGAGCTGCCATGTGTGTTCAGAGACTTTCAGAGATCCTGTGTCTCTGAGCTGCAACCACAACTTCTGTTCAAGCTGCCTGCAGAAATTCTGGGAACAAGCTAAAAACAAAAACTGTCCTATTTGTAAAAGAAAATCATCAAAAGATCTTCTTGGGGTGAACTTTGGACTGAAGGAACTGGCTGACTCCTTTGCTGGAAGACAGAAATCTGGATCATCTGAGACAGAAAAGGGCAAAGAGAAGTCATTAATGGTGGTTTGTAGTGAACACAAAGAAGAACCTAAATTGTTCTGTGAGGATGAGCAGAGAGCTGTGTGTCCCGTCTGTGACTCTTCTCTCCACCACAATCACAAAGTGGTTCCTATAGAACAAGCAGTCAGTGACCTGAAGGAGCAGCTGAAATCTGACTTAAAGTCTCTGCATCAAAAGAGGCACAAATACAAACAAGTGGAGGAAACATACAATGAGGTGATTCAACACTCCAAGAAGCAGCTGCTGTCCACAGAGAGGCAGATCAGAGATGAGTTCAACAAGCTCCACCAGTTCCTGAGAGAGGAAGAGGAGTCCAGATTGGCAGCTCTGAGGGAGGAAGAGGAGCAGAAGGAGAAGACTGTCAGCAGAGAGATGAAGAGGATTCAGGAGCAGATCTCCTCTCTGTCAGACAGTATCTCTGCTGTTGAAGAAGAGCTGCAGAAACACCAGGTGCCATTCCTCAGCAGTTATAAAGACACTCAGACCAGAGCCAGAGCCCAGAGCTCACTGTCAGATCCACAGCTGGTCTCAGGAGCACTGATAGATGTGGCCAAACACCTGGGCAACCTGTCCTTCAGAGTCTGGCAGAAGATGGAGGAGAAGGTCCACTTCAGTCCTGTCATTCTGGACCCAAACACTGCAGGCCGCTGGCTCTTTCTGTCTGATGATCTGACCAGTGTGAGACATGGAGACACAAAGCAGCAGCTTCCTGACAATCCAGAGAGAAACACTAAGTATAACAATGTTCTGGGCTCTGAGGGCTTCAGCTCAGGGAAACACAGCTGGGAGGTGGAGGTGGGAGATCATCCTGACTGGAATGTTGGTTTAGCTAAAGAGTCAGTTGACAGGAAGGGAGAGAGATTTGCCACACCAGAATATGGAATCTGGTGTTTGTGGCATAACAGTGGAAAATACTATAATGTTGTTGGTCAGACTGTGACAGTGAAGAAGAGTCTCCAGAGGATCAGAGTCCAGCTGGACTATGACAGGGGGGAGGTGTCCTTCTACAACTCTGAAGACATGTCTCACATCTACACTCACAGAGACACTTTCACTGAGAAACTCTTCCCATATTTTTTTGTCTATGAAGCTGGTTCTGCCAAAACCTCTGATATCAAAATCAGAAAGTGAGATTTCTCTGTGATGTTCAGAGATGTTTGTTTTTCTGTGACAATCATTCCAGGTTCATTTCTCTGTAAAGTCATCATCACACAACAGTGATAGTTTCCACTGAAAGACTTTTTCATTCTGCTTGAAGGTAGGCTGTAATTTTAAATGAATTATTTCAAATGTAGACAATTAAAAAATGTAGACCTCAACATTTGTTCTCAATTAAAACATTAACAGTCACTTTTGAATTCAGAGTCTGTTCAGATTTGATTAGAACAAGTTCATGACTTTTGTCTGAAAGATTTGTTTCCTCTCCTGATGAGTTATTTTATCCTTTAACATGTTCTAATGAGATTTTCAGTGGTTCAGTGAATCTAAAATCATTGTGTCTGATTGATTGTTCTTATTTTATTCTACAGCAGAACTGATTTATTTTCTTGGCTCACAGAAACTGTTAATCCAACTGTCTGAAATGAATGATGTGGTGTGGTTGCCATCAATGATTTAGTTGTTTTTAGTTTGTGTAGGATGTAACTTGATGTTTTTGATATTCTGCTCATGTTTAATGGATTCTAACAGAATATAGTCTCATGTTGTTCAGTAAATCCTCTGATCATACTGTAATCTGAATGATGCTCTCTTGGCTTCTAACAAACATGCTCAGTGTGTCCAGTCAGTTCTTCTCATGTCATTAACTTCCTGTAATTAGGTCAGAAAACAGAGTGTGTGGTGTTTTTGTGCTAATGTCTCTAAAAGACTAGGCTTTAAAACTACAAATACAACTGTCCAAGTGTGTTTTCTTCAAACTCTATTTGTTTGTTACTAATTTGCATATGTTGGTTAAAAAGAAGAGGATTGTAAATATGAGGGACAGTTGAAATAACAGTTCATACAATCCTTTTTCTCCCTGAGTCTCAGTTTCATACATGATCCTTTGCTTCCATCTAGTGGTCATATGGTGGTACTACAGAAAACTAACAGTGACATTGTTTTCCACTAACAGAGAGCTTTACAACAATGTGCCACACTCTTTGATGACTTGTTTCATTGTCACGTTAGATAAACGTCAGTCATATGGAGGAAATAACGATTCTGAAATAAACTTTTGACTTTTGCTGTAATCTTTGTTTTCATTCCTCTTTCCTGTTCTATTGTAGATGCATTCTGTGTTAAAGAGCTGTCACTGGTCACATTTGGTTCAATTCACTTGTTGTTTATGTATTCAGGTCACATGGGAGTTATTTAGTGTCAGTTTATTCCACTGTCAGTTTCTACCAACAACACTGACTCCTAGAAATTTAATTTCTCTGAAAGTCGTGTCTCGTAGAATCTCACTGAGACTCCAGTTGTGACCAACAGCTGAGAGCTTCACTCCCAGGGTCTGTCCTTGTAATCCGACCCAAGCCCCATGATGCACTGGGGGGTTTCTACGGCGACTCTGACAGTCAACAAACATGGCCGACGCTGCAGGGAGCTCTGAGCGACATGAGTGAGTAGAGTTACTGATTATTCCACTGGAAACAGCTGACACATTACAGACTCCTTCAGAGGACTTCAGTGTATTGAACCAGTATCTAAGTGAGTGGGAGGTGTTTGAAGAGACACAGTGAGCAGCTGGAGACACAGGGTCCTTTCTACGTCCAATGAATTGACGTCAGTGGACGGATTAGTCTTCAGTGCAGCAATAAAGACGTTTCAGCTGAGCTTCACACGTCAAACATGAAGCTCAGAGATGATTCCACTTTAGTTTGTGTGTTGGGACCAAATGTCTGGAAAATGTGACAACGCTCAAGTTTCCCTTCAACGTTTTTTGCTTCAGCTAAATTCAGTCACTTTTAGTTCAGTCTGCTTTTAGGTTTTAGGAGGAGGAAGTGAGGCTTTAGCAGTCCTACCACACTGGAGAACTGGACCCATGGAGAGTTAAGGACGGGACCATCTGGTCCAGTGGCGTCTGATGGATGCTGGCTCCTCATCTTCTCTGTCGAGGAGAATCCAAACTCTCATTTGATTCCAGGTGATCCCAGCCTGTGGAGAAACCAGATTATTAGGATACAGAGCCACAGTGAACGTCACATCACAATCTTCTAAATCCTGCTGCAACACAGGAGCAGTTAAAGCCATGAATTCATGTTAACTGTAGAGCACTTCACTGCAGGAGTGTTTGATCATTTCAACCATGAATTCTCCTCATTAAACCTTTAAACTGTCACATTGACGTGTTTCTCTTTTGAATCCAGGACTTAATTAAAGCACAAACATTTGACACGTTCCTACGACTGAGGTTCTGCTTTAAGAGCAGATCTCAAAGTCTTTTTAAACATGCTGTCATTAACACTGGCAGATAATAAGAGCAAACGTGCAAGAAGAGAAAAGAAGGAACAGAAAAACAAAAAACATGTGGACAAGAAGAAGAAGAAAGATTAAGAGACGAAGAACAGGAGGACAAACAGGACGACGCAAAGACGTACGGGGAGAAAGAGAAGATGAAGACGACCAAAGCGTCTCCATTTCTCCATCGTCTTTGTCCACATTGATTCCATCTTGGTTCACCTTGTTTTTCTGTCCCTCACCTGATGATGATTAGTGAAGGTTACCATGGTTACCACCTAATCCATCAGTCTGAACTGATCCAGGTTTTATTTGGAGTTTGGATTCTGAGGAAACCCTGAGCTCATGTTTTATTCTTTACATGAACATAATGCTCCATGTGTTTGTGTTTGGTTCTTCCAGGTCCAGAAGAACCTGCAGAGACTGTTGGAGGAAGCTGCCTGAACCGTCAACGCTCCTGTAAATATAATATTTATCACAGCAGACGTTACAACACTGACATGAGTTCTGCCTTAAAAAGAACAACCTGCAGTGACCACAGTCTACATGATACCTCTAACGGCCTGACGCATCTCATCACCTGGACTTTACTCATTTCATTTTTACCTTTACGTGAACGTGAGAAAGTTCATGATCAATGTGAGCATCATGTTTTCGTTCTGTTATCTTGGTTTATTTAATTGTTCCCTGCTTGGTTGTGAGTTCCTGTAAGATTCTGTAGAGCCCACATCTTTGAGCTCATCTCAGAGAGAGCAGTGAAAAATATTAAACTCTACCTGCAAACCTGGAATAAGACGATGTTAGAAGATTCTCAGCACTTGAGTCATATTTATTGTCACGTTCAGAAAATTAAGTGGTTTAAATAAATAAATACATTTAGTTAATGTTCAATACATGAGTAAATGTAGTAAATAAGAATTTACTTTTCATCTTCATTGCAAAAACATAGATGTGTTGTTCACAATTTGACCACAAGAGGGCGACGAACGAAAAAGATTTTAAAATTCACTGTCTAAATTTTCACATGCAAAAACATTTCCACTGTTTAATTTAATTTAATTCTATGTGTGTTAATGTAACTGTGTGTGAAAACATCATGGTGATAATTGTGGTTCATTTACTTTCTAGTTCATAGACTGTTACAGAGACGAGAATCACTGTGATTCTGTAAATATGAAATATATAGAAATAGATTCACTGATCTGATTTGATTTTGGACAATAAAGTTCTATTTTGAAATAAACTTTTGATTTTTGCTGTAATCTTTGTTTTCATTCCTCTTTCCTGTTCTATTGTAGATGCATTCTGTGTTAAAGAGCTGTCACTGGTCACATTTGGTTCAATTCACTTGGTGTTTATGTATTCAGGTCACATGGGAGTTATTTAGTGTCAGTTTATTCCACTGTCAGTTAACTGTAAAACAGAATAAAAATGAACAATATAGATAAAATGCTTTCAGGTCGAAAAATTAAAACATGTCGTTAAAGCATATAATTAACATAAAAATAGAAAAAAAATGATAAAAAGTCTGATTAAAAGGAATCAATGAAATCTATTAAAAGTCTGAGCCTGGGTCTTGAGCCTCTTTTTAAAAGCCCTGAGGTTCTCCAGCAGGCTGTTCCACAATCGGGGGCCATAATAACTAAAAGCCGCCTCCCTGTGTGGTTTTGATCTAACTTTCCGTTAAAAGGCCAGTGCTGGAAAACCCTTGAAATCAATCCTGAAAGACACAAGAAACCAATGCAGTGATTTTAAAACGGGTGTAATGTCCTCCTGCCCTCTGGTCCTTGTCAGGACTCATGCAGCTGAATTCAAGGTCCAATAAAAAAAAAAGCAAGCCAAAAGCTGAGAAACTTACAAACACACTCATTTGTCCAGCGTCCCTCACCCCTGAAACTTTGACACAAAAAACAAACAAATAAAACCAATGTAGAATGGAGATCCTGAGAAACCATGAACCAGACTCAGAGTCTGAGTGAACAGATGACAGAATTATTTATAATTACGTAATTTTCTCTCTCCCTGGACGACTAAAGCACAAACCTCACCTTTATAATGTTTAGTATTTTTATGACCTGAAAGAACTGAATGTTTTGTTGAAGAGAATCAGAAAAGATTCAAATGCTAAGATGTGACTGACACGACTGAACAAGGAAACAGGAAATGAGATAATTCACCTGTGGAAGACACAATGGCGCCATCTGCTGGAGACAATATTACACTGCAGCTTTAATGACAGGAAATAATCCTCATGACTGCAGTAAAAGAAAGTGAAAGTAGATTGAGACCGAGCTCAGACGCCATTACAGGGTGTACGATCTCTGCTGGATAAAACACGTATTTGGAGGATTTTAAGAGGAAAAGTGAAGAGACTGTATATTGGTGAGTCCTGCTATTGAAACTACTTCAGTCACAAATGGCTGAGAAAGTTGCTGCTGTTGAAAGTTTTCTGAGCTGCCATGTGTGTTCAGAGACTTTCAGAGATCCTGTGTCTCTGAGCTGCAACCACAACTTCTGTTCAAGCTGCCTGCAGAAATTCTGGGAACAAGCTAAAAACAAAAACTGTCCTATTTGTAAAAGAAGATCCTCAAAAGATGATCCTGGGGTGAACTTTACACTGAAGGAACTGGCTGACTCCTTTGCTGGAAGACAGAAATCTGGATCATCTGAGACAGAAAAGGGCAAAGAGAAGTCATTAATGGTGGTTTGTAGTGAACACAAAGAAGAACCTAAATTGTTCTGTGAGGATGAGCAGAGAGCTGTGTGTCCTGTCTGTGAGTTTTCTCTCCACCACAATCACAAAGTGGTTCCTATAGAACAAGCAGTCAGTGACCTGAAGGAGCAGCTGGAATCTGACTTAAAGTCTCTGCAGGACAAGAGGAACAAATACAAACAAGTGGAGAAAACATACAATGAGGTGATTCAACACTCCAAGAAGCAGCTGCTGTCCACAGAGAGGCAGATCAGAGCAGAGTTCAACAAGCTCCACCAGTTCCTGAAAGAGGAAGAGGAGTCCAGACTGGCAGCTCTGAGGGAGGAAGAGGAGCAGAAGGGGACGACTGTCAGCAGAGAGATGAAGAGGATTCAGGAGCAGATCTCCTCTCTGTCAGACAGTATCTCTGCTGTTGAAGAAGAGCTGCAGAAACACCAGGTGCCATTCCTCAGCAGTTATAAAGACACTCAGACCAGAGCCAGAGCCCAGAGCTCACTGTCAGATCCACAGCTGGTCTCAGGAGCACTGATAGATGTGGCCAAACACCTGGGCAACCTGTCCTTCAGAGTCTGGCAGAAGATGGAGGAGAAGGTCCACTTCAGTCCTGTCATTCTGGACCCAAACACTGCAGGCCGCTGGCTCTATCTGTCTGATGATCTGACCAGGGTGAGGAATGGAGACACAAAGCAGCAGCTTCCTGACAATCCAGAGAGAAACACTAGTTCTCCCAGTGTTCTGGGCTCTGAGGGCTTCAGCTCAGGGAAACACAGCTGGGAGGTGGAGGTGGGAGATCATCCTAAGTGGGATGTTGGTTTAGCTAAAGAGTCAGTTGACAGGAAGGGAAAGATATTTGTGTCACCAAAATATGGAATCTGGTGTTTATGGCATGGTGATGGAAGATACACTAATGGTGCTGGACAGACTGTGACAGTGGAGAAGAGTCTCCAGAGGATCAGAGTCCAGCTGGACTATGACAGGGGGGAGGTGTCCTTCTACAACTCTGAAGACATGACTCACATCTACACTCACAGAGACACTTTCACTGAGAAACTCTTCCCATATTTCGATGTTGGTGAAGCTGGTTCTGCCAAAACCTCTGATATCAAAATCAGAAAGTGAGATTTCTCTGTGATGTTCAGAGATGTTTGTTTTTCTGTGACAATCATTCCAGGTTCATTTCTCTGTAAAGTCATCATCACACAACAGTGATAGTTTCCACTGAAAGACTTTTTCATTCTGCTTGAAGGTAGGCTGTAATTTTAAATCAATTATTTCAAATGTAGAAAATTAAAAATGTCGACCTCAACATTTGTTCTCAATTAAAACATTAACAGTCACTTTTGAATTCAGAGTCTGTTCAGATTTGATTAGAACAAGTTCATGACTTTTGTCTGAAAGATTTGTTTCCTCTCCTGATGAGTTATTTTATCCTTTAACATGTTCTAATGAGATTTTCAGTGGTTCAGTGAATCTAAAATCATTGTGTCTGATTGATTGTTCTTATTTTATTCTACAGCAGAACTGATTTATTTTCTTGGCTCACAGAAACTGTTAATCCAACTGTCTGAAATGAATGATGTGGTGTGGTTGCCATCAATGATTTAGTTGTTTTTAGTTTGTGTAGGATGTAACTTGATGTTTTTGATATTCTGCTCATGTTTAATGGATTCTAACAGAATATAGTCTCATGTTGTTCAGTAAATCCTCTGATCATACTGTAATCTGAATGATGCTCTCTTGGCTTCTAACAAACATGCTCAGTGTGTCCAGTCAGTTCTTCTCATGTCATTAACTTCCTGTAATTAGGTCAGAAAACAGAGTGTGTGGTGTTTTTGTGCTAATGTCTCTAAAAGACTAGGCTTTAAAACTACAAATACAACTGTCCAAGTGTGTTTTGTTCAAACTGTATTTGTTTGTTACTAATTTGCATATGTTGGTTAAAAAGAAGAGGATTGTAAATATGAGGGACAGTTGAAATAACAGTTCACACAATCCTTTTTCCCACGAGTCTCAGTTTCATACATGATCCTTTGCTTCCATCTAGTGGTCATATGGTGGTACTACAGAAAACTAACAGTGACATTGTTTTCCACTAACAGAGAGCTTTACAACAATGTGCCACACTCTTTGATGACTCCTTTCATTGTCACGTTAGATAAACGTCAGTCATATGGAGGAAATAACGATTCTGAAATAAACTTTTGACTTTTGCTGTAATCTTTGTTTTCATTCCTCTTTCCTGTTCTATTGTAGATGCATTCTGTGTTAAAGAGCTGTCACTGGTCACATTTGGTTCAATTCACTTGTTGTTTATGTATTCAGGTCACATGGGAGTTATTTAGTGTCAGTTTATTCCACTGTCAGTTTCTACCAACAACACTGACTCCTAGAAATTTAATTTCTCTGAAAGTCGTGTCTCGTAGAATCTCACTGAGACTCCAGTTGTGACCAACAGCTGAGAGCTTCACTCCCAGGGTCTGTCCTTGTAATCCGACCCAAGCCCCATGATGCACTGGGGGGTTTCTACGGCGACTCTGACAGTCAACAAACATGGCCGACGCTGCAGGGAGCTCTGAGCGACATGAGTGAGTAGAGTTACTGATTATTCCACTGGAAACAGCTGACACATTACAGACTCCTTCAGAGGACTTCAGTGTATTGAACCAGTATCTAAGTGAGTGGGAGGTGTTTGAAGAGACACAGTGAGCAGCTGGAGACACATGGTCCTTTCTACGTCCAATGAATTGACGTCAGTGGACGGATTAGTCTTCAGTGCAGCGATAAAGACGTTTCAGCTGAGCTTCACACGTCAAACATGAAGCTCAGAGATGATTCCACTTTAGTTTGTGTGTTGGGACCAAATGTCTGGAAAATGTGACAACGCTCAAGTTTCCCTTCAACGTTTTTTGCTTCAGCTAAATTCAGTCACTTTTAGTTCAGTCTGCTTTTAGGTTTTAGGAGGAGGAAGTGAGGCTTTAGCAGTCCTACCACACTGGAGAACTGGACCCATGGAGAGTTAAGGACGGGACCATCTGGTCCAGTGGCGTCTGATGGATGCTGGCTCCTCATCTTCTCTGTCGAGGAGAATCCAAACTCTCATTTGATTCCAGGTGATCCCAGCCTGTGGAGAAACCAGATTATTAGGATACAGAGCCACAGTGAACGTCACATCACAATCTTCTAAATCCTGCTGCAACACAGGAGCAGTTAAAGCCATGAATTCATGTTAACTGTAGAGCACTTCACTGCAGGAGTGTTTGATCATTTCAACCATGAATTCTCCTCATTAAACCTTTAAACTCTCACATTGATGTGTTTCTCTTTTGAATCCAGGACTTAATTAAAGCACAAACATTTGACATGTTCCTACGACTGAGGTTCTGCTTTAAGAGCAGATCTCAAAGTCTTTTTAAACATGCTGTCATTAACACTGGCAGATAATAACAGCAAACGTGCAAGAAGAGAAAAGAAGGAACAGAAAAACAAAAAACATGTGGACAAGAAGAAGAAGAAAGATTAAGAGACGAAGAACAGGAGGACAAACAGGACGACGCAAAGACGTACGGGGAGAAAGAGAAGATGAAGACGACCAAGGCGTCTCCATTTCTCCATCGTCTTTGTCCACATTGATTCCATCTTGGTTCACCTTGTTTTTCTGTCCCTCACCTGATGATGATTAGTGAAGGTTACCATGGTTACCACCTAATCCATCAGTCTGAACTGATCCAGGTTTTATTTGGAGTTTGGATTCTGAGGAAACCCTGAGCTCATGTTTTATTCTTTACATGAACATAATGCTCCATGTGTTTGTGTTTGGTTCTTCCAGGTCCAGAAGAACCTGCAGAGACTGTTGGAGGAAGCTGCCTGAACCGTCAACGCTCCTGTAAATATAATATTTATCACAGCAGACGTTACAACACTGACATGAGTTCTGCCTTAAAAAGAACAACCTGCAGTGACCACAATCCATATGATACCTCTAACGGCCTGACGCATCTCATCACCTGGACTTTACTCATTTCATTTTTACCTTTACGTGAACGTGAGACAGTCCATGATCAATGTGAGCATCATGTTTTCGTTCTGTTATCTTGGTTTATTTAATTGTTCCCTGTTTGGTTGTGAGTTCCTGTAAGATTCTGTAGAGCCCACATCTTTGAGCTCATCTCAGAGAGAGCAGTGAAAAATATTAAACTCTACCTGCAAACCTGGAATAAGACGATGTTAGAAGATTCTCAGCACTTGAGTCTGATTTATTGTCACGTTCAGAAAATTAAGTGGTTTAAATAAATAAATGCATTTAGTTAATGTTCAGTACATGAGTAAATGTAGTAAATAAGAATTTACTTTTCATCTTCATTACAAAAACATAGATGTGTTGTTCACAATTTGACCACAAGAGGGCGACGAACGAAAAAGATTTTAAAATTCACTGTCTAAATTTTCACATGCAAAAACATTTCCACTGTTTAATTTAATTTAATTCTGTGTGTTAATGTAACTGTGTGTGAAAACATCATGGTGATAATTGTGGTTCATTTACTTTCTAGTTCATAGACTGTTACAGAGACGAGAATCACTGTGATTCTGTAAATATGAAATATATAGAAATAGATTCACTGATCTGATTTGATTTTGGACATAAAGTTCTATTTTGAAATAAACTTTTGACTTTTGCTGTAATCTTTGTTTTCATTCCTCTTTCCTGTTCTATTGTAGATTCATTCTGTGTTAAAGAGCTGTCACTGGTCACATTTGGGCAGCCGTGGCCTACTGGTTAGCGCTTTGGGCTTGTGGCTGAAGGGTTGCTGGTTCGAACCCCCGACCAGTAGAAAGTGGCTGAAGTGCCCTTGAGCAAGGCACCTAACCCCTCACTGCTCCCCGAGCGCCGCTGTAGCATGGCACCTCACTGCTCCGGGTTAGTGTGTGCGTCACCTCACTGTGTGTTCACCAAATCACGGATGGGATAAATGCAGAGTACACATTCCATGTATACACAAGTATACTTGGCCAATATCACTAATTATTATTATTATTAATTATTATTTGGTTCAATTCACTTGTTGTTTATGTATTCAGGTCACATGGGAGTTATTTAATGTCAGTTTATTCCACTGTCAGTAGACTGTAAAACAGAATAAAAATGAACAATATAGATAAAATGCTTTCAGCTCGAAAAATTAAAACATGTCGTTATTGCATATAATTAACATAAAAATAGAAAAAAAATGATAAAAAGTCTGATTAAAAGGAATCAATGAAATCTATTAAAAGTCTGAGCCTGGGTCTTGAGCCTCTTTTTAAAAGCCCTGAGGTTCTCCAGCAGGCTGTTCCACAATCGGGGGCCATAATAACTAAAAGCCGCCTCCCTGTGTGTTTTTGATCTAACTTTCCGTTAAAAGGCCAGTACTGGAAAACCCTTGAAATCAATCCTGAAAGACACAAGAAACCAATGCAGTGATTTTAAAACGGGTGTAATGTCCTCCTTCCCTCTGGTCCTTGTCAGGACTCATGCAGCTGAATTCAAGGTCCAATAAAAAAAAAAGCAAGCCAAAAGCTGAGAAACTTACAAACACACTCATTTGTCCAGCGTCCCTCACCCCTGAAACTTTGACACAAAAAACAAACAAATAAAACCAATGTGGAATGGAGATCCTGAGAAACCATGAACCAGACTCAGAGTCTGAGTGAACAGATGTCAGAATTATTTATAATTACGTAATTTTCTCTCTCCCTGGACGACTAAAGCACAAAGCTCACCTTTATAATGTTTAGTATTTTTATGACGTGAAAGAACTGAATGTTTTGTTGAAGAGAATCAGAAAAAGATTCAAATGCTAAGATGTGAACGACACACAACTGAACAAGGAAACAGGAAATGAGATAATTCACCTGTGGAAGACACAATGGCACCATCTGCTGGAGACAATATTACACTGCAGCTTTAATGACAGGAAATAATCCTCATGACTGCAGTAAAAGAAAGTGAAAGTAGATTGGCACCGCGCTCAGACGCCATTACAGGGTGTACGATCTCTGCTGGAAAACACGTATTTGGAGGATTTGAAGAGGAAAAGTGAAGACACTGTATATTGGTGAGTCCTGCTATTGAAACTACTTCAGTCACAAATGGCTGAGAAAGTTGCTGCTGTTGAAAGTTTTCTGAGCTGCCATGTGTGTTCAGAGACTTTCAGAGATCCTGTGTCTCTGAGCTGCAACCACAACTTCTGTTCAAGCTGCCTGCAGAAATTCTGGGAACAAGCTAAAAACAAAAACTGTCCTATTTGTAAAAGAAGATCCTCAAAAGAGAATCCTGATGTGAACTTTGGACTGAAGGAACTGGCAGACTCCTTTGCTGGAAGACAGAAATCTGGATCATCTGAGACAGAAAAGGGCAAAGAGAAGTCATTAATGGTGGTTTGTAGTAAACACAAAGAAGAACCTAAATTGTTCTGTGAGGATGAGCAGAGAGCTGTGTGTCCTGTCTGTGAGTTTTCTCTCCACCACAATCACAAAGTGGTTCTTATAGAACAAGCAGTCAGTGACCTGAAGGAGCAGCTGAAATCTGACTTAAAGTCTCTGCAGGACAAGAGGAACAAATACAAACAAGTGGAGAAAACATACAATGAGGTGATTCAACACTCCAAGAAGCAGCTGCTGTCCACAGAGAGGCAGATCAGAGCAGAGTTCAACAAGCTCCACCAGTTCCTGAAAGAGGAAGAGGAGTCCAGACTGGCAGCTCTGAGGGAGGAAGAGGAGCAGAAGGGGAAGACTGTCAGCAGAGAGATGAAGAGGATTCAGGAGCAGATCTCCTCTCTGTCAGACAGTATCTCTGCTGTTGAAGCAGAGCTGCAGAAACACCAGGTGCCATTCCTCATCAGTTATAAAGACACTCAGACCAGAGCCAGAGCCCAGAGCTCACTGTCAGATCCACAGCTGGTCTCAGGAGCACTGATAGATGTGGCCAAACACCTGGGCAACTTGTCCTTCAGAGTCTGGAAGAAGATGGAGGAGAAGGTCCACTTCAGTCCTGTCATTCTGGACCCAAACACTGCAAGCCCCTGGCACTATCTGTCTGATGATCTGACCAGTGTGAGGAATGGAGACACAAATCAGCAGCTTCCTGACAATCCAGAGAGAAACACAAACCACACACATGTATTTGGCTCTGAGGGCTTCAGCTCAGGGAAACACAGCTGGGAGGTGGAGGTGGGAGATCATCCTGACTGGAACGTTGGTTTAGCTAAAGAGTCAGTTGACAGGAAGGGAAAGATATTTGTTTCACCAGAATATGGATTCTGGTGTTTGTTGCATCGTAGTGGAAAATACACTAATGGTGCTGGTCAGACTGTGACAGTAAATAAGAGTCTCCAGAGGATCAGAGTCCAGCTGGACTATGACAGGGGGGAGGTGTCCTTCTACAACTCTGAAGACATGACTCACATCTACACTTACAGAGACACTTTCACTGAGAAACTCTTCCCATATTTCAGTATTAGTAAAGCTGGTTCTGCCAAAACATCTGATATCAAAGTCAGAAAGTGAGATTTCTCTGTGATGTTCAGAGATGTTTGTTTTTCTGTGACAATCATTCCAGGTTCATTTCCCTGTAAAGTCATCATCACACAACAGTGATAGTTTCCACTGAAAGACTTTTTCATTCAGCTTGAAGGTAGGCTGTAATTTTAAATGAATTATTTCAAATGTAGAAAAATTAAAAATGTAGACCTCAACATTTGTTCTCAATTAAAACATTAACAGTCACTTTTGAATTCAGAGTCTGTTCAGATTTGATTAGAACAAGTTCATGACTTTTGTCTGAAAGATTAGTTTCCTCTCCTGATGAGTTATTTTATCCTTTAACATGTTCTAATGAGATTTTCAGTGGTTCAGTGAATCTAAAATCATTGTGTCTGATTGATTGTTCTTATTTTATTCTACAGCAGAACTGATTTATTTTCTTGGCTCACAGAAACTGTTAATCCAACTGTCTGAAATGAATGATGTGGTGTGGTTGCCATCAATGATTTAGTTGTTTTTAGTTTGTGTAGGATGTAACTTGATGTTTTTGATATTCTGCTCATGTTTAATGGAATCTAACAGAATATAGTCTCATGTTGTTCAGTAAATCCTCTGATCATACTGTAATCTGAATGATGCTCTCTTGGCTTCTAACAAACATGCTCAGTGTGTCCAGTCAGTTCTTCTCATGTCATTAACTTCCTGTAATTAGGTCAGAAAACAGAGTGTGTGGTGTTTTTGTGCTAATGTCTCTAAAAGACTAGGCTTTAAAACTAAACTACAAGTACAACTTTCCAAGTGTGTTTGTTTAAACAGTATTTGTTTGTTACTAATTTTTAACCAACTAATGTTGGTTAAAAAGAAGAGGATTGTAAATATGAGGGACAGCTGAAATAACAGGTCACACAATCCTTTTTCTCACATCGCTGAGCCTCAGTTTCATACATGGTCCTTTGCTTTTATCTAGTGGGTATATGGTGGTACTACAGAAACTTTATTTAAGTTCTTTTCCCTCCAAAACAAACATGCATAAATGAAATATCATTGGGCTAGTCGGACAAGTTGACAAGAATAGTGCTTACTTGACATGAGTACTTAGAGATTTATCTTCTTTACAGACTCAATAAAGGGAGACCACACTAATGTATGTATCACAAGAGTCCGTCAGAGGATGTCTTATTATATTCTTTATGAAATAGATTTATAACCTCCTGAGTCCATCTCCTAAAGGGCAGGCATTTGTTAGATTTCCACTTCATTAAAATCATCCTGTGCACTATCAAACTGCAGAATGCGATTGGTCTGTTTTGTGCACTGAGGGTGTGACTCCAAATATAGCAGTAAATGGATTGGGTTTGAGGGATGTGTTGCATAGAACTGATAAACAGTTGAAAACAGATGACCAGAAATCAACTAGAGAGGGACAAGACCAGAATATGTGACCCAGTGATACTTTGTTGCCACACAGGACAAGTACAAGAACATATGAATATAATTTAGCTAGCCTATCATTGGAGTAATGTAACCTATGGAATTCTTTGAACTGTCTTAGTCTGTGTCTTATATATATAGAGGAAGTGTGAATGTTGGAAACACATACATCCCAGACATCTTCCATTCACTATTTCCAGATCCTGTTCCCAAGCTTCACATGTTTTAATGTGTATCTGTCTCAGACCCATATTATGTATTATGTTATATGCCTTGGAGATCAGACCCGTGTTCCATGGATTCAGATTCAACATGCTTGGAGATGTCTGAATAAATGATATCTTGGGATATTGTGGTCTTTTAGGGCGTCAAAGATATCTATGGCTTCATTATTTGATAATGATTCTTTTGATAATTATTAAACCCCAATATTGAGTGCCTTAATACACAGTCCTTACATAAATGATGCCCCGTGTGAGGCATTGTACTTTTGGTGATTACTCATAATTGTGCAATGTTAATTTCAGCATAATTTCGACCAAAGCAAAAAATATTTTTTGAACAACATTTAGACTTGCCAGAAGTCTTAACATTCAGTTCCACTAGTCTACCACAGAAGTAGATGTCCAGTTGTACTAACAGGTGCAGTGTGATGATTATGAGATTCATAAACTGATAATTTATTAATAATTCTTTATTCCCATAGTGGTACATTAAGAATTGTTTTTGCTGCTAGCTAATACAAGTTGAACCAACTTTTCTTAAATGTAAGAATTTCAGCATTTGAATACCACACATTCAATGCAGTCAAGCTGTTTCCTGTTAATTTACGTGCTCCCCTGTTGAATTAAACCACAGCATGCCACCGGCCCTGTGTAAAAGAACTTGCAGGGTACTGACCTGTGGGGGGGGGGGGGGGGGGGGGGACTGTTTTGGTCCCTGTCCTCTTCCCTATGAATGGTTCTCTAACAATTCTTGTCCGTCTGAGGCTCCAGTGTCAAGGTGTGAATGAGACTGAAACTTCTTGGGGACAGAAGTTAAAAATGTATCGTAAATATGTTGGTTAAAAAGAAGAGGATTGTAAATATGAGGGACGGCTGAAATATCAGTTCACACAATCCTTTTTCTCATGTTCCTGAGCCCCATTTCATACATGGTCCTTTGCTTCCATCTAGTGGGTATATGGTGGTACTACAGAAAACTAACAGTGACATTGTTTTCCTCAGAGAGCTTTACAACAATATGCCACACTCTGTTTCACTGTGGAGTTAGATGCACGACAGAGAGTTTTGTTATTTCTATGTGTACTATAATTTGCACAATGATATAATTTGATGACGTAAATGTTTAATAAAACAATCAATGGTTTATTTTGTGTGAATTGCCTCCTGTATTCAGTAGTATCTAGTAACCAAAGTCCATTTACAGAGGTAAATATCCAACATGGCACACTTTATAGAACATGTTTGCTTTGTGGCAGTTCTATAAAATCATGGTCCAGTTCTAGTCAAGGGGTTGCCGCATAAGCACAGAGGCATCTCTGTGCTTATGCGGCAACCCCTGGTATTATTGCTATCAGGATATCTAATCTAGAAGGCATTTTAAATTTCTCCTTTAGTTCATCAAAAATTAATCAGACATAGTAACAGCAACACAGACAGTAACTACATCTTAATTATCCACAGAGACCATGGTCATGCATATGGACCTGTTACTGCTGTTTTACTTTTCACATGAGCCTCAACTCCCAGGAATTTTAGTAGGGGGTTAGACAGACTTTGTCATTTTGATTTTCATCAAAAAGAAATTTTGGTGCAATGGCTAATGGTACAGCAGGAACATTTAGCAGAAATTGTATGTACAACAGAAACGGTAGAAACAGGTTTGCCCCATTGATACGGACTGAACCCAACCCACCAAATATATCATGATTCCCAAAAAACTTAAGTTACGCAGCCAGCCTTACCTTTAGCAAGCTCCCCAGTTAGCACGTTTCCTCCTTACCCACAGCCATTCACTTGCTCTCTCTGCTGCCAGGGAAATGTTGCTTACTGCCAAACTCTGGCTTTTGCTGTGTATGTTCAATGTGTTTAGGAGAGCAATGGTGGATTTTGCCATGGCAGCCCACCTCCACCATGGAGGACGTATACAGGCCCTCCAACCATTCTGCTCTGCATCTGCTGCCAACTCTGCATATTTAATTCTTTTGCGTTCATTAGCCACCTCAACTCTATCTTCCCACAGGACAGTAAGTTCAATGAAATAGACTACTATCTCTGACTCAGACCACAACAGCAGATCTGGTTGTAACCAGGTGCTAGCTATCTCGGTTGGGATAACTAGCTGCTCAAGTCAGTCCACATCTCCCAGGCTCCTCCTACTCTTAGCTGCCCTGTGTTATGCCTGATGCCTGCTAGTCTAGCTTTTTCTCCCTCCGTGTTCAAATGAGATTTTCTAATGAGAGATCTGTCTATTCTCTCTGTTAACAACTATGGAATTCACATTCACCCATTGTTCTCACTTGCAGCTGCAAAACGTGTGCGCAGAGGCTATGCGAACAGGATGTGCCTAAGCTCGTTGAGAGACGGAGGATTAGGAAGTCTCCAGGACCCGATGGAAAAATCTTTGCTGACCAGCAGGCTCCCATCTTCATCCAGACCTTGAACAACTCCCTGGAGTTGTGCGAGGTCTCCTCCTGCCTCAAATGCTCCACCATCATCCCGGTTCCCAAGAAGTCCCCTGTCACAGGATTAAACAACTACAAACCAGTTGGCCTGACGTCTGTGGCTGTGAAATCCTTTGAACGAATGGTGCTGGCCCATCGGAAGGACACCAAGAATCCACCGCCAAACCCCCTGCAGGTTTCCTATAGAGTAAGCAGGTCAGTAGATGATGCAATCAACATGGCTCTGCACTACATCGTCTCGGAGCTCCTCCACCACAAACTGTCCCAGCTCACCGTGCCCCCCTCCACCTGTCAGTGGATTACCAGTTTCCTGACCAACAGGAGGCAGCAGGTGAAACTGGGTAACTTCACATCCAGCACCCAGTCCCTCAGCACTGGCACCCCCCCAAGGATGCATTCTCTCCCCACTGCTCTTCTCCCTTTACACCACTTACTGCACCTCAAGGAACCCTTCGGTGAAACTCCTGAAGTTTGCAGACGACACCACAGTCATTGGACTCATCTGGGACGGAGACGAGTCTGCATACAGAAGGGAAGTGGAACAGCTGGTCCTCTGGTGCAGTCAGAACCACCTGGACCTAAACCCGCTCAAAACTGTGGAGATGACAGTGGACTTCAGGAAGAGACCCCCAAAACCCCCTCCTCTCACAATCCTCAACAGGACAGCCCCTACAGTTGACTCATTCAGGTTCCTAGGGTCCACAATTTCATGGGACCTGAAGTAGATATCCCACATCTGTAAGGAAGAAGGACCAGCAGAGGCTGTACTTTCTGCGTCAGCTCAGGAAGTTCAACCTGCCTCAGGAGCTGCTGATCATCTTCTACACTGCAATAATCCAGTCTGTCCTGATCACGTCCATCACGGTCTGGTTTGGATCTGCCACCAGGCATGACAGGGACAGACTGCAGAGAACAGTCAGGTCTGCAGAGAAGATCATTGGTAGTGACCTTCCATCCATCCAGGACCTGTGCTGGTCCAGGGTCAAGAAGCAGGCCAGTTAAATCTTCACAGACCCCTCACACCCTGGTCACAATCTGTTTAGACTCCTCCCCTCAGGCCGGCGTTACAGAGCACCGTACGCCAAAACCACCCACAACAAGGACAGTTTCTTCCCCCGAGCTGTCGCTCTGATGAACTCTGAGCAGTCACAGAGTGAGAGACCATCCACATGAACAACAGACAATGACTCCGCACTATTGTATATACTCACAACAAAACCCTGGTTTGGAATATAGAACCAGGATTTATATATAGAAACTATATTTACAATACAAAAATACAAAAAATACAACTTATTTAAGTTCTGTGTGTTTGTGTACAAGAGAACAACGTTACCTGAGTCAAATGCCCCGTATGTGCTTGGCCAATAAAGCGGATTCAGATTTTCACATTTCAAACAACAACATCAATTTAATACTGGTATCAGAAGATAAGGTAGGTTTATAAATGGCAGTGGCACGGCCTCCCTACTCACTGTAACTGGCACGTTTAAAATAAAAACATGAATATCTGAAACTGTGTGTTGTTTGAATAGCTTAGTACTGAATGCACATTTATACTTGGCACTAGGCCCAGTTTAAAATAAAATACTATTTTACACAATAGTAGGAGGTCCCTGATGCAGCTCTGTGTCAGTGTTCTGGGCTCTGAGGGCTTCAGCTCAGGGAAACACAGCTGGGAGGTGGAGGTGGGAGATCATCCTGAGTGGAATATTGGTTTAACTAAAGAGTCAGTTGACAGGAAGGGAGAGAGATTTGTTTCACCAAAATATGGAATCTGGTGTTTATCGCACTGTAGTGGAAAATACACTAATGGTGCTGGTAAAACTGTGACAGTGAAGAAGAGTCTCCAGAGGATCAGAGTCCAGCTGTGCTATGACAAGGGGAAGGTGTCCTTCTACAACTCTGAAGACAAGACACTCATCTACACTCACAGAGACACTTTCACTGAGAAACTTTTTCCATATTTTTATATTGGTGAAGCTGGTTCTGCCAAAACCTCTGATATCAAAATCAGAAAGTGAGATTTCTCTGTGATGTTCAGAGATGTTTGTTTTTCTGTAACAAGATGAGGTAGGTTTATAAATAGCTGTGGCACGGCCTCCATACTGACTGTACCTGGAACATGTTCAAAATAAAAACATGAAAATATGAAACTGTGTGTTGTTTGAATAGCTTAGTACTGAATGCACATATATACTTGACACTAGACCCAGTTTAATATAAAACAATATTTTAAACAATAATAGGAGGCCCCTGATCCATCTCTCTATCAGTTTAAAGACCCCGGCTTTAAAGAATTTGATATTAGATCAGAACATGTTATGTTTAAGACATTTCTTAATGTGACTAAAGCACAAACCACATATTTTAATGAAGGACCTGAATAGTTTGTAGAAGGGAATCAAAAGAGATTCAAATGTTAAGATGCAACACACAACTGAACAAGGAAACAGGAAATGAGAATAGTGACTTGAGTAAAACATCATGGCACCATCTGTTGCAGTCGCTTTTACACTGCAGCTTTAGTGACAGGAAATAATTCTCAAGACTGAGGTTAAACGAAAACTGAAAGCAAATCGAGAGAGCTCAGACACCATTACAGGGTGTACGATCTCTGCTGGAAAAAAAAAAATGTGAACGATTTTAAGAGGAAAGATGAAGAGACTGTATATTGGTGAGTCCTGCTATTGAAACTACTTCAGTCACAAATTAGATTAGATCAGATTAGATTTTCTTTATTAATCCCAGACTGGGAAATTTCTGTGTTGCAGCAGCATTCAACACCATACATACATATACACTCACCGGCCACTTTATTAGGTACACCTGTCCAACTGCTCGTTAACACTTAATTTCTAATCAGCCAATCACATGGCGGCAACTCAGTGCATTTAGGCATGTAGACATGGTCAAGACAATCTCCTGCAGTTCAAACCGAGCATCAGTATGGGGAAGAAAGGTGATTTGAGTGACTTTGAACGTGGCATGGTTGTTGGTGCCAGAAGGGCTGGTCTGAGTATTTCAGAAACTGCTGATCTACTGGGATTTTCACGCACAACCATCTCTAGGGTTTACAGAGAATGGTCCGAAAAAGAAAAAATATCCAGTGAGCGGCAGTTTTGTGGGCGGAAATGCCTTGTTGATGCCAGAGGTCAGAGGAGAATGGCCAGACTGGTTCGAGCTGATAGAAAGGCAACAGTGACTCAAATAACCACCCGTTACAACCAACGGCTACCAAAATGAAAGAATCGGATGAAAACCTTTGACTGTATATAGTAAAGCACATTGCTAGCACTGATGGAAGGCAAGTTTTATGTGAAAATACTGTTGTTCTAGTATGATGCTCTCTTGGCTTCTAACAAACATGCTCAGTGTGTCCAGTCAGTTCTTCTCATGTCATTAACTTCCTGTAATTAGGTCAGAAAACGGAGTGTGTGGTGTTTTTGTGCTAATGTCTCTAAAAGACTAGGCTTTAAAACTACAAATACAACTGTCCAAGTGTGTTTTGTTCAAACTGTATTTTTTTTTGTTACTAATTGTAAAAAGAAGAGGATTGTAAATATGAGGAACAGTTGAAATAACAGTTCACACAATCCTTTTCCTCAAGTCCCTGAATCCCATTTCATACATGGTCCTTTGCTTCCATCTAGTGGGTATATGGTGGTACTACAGAAACTAAAAGTGACACTGTTTTCCTCAGAGAGCTTTACAACAATATGCAACACTCTTTGTTTCACTGTGAAGTTAGATGTACGACAGCCAGTTTTGTTATTTCTACGTATACTATAATGCGCACAATGATATAATTTGATGACGTAAATGTTAAATAAAACAATCAATGGTTTATTTTGTGTGCATTGTCTCCTGTAGTGTAGTCAGTAGTATCTTGTAACCAGAGGCCACTTACAGAGGTAAATATCCAACATGGCACACTTTGTAGAACATGTGTGCTTTGTGGCATTTCTATAAACTCATGGTCCAGTTCTAGTCAAGGGTTTGCTGAATAATTGGTATCAGGGTATCTAATCTAGAAGACATTTTAAATCTCTCCTTTAGTTCATCAAAAATTAATCAGATATAGTAACAGCAACACAGACAGTTACTACATCTTAATTATCCACAGAGACCATGGTCATGCATATGGACCTGTTACTGCTGTTTTACTTTTCACATGAGCCTCAACTCCCAGGAATTTTAGTAGGGGGTTAGACAGACTTTGTCATTTTGATTTTCATCAAAAAGAAATTGTGGTACAATGGCTCATGGTACAGCAGGAACATTTAGCAGAAACGGTATGTGCAACAGAAATGGTAGAAACGGGTTTGCCCCATTGATGCAGACTGAACCCAACCAAATATATCATGATTCACAAAAACTTAAGTTACGCAGCCAGCCTTACCTTTAGCAAGCTCCCCAGGTAGGACGTTCCTCCTTACCCACAGCCATTCGCTTGCTTTCTCTGCTGCCAGGGACGTGTTGCTAACCACCATACTCTGGCTTTTGCTGTGTATGCCCAGTTTGTTTGAGAGCAATGGTGGATTTTGCCATGGCAGCCCACCTCCACCGGATGTATACAGGCCCTCCAACCATTCTGCTCTGCATCTGCTGCCAACTCTGCATAACTCTCTGGCATTCATTAGCTCTTATTAACTCTATCTTCCCACGGGACAGAAAGTTCAATGAAATAGACTACCGTCTCTGGCTCAGACCACAACAGCAGATCTGGTTGTAACCAGGTGCTAGCTATCTCGGTTGGGATAACTAGCTGCTCAAGTCAGTCCACATCTCCCAGGCTCCTCCTACTCTTAGCTGCCCTGTGTTATGCCTGATGCCTGGTAGTCTAGCTTTTTCTCCCTCCGTGTTCAAATGAGCTTTTCTATTGAGAGATCTGTCTATTCTCTCGGTTAACGGCCATGGAATTCACATTCACCTGTTGTTCTCACTTGCAGCTGCTAAACGTGTGCGCAAAGGATCTGTGCGTCAACTCTTTTTCAGAGACGGAGAATTAGGAAGGCTCCAGGACCCGATGGAGTGTCTCTGTCCTGCGGACCAGCTGGCTCCCATCTTCATATAGATCTTCAACAATTGTTGAAGGAGTTGTGCGAGGTCCCCTCCTGCCTCAAACGCTCCACCATCATCCCGGTCCCCAAGAAGTCCCCTGTCACAGGATTAAACGACTACAGACCAGTCGTCCTGATATCTGTAGTCATGAAATCCTATGAACTGGTGCTGGCCCATATGAAGGACACCAGGAATCCACTGCTAGATGCCCTCTAATTTTCTCGGAGCTCCTCCACCACAAACTGTCCCAGCTCACCGTGCCCCCCTCCACCTGTCAGTGGATTACCAGATTCCTGACTGAAAGGAGGCACCCGGTCCCTCAGCACTGGCGCCGCCCAAGGATGTGTTCTCTCCCCACTACTCTTCTCCCTTTACACCACTAACTGCACCTCAAGGAACCCTTCTGTGAAACTCCTGAAGTTTGCAGGCGACACCACCGTCATTGGACTCATCTGGGACAGTGACGAGTCCGTATACAGAAGGGAAGTGGAACAGCTGGTCCTCTGGTGCAGTCAGAACCACCTGGAGCTAAACCCGCTCAAAACTGTGGAGATGACAGTAGACTTCAGGAAGAGACCCCCATCAGCCCCTACAGTTGACTCATTCAGGTTCCTAGGGTCCACAATTTCACGGGACCTGAAGTAGACATCCTACATCTGTAAGGAAGAAGGCCCAGCAGAGGCTGTACTTTCTCCATCAGCTCAGGAAGTTCAACCTTCCTCAGGAGCTGCTGATCATCTTCTACACCGCAATAATCCAGTCTGTCCTGATCACGTCCATCACAGTCTGGTTTGGATCCACCACCAGGCATGACAGGGACAGACTGCAAAGAACAGTCAGGTCTGCAGAGAAGATCATTGGTACTGATCTTCCATCCAACCAAGACCTGTACCGGTCCAGGGTCAGGAAGCGGGGAAGTAAAATCTCCACAGACCCCTCACACCCTGGTCACAAACTGTTTAGACTCCTCCCCATAGGCCAGCGCTACAGAGCACTGTACACCAAAACCACCCACCACAAGGACAGTTTCTTACCCCGGGCTGTCGCTCCGATGAACTCTGAGCAGTCACAGAGTGCGAGACCATCCACATGAACAACAGACAATAACTCTGCACTATTGTATATAGTCACTGTACAAAAACCTGGTTTGGAATATATCTGCTTTTATTCTATGTTTTTTGTGTACAGATTGAGATCTATTTTAGTTATTTTTTCCTCACTTATTTAAGTTCTGTGTGTTCCTGTACAAGAGAGCAAAGTGTGACGGCCCCAGGCCTGGGTTCAGGGTATTGCTGTGCAGTGTACTGTGGGTGTGTCTACTTGTTGCAGGTTGGACGGTGTATACCGGGCTGACGAGGAACACCTGGCCAGCATTTCCTGTCCGGCTCTATTTAACCCCGCCTCCCCAGCTCGCTCTCTCTCTCGACATGCTCTGCATTTGCCGGTGGCACCCGACCAGCGTGCCAGCGTTTTGTTTATTTTTCCTCATTTCTCACTAACAACATACACCAAACATTAACCAACACACCCATGCACTCACCTACACTGCTGACACTGATTATCACATGCCATCTGTGTTGAACTTTATGTTAATAAATCTTTCTTCAACTTCAGCCGAGTGTACAACTCCTATTTTGTTGCGGCCAACGAGCCGGTCGTAACAAAAGTTACCTGAGTCAAATTCCCCGTATGTGCTTGGCCAATAAAGCGGATTCAGATTTTTACATTTAAAACAACATCAATTTGAATAGCTTGTATGCATGATTGTCACGTAATGTAATGTTGACATATTAATATTGGTATCAGAAGATAAGGTAGGTTTATAAATGGCAGTGGCATGGCCTCCCTACTCACTGTAACTGGCATGTTTAAAATAAAAACATGAATACATGAAACTGTGTGTTGTTTGAATAGCTTAGTATTGAATGCACATTTATTCTTGGCACTAAGCCCAGTTTAATATAAAATACTACTTTACACAATAGCAGGAGGTCCCTGATGCAGCTCTGTGTCAGTTTGAAGACCCCAGCTTTAAAGAATTCATAACATGTTATGTTAAAGACATTTCTTAAAGTGAATAAAGCACAAACTTCATAATTTTGATGTTCAGTATTTTTTACAAACTGAAGGACCTGAATACTTAGAAGGGAATCAAAAGAGATTCAAACGTTAAGATGTGAGCAACACACAACAAGGAAACAGGAAATGAGAATACTGACTTGAGTAAAACATCATGGCACCATCTGTTGCAAACGCTTTTACACTGCAGCTTTAGTGACAGGAAATAATTCTCAAGACTGATGTAAAAGAAAACTGAAAGCAGATTGAGACAGAGCTCAGACACCATTACAGGGTGTACGATCTCTGCTGGAAAAAAAACGTATTTGAACGATTTTAAGAGGAAAAGTGAAGAGACTGTATATTGGTGAGTCCTGCTTTTGAAACTACTTCAGTCACAAATGGCTGAGAAAGTTGCTCTTTTTGAAAGTTATCTGAGCTGCCATGTGTGTTCAGAGACTTTCAGAGATCCTGTGTCTCTGAGCTGCAACCACAACTTCTGTTCAAGCTGCCTGCAGAAATTCTGGGAACAAGCTAAAAACAAAAACTGTCCTATTTGTAAAAGAAAATCATCAAAAGATCTTCTTGGGGTGAACTTTGGACTGAAGGAACTGGCTGACTCCTTTGCTGGAAGACAGAAATCTGGATCATCTGAGACAGAAAAGGGCAAAGAGAAGTCATTAATGGTGGTTTGTAGTGAACACAAAGAAGAACCTAAATTGTTCTGTGAGGATGAGCAGAGAGCTGTGTGTCCTGTCTGTGAGTTTTCTCTCCACCACAATCACAAAGTGGTTCCTATAGAACAAGCAGTCAGTGACCTGAAGGAGCAGCTGAAATCTGACTTAAAGTCTCTGCAGGACAAGAGGAACAAATACAAACAAGTGGAGGAAACATACAATGAGGTGATTCAACACTCCAAGAAGCAGCTGCTGTCCATAGAGAGGCAGATCAGAGATGAGTTCAACAAGCTCCACCAGTTCCTGAGAGAGGAAGAGGAGTCCAGACTGGCAGCTCTGAGGGAGGAAGAGGAGCAGAAGAGGAAGACTGTCAGCAGAGAGATGAAGAGGATTCAGGAGCAGATCTCCTCTCTGTCAGACAGTATCTCTGCTGTTGAAGAAGAGCTGCAGAAACACCAGGTGCCATTCCTCAGCAGTTATAAAGACACTCAGACCAGAGCCAGAGCTCAGTGCTCACTGTCAGATCCACAGCTGGTCTCAGGAGCACTGATAGATGTGGCCAAACACCTGGGCAACCTGTCCTTCAGAGTCTGGGTGAAGATGGAGGAGAAGGTCCACTTCAGTCCTGTCATTCTGGACCCAAACACTGCAAACCCCCGAGTCTATCTGTCTGATGATCTGACCATTGTGAGACTTGGAGACACAGAGCAGCAGCTTCCTGACAATCCAGGAAGATTCATTAAGTATACCAGTGTTCTGGGCTCTGAGGGCTTCAGCTCAGGGAAACACAGCTGGGAGGTGGAGGTGGGAGATCATCCTGACTGGAATGTTGGTTTAGTGAAAGACTCAGTTGACAGGAAGGAAAAGTGTCTTGCTTCACCAAAACATGGAATCTGGTGTTTATGGCATGGTGATGGAGAATACACTAATGGTGCTGGTCAGACTGTGACAGTAAATAAGAGTCTCCAGAGGATCCGAGTCCAGCTGGACTATGACAGGGGGGAGGTGTCCTTCTACAACTCTGAAGACATGACTCTCATCTACACTCACAGAGACACTTTCACCGAGAAACTCTACCCATATCTTGGTATTGGAAAAGCCGGTTCTGCCAAAACCTCTGATATCAAAATCAGAAAGTGAGATTTCTCTGTGATGTTCAGAGATGTTTGTTTTTCTGTGACAATCATTCCAGGTTCATTTCTCTGTAAAGTCATCATCACACAACAGTGATAGTTTCCACTGAAAGACTTTTTCATTCTGCTTGAAGGTAGGCTGTAACTTTAAATGAATTATTTCAAATGTAGAAAATTAAAAATGTATGACTTCTGTCTGAAAGATTTGTTTCCTCTCCTGATTAATTATTTTGTCATTTAACATCTTCTAACCAGATTATAACAGAATATAATCTCATGTTGTTCAGTAAATCCTCTGATCATACTGTAATCTGAATGATGCTCTCTTGGCTTTTAACAAACATGCTCAGTGTGTCCAGTCAGTTCTTATGTAATTAGGTCAGAAAACAGGGTGTGTGGTGTTTTTGTGCTAAAATATCTAAAAAACTAGGCTTTAATACTACAAATGTAACTATCCATAAGTGTATTTTGTTCAAACTGTATTTGTTTGTTACTAATTTGCATATGATGGTTAAAAAGAAGAGGATTGTAAATATGCGGGACCGTTGAAATAACAGTTCACACAATAGTTTTTCTCACGTCCCCATTTCGTACATGGTCCTTTGCTTCCATCTAGAGGGTATATGGTGGTACTACAGAAAACAAACAGTGACATCGTTTTCCTCAGAGAGCTTTACAACAGTATGCCACACTCTTTGTTTCACTGTGGGGTTAAATGCACAACAGCCAGTTTTGTTATATCTATGCATTGCGTAATGTGCACAACGATATAATTTGATGATGTAAATGTTTAATAAAACAATCAATGGTTTATTTTGTGTGCATTGCCTCCTGTAGTGTAGTCAGTAGTATCATGTAACCAGAGTCCGCTTACAGAGGTAAATATCCGACATGGCACACTTTGTAGAACATGTGCTTTGTGGTATTTCTATAAACTCATGGTCCAGTTCTAGTCAAGGGTTTGCTGAATAATTGGTATCAGGGTATCTAATCTAGAAGACATTTTAAAATTTCTCCTTTAGTTCATCAAATATTAACAGCAACACAGATAGTAACTACATCTTACCTATCCACAGAGACCAGGGTCATGCATATGGACCTGTTACTGTAGTTTTAGTTAGAGTTTTACTTTTCACATGAGCCTCAACTCCCAATACCGCAGGTTTGAGGAATTTTAGTAGGGGGTTAGGCAGACTTTGTCATTTTGATTTTCATCAAAAAGAAATTTTGGTACAATGGCTCATGGTACAGCAGGAACATTTAGCAGAAACGGTATGTACAACAGAAATGGTAGAAACGGGTTTGCCCCATTGATGCAGACTGAACCCAACCGACCAAATATACCATGATTCACAAAAACTTAAGTTAAAAGTTACGCAGCCAGCCAAGCTCCCCAGTTAGCACGTTTCCTCCTTACTCGCAGCCATTCGCTTGCTCTCTCTGCTGCCAGGGACATGTTGCTTACCGCCATACTCTGGCTTTTGCTGTGTATGCCCAATGTGTTTAGGAGAGCAATGGTGGATTTTGCCATGGCAGCCCTCCTCCACCGGACGTATACAGGCCCTCCAACCATTCTGCTCTGCATCTGCTGCCAACTCTGCATAACTCTCTGCCGTTCATTAGCCTCCTCAACTCTATGTTCCCACGGGACAGAAAGTTCAATGAAATAGACTACCTTCTCTGGCTCAGACCACTGGTTGTAACCAGGTGCTAGCTATCTCGGTTGGGATAACTAGCTGCTCAAGTCAGTCCACATCTCCCAGGCTTCTCCTATTCTTAGCTGCCCTGTGTTATGCCTGATGCCTGCTAGTCTAGCTTTTTCTCCACCTGTGTTCTAATCAGATTTTCTAAAGAGAAATGTGTCTATTCTCTCTGTTAACGGCCATGCAATTCACATTCACCTGTTGTTCTCACTTGCAGTTGCTAAACGTTTCAGAACCTGGATTTGACGCCAGGTATAACGTCCTTGGGAAAGACTAACCCTACAACCTGTCGGAATATGACTAAGCGTACATACACCAGTGCACAGTGGACAGGCAGCATCCTCACCTACCCACTGGTTTAGGTTCTGGGGTGTTGACAGCACATCATAAGTAGCCCCTATCACAAATCTAAGCCTGCTGGCCTCAATGCTTCACAGCTCTCTCCACTTCAACTTCCTTTTCTCTGCACTCTCCCAGTGCACCCATTGACACTGCTTAGCCTACAACACTGAATTAGAGCATCTTAATTCATCCTCTTGTTTCTGTACGTCTTCCACTATCATCTTTCTCCTTTCTACTGCTGATGCCTTGTTCCAGAGGTTTCCCTGCGCACAACCCTAGGCCTCCGCGCCCTTGCTGTACGTGGGCTGTGATATCCCTATGCCTAAAGGGTGCCTGATGGACTGCCTCTTTTGGGTTCCACTTCCTTCCTGTTTTAACCATGGGTGCTGCACCATAAAGCCCTCCCTGCAGCTTTCTATTGGCCGCATATTACAAGTGTCAGACTGACAGTGTTTATGGTGTTGGTGTAAAGTTGGCTACGGCCAACAGTAGTTTGTGTTCAAGCCTCAGTTACTTTACAGAAAAGCCTCTGTAGTTTTTTGTGTGTGTGTGTGTGAGACGCTACAATATGTATTCAGGTTTAGAACACAGATTTAATTGTTGCAAAGCATTACTGTCTACTGTGTTTTTGTGTGTGACCTAATCAACATGTCGTTGTTGACTCGAATTTTACCACATAGTAGTTTACTTTAAAAAATTTGAAGTTGTTAAACACCTTGTACCCACACTTATTGCTGGTGTACTAATCACAATGCAACATGTTAAATGCTGGCTCTGTCAGTTTCGCCGCGATTGAGCTAAGATCACAGATACAAGGATGTATGCTGCATTATTATTTGAAGAGAACATACCTTTGCAAACATTTTTAAAATAAAACAAATAAAATGTAACCACTGTAACTGCTTATTCCTGTTAAGGGTCGCATGGTCTGCTGCAGCCTATCCCAGCTGTCATCAGGCGAGAGTCAGGGTACACACTGGACAGGTCACCAGTCTATCGCAGGGAGAGACAACAGAGACACCCATTCACACTCACACCTACGGCCAATTTAGAATCACCAATCAACATAACCAGCATGTTAGCTAACCACGCAGACACAGGGAGAACATGCAAACTCCACACAGAAAGGCCCAGTCGGCCCATGGATTTGACTCCTGCACCTTCTCGATGTGAGGCATCAGTGCAAACCACCTCGCCACTTTGCTGCCCTAAAATGAAACAAAAGAAAAACACAATGTAATTTACTTCACCCACGAATCCTTGTGCAATCATTTCTTTCCAGATATTCCTGGCTAAAACACTGAAGCTCCCATTCACAACAGCCAATTATTAAGGCCAGTTTATTATTATACCAAGTGTATGGACATAGTTATGAGCCAAAATAGATAGTTTTGTAACTCAAACAAAAAAAAAACCACCAAAAAGACATTCAAGATAACAGGTGTGTTTATGGATGTTAGTGGCACTAATAGGCCATCAGTCATTTTAGTTTCCATAGTTTTGTCCACCCCAAACCACCCCCGTACCCAACCCCCTGTGTGCACAGAGGATCTGCAAATAGGATGCGCGTCAACTCTTAGGCAAAAGGCTAGACTAACCTTTGCTGAGGAACATGTTGTGTGGACAGAGGAAAACTGGTCCAAAGTTCACTTCAGTGATGAAAGCAAGTTTAATTTGTTTGGATCCGATGGAAAACATTATGTTCGTCGTCAAACTGGGGAAAGACTGAACCCAAAGTGTGTAAAAGAGTCAGTGAAAGGTGGAGGAGGAAGTGTTATGGTATGGGGAATGTTTTCTGCGACCGGAGTTGGGCCTCTAATACAGCTACATGGCAGAGTGAATGCTAATGTGTATAAGAACCTTCTTCGACAACATATGATTCCTTGCCTGCATTCATCACCCAATCAGCCAGCAGTGTTCATGCAGGACAATGCTCCCTGTCACACTGCAAAACAAGTAAAGCAGTTCCTTGAAAGTGAAAACATTGCAATAATGAAATGGCCAGCCCAGAGTCCTGATCTAAACCCTATAAAAAACCTCTGGAAAATCCTTGGGGACAAAGTTATGGCCAAGAAACCCACTACTGTCACTGAACTGTGGAAGAGACTGGAAGAAGAGTGGACCAAAATCACACCAGAACAGTGTGAGAGACTGGTTATGTCCTGTGGCCGCAGATGTGCTGAAGTCATTCAAAGCAAAGGCCTGTACACTTCCTACTAATTTTTGATTGTCATATCCTCCAATAAATTATGGTATAACGTTTCTTCGTCCATCAGGCATTGCTGTACTTTAATTTTGATCATCACGTTTTCTACAAAATAAAGTTGTTTTTGTTAATGGTCTATGTTTTGTTGTACAACACTATTCTTGTAGCATGGCATTGCCACAACAAATAGTACTTTAAATGTTGAACAATGAGGATTACATTATTTTGTTCATAAATTCTAAATTTATGAACTAAAATCTAATTTTGATCTCTAGTGTAGGCAGATGTAAATATCTTCAGAAGGACTTTAAATGACACCAAAGTTATATTGGTGAGTAAATGGGTGAGTTTATAGTTTTATATGGGTGAGTAAATGATCATATTTTATGCCAGAAATAAGGTCCAGGTTATAAAAAATGGTATTTCCCCTTTAAAAACATGCAGAGAGCTGCTCCCTGAGGAGAATCTTAAAATGGTCAATTAGAGGCCATCATGAAGTCACATGCAAGCCAAAGGTTGAAGAACATACATACACACTCATTTGGCCAGCGTGCCTTGCCCGTGAAACTTTAACACACACAAAAAAAGTCAAACAAATAAAACCAATGTGGAATGGGGATGCTGAATAAAAACATTAGCCAGACTCACTGTATGAGTGAACAGATATTAAAGTTGTTTTTAATTAGTTAATTTATGTTTATTCTGTCTATACTTCTTTTCCTGCAAGTTTGATAGGGCGGGCACCCTAGTACCCCCTATTAATGAGCAGCCACTGGTCAAAGTGGTTTACTGGGAACTCTGAGACACCAGGAAATATGAACTCCTCCCTGGAGGACTTAAGCACAAACCTCACCTTTATAATGTTTAGTAATCTTTGTGACCTAAAGAAACTGAATGTTTTGTAGAAGAGAATCAAAAAAGATTCAAATGTTAAGATGTGAGTGACACATGACTCAACAAGGAAAGAGGAAATTAGATCATTCACCTGTGGAAGACACAATGGCACCATCTAGTGGAGACAAATTTACTGACCGGTAATAAATGCACCTGAGTGACATAAAAGAAACTGACAGTAGCTTGAGACCGAGCTCAGACACCATTACAGGGTGTACGATCTCTGCTGGAAAGCACGTATTTGGAGGATTTTAAGAGGAAAAGTGAAGAGACTGTATATTGGTGAGTCCTGCTATTGAAACTACTTCACTCAAATGGCTGAGAGAGCTGCTTTTGAAAGTTTTCTGAGCTGCCATGTGTGTTCAGAGACTTTCAGAGATCCTGTGTCTCTGAGCTGCAATCACAACTTCTGTTCAAGCTGCCTGCAGAAAGTCTGGAAACAAGCTAAAAACAAAAACTGTCCTATTTGTAAAAGAAAATCCTCAAAAGACTTTCTTCTGGTGAACTTTGGACTGAAGGAACTGGCTGACTCCTTTGCTGGAAGACAGAAATCTGGATCATCTGAGACAGAAAAGGGCAAAGACAAGTCATTAATGGTGGTTTGCAGTAAACATGAAGAAGAAACTAAATTGTTCTGTGAGGATGAGCAGAGAGCTGTGTGTCCTGTCTGTGAGTTTTCTCTCCACCACAATCACAAAGTGGTTCCTATAGAACAAGCAGTCAGTGACCTGAAGGAGCAGCTGGAATCTGACTTAAAGTCTCTGCAGGACAAGAGGAACAAATATGAACAAGTGGAGGAAACATACAATGAGGTGATTCAACACTCCAAGAAGCAGCTGCTGTCCACAGAGAGGCAGATCAGAGCAGAGTTCAACAAGCTCCACCAGTTCCTGAAAGAGGAAGAGGAGTCCAGACTGGCAGCTCTGAGGGAGGAAGAGGAGCAGAAGGAGAAGACTGTCAGCAGAGAGATGAAGAGGATTCAGGAGCAGATCTCCTCTCTGTCAGACAGTATCTCTGCTGTTGAAGAAGAGCTGCAGAAACACCAGGTGCCATTCCTCAGCAGTTATAAAGACACTCAGACCAGAGCCAGAGCCCAGAGCTCACTGTCAGATCCACAGCTGGTCTCAGGAGCACTGATAGATGTGGCCAAACACCTGGGCAACCTGTCCTTCAGAGTCTGGGAGAAGATGGAGGAGAAGGTCCACTTCAGTCCTGTCATTCTGGACCCAAACACTTCAAGCCCCTGGCACTATCTGTCTTATGATCTGACCAGTGTGAGGAATGGAGACACAAAGCAGCAGCTTCCTGACAATCCAGAGAGAAACACTAAGTATTACACTGTTCTGGGCTCTGAGGGCTTCAGCTCAGGGAAACACAGCTGGGAGGTGGAGGTGGGAGATCATCCTGAGTGGAATGTTGGTTTAGCTAAAGAGTCAGTTGACAGGAAGGAAGAGAGATTTGCTTCACAAGAAAATGGAATCTGGTGTTTGTTGCATCGCAGTGGAAAATACGTTAATGTTGTTGGTCAGACTGTGACAGTGGAGAATAGTCTCCAGAGGATCAGAGTCCAGCTGGACTATGACAAGGGGGAGGTGTCCTTCTACAACTCTAAAGACATGACTCACATCTACACTTACAGAGACAATTTCACTGAGAAACTCTTCCCATATTTTAATATTGGTAAAGCTGGTTCTGCCAAAACCTCTGATATCAAAATCAGAAAGTGAGATTTCTCTGTGATGTTCAGAGATGTTTGTTTTTCTGTGACAATCATTCCAGGTTCATTTCTCTGTAAAGTCATCATCACACAACAGTGATAGTTTCCACTGAAAGACTTTTTCATTCTGCTTGAAGGTAGGCTGTAATTTTAAATGAATTATTTCAAATGTAGAAAATTAAAAATGTCGACCTCAACATTTGTTCTCAATTAAAACATTAACAGTCACTTTTGAATTCAGAGTCTGTTCAGATTTGATTAGAACAAGTTCATGACTTTTGTCTGAAAGATTTGTTTCCTCTCCTGATGAGTTATTTTATCCTTTAACATGTTCTAATGAGATTTTCAGTGGTTCAGTGAATCTAAAATCATTGTGTCTGATTGATTGTTCTTATTTTATGCTACAGCAAAACTGATTTATTTTGTTGACTCACAGAAACTGTTAATCCAACTGTCTGAAATAATTTAGTTGTTTTAAGTTTGTGTAGGATGTCACTTGATGTTTTTGATATTCTTCTAAAAGACTAGGCTTTAAAACTACAATTACAACTGTTTAAGTGTGTTTTGTTTAAACTACATTTGTTACTATTTTGCATATGAAGAGGATTGTTAATGTGAGGGACAGTTGAAATAACAGTTCACACAATACTTTTTCTCACGTCCCTGAGCCTCAATTCCATACATGGTCCTTTGCTTCCATCTAGTGGATATATGGTGGTACTACAGAAAACCAACCACCATTGTTTTTTGTTTGTTTGTTTTTTTTAGCAACTTTATTTTGATCCAATGCTGCATAAATGAAACATCAATGGGCTGGTCGGACGAGTTGACTAGAAAAGTGCTTAACTGATACGATTGATTAGAGTTGTAACTTCTTTACAGACTCAATACAGGGAGACCACAGTCTAATGTGTGTATCACAAGAGTCCTTCAGAGTATGTCTTATTTTCTCTAGCTGAAGCAGAGATAGAACTTTCTAAATCCATCTCCGAAAGTGCAGCATGTTAGATTTACAATTCATTAAAATCACACTGCACGCTATCAGACTGCAGAATGCTATTGTTCTCTTTTGTGCATTAGTGCTACGTATTTCTGAGGGTGTGACTCCAAATATAGCAGTGAGTGGATTGGGTTTGAGGGATATGTTGCATTGAACTGACAGTCAAAAACAGAGGACCAGAAATCAACTAGGGAGGGACAAGACCAGAACATGTGGCCCAATGATGCTCGGTTGCCACACCTAGGACAAGTAAGGAGAACGGATGAGTATATTTTAGCTAGCCTATCATTGGAGTAATGTAACCTATGGAATCCTTTGAATTGTCTCAGTCTGTGTCTTATACATACAGAGGAAGTGTGAATGTTGGAAATACATTCAGCCAAGACATCCTGCAGTATCACCATTTCCAGATCCCGTTTCCAAGCTTCACGTGTTATAGTGTGTGATGGAAAGTCCATATCATGTATTATGTGATATGCCTTGGAGATCAGACCCTTGTTCGATGGATTCAGATTCATCAAATCATACACAGAATCTTTGTTTGGCGGCTTGGGGTAAGTAGGGAAATGTTTGGAGGTGAGCTTGGAGATGTCTGAAGAAATGAGGTCTTGGGATATTATGGTCTTATAGGGCTTCAAAGTTATTTAGGGTTTGAAAATGATTTAATAATTAATTATTAATTATTCTTGGGGCGGCACAGTGGCGAGATGGTCGGCACTGATGCCTCACAGCAAGAAGGTCACTGGTTCGAATCCAATGGGCTGGCAGGCCTTCCTGTGTGGAGTTTGCATGTTCTCCCTGTGTCTGCGTGGGTTCTCTCCGGGTACTCCGGCTTCCTCCCTGCCCAGGGTGTACCCCTGCCTCTTGCCCGATGACAGCTGGGATACCCTTAACAGGACTAAACGGGTATAGACAATAAATGAATAATTATTTTGATAATTATTAATTATTTGCGATAGCCATACCCCAATATTGAGTGCATTAGTACACAAGCCCAACATAAATGGTGCCCCGTACGAGGCAAGGTACTGCTGGCAATTTCTCATAATTGTGCAATATTAATTTCAGAGAGAGAGAGAGAGAGAGAGACACCCACCCACACACACCTATATAAAGTACACTGTTGTTCGATCGTATGTTTGTACTTTTATTCTTGTTAATAAATGTCTTTTAAACATACCCATTGTCTGTTAATGTTGCACAAGAGTGAATATTGCCAACCTCTACACTGTCAAGAACTCCAAATTCCTTCACCTTAACTAGTTGTTAACTTGGTAATTTTGGTTATAGTTATTAAGTTATTCATTAATCAGAAAATTGACAATTGACTGATTTGATTAATTCACTATTTTTTTCCCTTCTTAGAAGGGTGGTGGCCTGAGGTGATCTAGTAATTTAGATTCAGAAATAATCCAATCCAATAAATAATTATTTTTGACAATTATTAATTATTTGTGATAGCCAAACCCCAATATTGAGTGCCTTAGCACACAGGCCCAATATAAAGCTTGGGTCAGATGTGGTTATGCCCAGGCCAATGTTAATCTCTGAAATTTGGGAATTGCTTGTTGTCTGTTGGAGCCGACATGCAAGCATTCATCCTTCTTTCTCACTATGCTCGTAGACTTTTAGTTTGGTTTTAAGATTTCTTTCTACTTTATGAGTAGAAAGATTATTAAATTCCATTTGTAATAAGATGCACTCTTTGTATAGTTCTGATGTGGGATGTGCCATGTATGAAATTATCTGACCTCAAATGTAGGCTTTATGTGATTTCCACAAGGTGTGACCAGATATGTGTGGGCTGTCATTAGTCACCCAATTGCAAACCAAATCACTGCTTTCTGTACAGGCCGGGTTTTGTAAAGCGTCTTAAAGGCGATTGGCATCGTTATTTACACTTTTTAAACAATATTGAATTGAAGCAAATTGTTCCTGATCAAGAGATCTGCTTTTGCCGTCTGGTTCCAGTTTGCCTGCCTGTGGCTGGCTGATTAAAGTTTTGAATTCCAGATCAATTCTAGACTTCTTTGAGCTGCAACTGGGTTCTATTGTTTCAGGATGCAGGAGGCAAAGAGGTTGGAAACAGTAATCAGTATCAACCACATTCATTCACGTTTCCAGAAAACGTTTACTGTTTTGGCTCATGAAGAACAAATGTAGTCAAACTGGTTTACTGCGTACTTTGAGACGGTTGGAAAGATAAAACTGTGAGTTAAAAGGAAATGAAATTAGACTGAGACTGAGCTCAGACGCCATTACAGGGTGTACAATCTCTGCTGGAACACATGTATTTGGAGGATTTTAAGAAGAAAAGAGAAGAGACTGTATATTGGTGAGTCCTGCTATTGAAACTACTTCAGTCACAAATGGCTGAGAAAGCAGCTCTTCTTGAAAGTTATCTGAGCTGCCATGTGTGTTCAGAGACTTTCAGAGATCCCGTGTCTCTGAGCTGCAACCACAACTTCTGTTCAAGCTGCCTGCAGAAATTCTGGGAAAAAAATCAAAACAAAAACTGTCCTATTTGTAAAAGAAGATCCTCAAAAGAGTTTCCTTTGGTGAACTTTACACTGAAGGAACTAGCTGACTCCTTTGCTGGAAGACAGAAATCTGGATCATCTGAGACAGAAAAGGGCAAAGAGAAGTCATTAATGGTGGTTTGTAGTAAACACAAAGTAGAGCCTAAATTGTTCTGTGAGGATGAGCAGAGAGCTGTGTGTCCTGTCTGTGACTCTTCTCTCCACAACAATCACAAAGTGGTTCCTATAGAACAAGCAGTCAGTGACCTGAAGGAGCAGCTGAAATCTGACTTAAAGTCTCTGCATCAAAAGAGGCACAAATATAAAAAAGTGGAGGAAACATACAATCAGGTGATTCAACGCTCCAAGAAGCAGCTGCTGTCCACAGAGAGACAGATCAGAGCAGAGTTCAACAAGCTCCACCAGTTCCTGAAAGAGGAAGAGGAGTCCAGACTGGCAGCTCTGAGGGAGGAAGAGGAGCAGAAGGGAAAGACTGTTGGTAGAGATGAAGAGGATTCAGGAGCAGATCTCCTCTCTGTCAGACAGTATCTCTGCTGTTGAAGAAGAGCTGCAGAAACACCAGGTGCCATTCCTCAGCAGTTATAAAGACACTCAGACCAGAGCCAGAGCCCAGAGCTCACTGCCAGATCCACAGCTAGTCTCAGGAGCACTGATAGATGTGGCCAAACACCTGGGCAACCTGTCCTTCAGAGTCTGGGAGAAGATGGAGGAGAAGGTCCACTTCAGTCCTGTCATTCTGGATCCAAACACTGCAGGCCGCTGGCTCTTTCTGTCTGATGATCTGACCAGTGTGAGACATGGAGACACAAAGCAGCAGCCTCCTGAGAATCCAGAGAGATTCACTAAGCATCCCATTGTTCTGGGCTCTGAGGGCTTCAGCTCAGGGAAACACAGCTGGGAGGTGGAGGTGGATGTAGTGGAGGGAGATTATCTTCACTGGATTATTGGTTTAGTTAAAGAGTCAGTTGAACGGAAGGGAGAGTTATTGGCTTTACCAAAAAGTGGAAATTGGTGTTTATGGCATGGTGATGGAAAGTACACTAATGGTAATAAGACCGTGATAGTGAAGAATCCTCTCCATAAGATCAGAGTCCAGCTGGACTATGACAGGGGGGAGGTGTCCTTCTACAACTCTGAAGACATGACTCACATCTACACTCACAGAGACACTTTCACTGAGAAACTCTTCCCATATCTCAGTCTTGGTGAAGCTAGTTCTGCCAAAATCTCTGGTTTCAAAATCACAAAGTGAGATTTCTCTGTAAAGTCATCATCACACAACAGTGATAGTTTCCACTGAAAGACTTTTTCATTCAGCTTGAAGGTAGGCTGTAATTTTAAATGAATTATTTCAAATGTAGAAAATTAAAAATGTCGACCTCAACATTTGTTCTCAATTAAAACATTAACAGTCACTTTTGAATTCAGAGTCTGTTCAGATTTGATTAGAACAAGTTCATGACTTTTGTCTGAAAGATTTGTTTCCTCTCCTGATGAGTTATTTTATCCTTTAACATGTTCTAATGAGATTTTCAGTGGTTCAGTGAATCTAAAATCATTGTGTCTGATTGATTGTTCTTATTTTATTCTACAGCAGAACTGATTTATTTTCTTGGCTCACAGAAACTGTTAATCCAACTGTCTGAAATGAATGATGTGGTGTGGTTGCCATCAATGATTTAGTTGTTTTTAGTTTGTGTAGGATTTAACTTGATGTTTTTGATATTCTTCTAAAAGACTAGGCTTTAAAACTACAATTACAACTGTTTAAGTGTGTTTTGTTTAAACTATATTTGTTTGTTACTATTTTGACAAAAAAAGTGTAAATTACTCCAGTTGAAATAACAGTTCACACAATACTTTTTCTCACGTCCCTGAGCCTCAATTCCATACATGGTCCTTTGCTTCCATCTAGTGGATATATGGTGGTACTACAGAAAACTAACCACCATTGTTTTTTGTTTGTTTTTTTAGCAACTTTATTGTCTGCTCATGTTGAATGGATTCTAACAGAATATAGTCTCATGTTGTTCAGTTAATCCTCTGATCATACTGTAATCTGAATGACGCTCTCTTGGCTTCTAACAAACATGCTCAGTGTGTCCAGTCAGTTCTTCTCATGTCATTAACTTCCTGTAATAAAAACTACAAATACAACTGTCCAAGTGTGTTTTGTTCAAACTGTATTTGTTTGTTACTAATTTGCATATTGTTTAAAAAGAAGAGGATTACAAATATGAGGGAAAGCTGAAATAAAAAACTGTTCTCACAATCCTGTTTCTCACGTCCCTGAGCCTCAGTTTCATACCTGGTCCTTTGCTTCTATCTAGTGGGTATGTGGTGGTACTACAGAAAAACAATATGCAACAATATTCACGACCACAAGTATGGTTATTTGTATGGATTGTATAATGTGCACAACGATATAATTTTATGACGTACAGGTTAAAAAAAATATATATATATGTTGAATTATGTGCACCTCCTGTGAATCAGTAGTGTAACACCCTTCTCATTTACCTATGGGGCAGGGCCTGTGTTACCATGCTGTTCCCTGTTTTTATGCTTCTAAACAAAATATGAACATTTGAATGAAACTCATCTTCAGTTATATGTAAACTTTAACTTCAAAATGAATAAAAGAAAATTAAATAAGTCACTTCCCACACGTTCAAATAACATCTTTTCAACGTCGTTTTTACACGTCGATGTTTGGTCCTCTGAAGGTGCAGACTGTGATGCCAGATGACGTCGTTTCCCGACGTCGAGTGAACGCCCGTTACTGACGTCCACAGTACCTCTGTATAGGAGCCAGTTGTAGTCCAAATGTGGTCTTGTAGGCGTCGTTTCGTTAAATTTAAACTCATTTTAGACTACAGTCAAGTCTACATAAATCACAATCCAATCCCAACAGTTTTTCCCCCAGTCTTTATTGCAAACGTCAGTCTTAGGCAGCATAAAATGCAGTACAAGTTGTGAAAAAGTGGTCAAATACAATAAATAAAATTACCTTCGGTCTGTGAATAAAAATGTAACAATACAAATATAATACAAATAGAACAATAACATAATGATAAAAATAAAAGTAAAAAAAGTGCCCCTATGAAGTCTTTAGTTGCCCGATTATCAAACAGGATGACTCCATCTGCACAAGTAGAAAAAGACAAATGATTATCGATCGAAAGGGCAGTTAACACCCCAGAGGCATATTGCACAAAACTAGGATAAGGGATTCAGCCGGGATATGTTGATTGTCCCGGCTGAATTTAGCCTATCAGAGATAATTTAGCCTTTAGATAATCAACATATCCCGGCTTAATCCCTCATCAGTTTTGTGCAATACCCCTCAGCTTTTTTAGAATGCATTTGTATTGCCGGAAAAAACAACAAGAACAGTTATCCCAACAATGGCACCCAGGAAAATGCTCGCACACTATCGCTCCGATGATGATAGCGACCTAACAACTGTTGTTTGCAGTGTTGTTCACGTTAAAGCGTTTGTAAACTTTAGCACGTTGTGTTCAAAAGCTAACGTGCTGATGGGAAAAGATGCAATGCTAAACTGTTTAGATTAATACGACAAAGCTAAAACTGCAAACACTATAAATGAACACAAAGTTAACTAGGCAGTATGGGTTGACCAAACTTACCTGCAATTTAGTGAACAATGATTTAGAACAGCTGTAGTAGAGGTCGTATCCTGCACAGAATCAGCCATTGCTTCCACAGAAAAGGAACACCTGGGCCAATCGAGTGGCTCTACAGTCTTCGTTGTGATGCCTCAGCCAGTTAAAAGTCGCGAATTCGCACACATTTCGCCCGATATGACTGTGGCGCAGAACTCAGTTAAAATGAGCCAGACTGGATTAGTTGCACAAACTACGGTCCAGAGACCCTTAAACAAACCAGCAGGAAAAATACGAAAATGTAAAATAACAAAATATCATATACAATAAATAAAGATTTTTAATATCAAATCAACAATCAACAGTTAATATGAATATAAAGTATTAATCATTCATATTGATGAATCAAGTTTGATAGTTATCCTAAATAAGAAAAAAATACATTTGTCAATTTCCTGCACTTGTCTTTGACGTCATGACCTCCAGAAAAGTTATCTACTCTGCCGATCAAATGTTGAAGGGGGGTCATGGTTAGACATCGAAATAGCGGACGGTCAAGTTTGCACGTCGTGTTAACGTCCAGAACTGGACGCAATGCAGACATGATCTGCACGTCAATCAGACGTCTAATGTTTAGTGGGTTATTTTTCATATGCTGTCAAAATGTCCGTCTTCCCTTTCTGAAGTAGAAACACAAGCTAAATTCAAAGTTTACTGGTTGTTTCAGGTCAATTTAGCATTAGCTCGAATCAACCGAACACATTTGTACAGAGCAAAGGGCAACTTGATCACATACGCTAGGCAGTTAGCAATAGCTACCAGTTCGGTTTCACACCGTTTCGCTCAGTTTTCAAAACACTCACATGCTCGTAATTACCTCTCGCTTGGTCACAACGTTCTTCACAGCAGGTAAGTGACCGTTCACCATAAAAGTACAAACTCTGAGCCAATAAATCACGCCAGCATTTACCGATCAACAACTCGTGTTTCTCTTCTTCTCGATCTGGTCACTGGACCGACAACATCCCGCTACCTCCCGCCCTCTCTCCACCTCAGGCTGCCCTGCGATTGGCCGGAGTCACCGGAGCTTTACACAATAATATCAAAGACATAAGTGATAGACAACACCAACAAGCAATAAAGCAGTGATCCTAAACATACGATGAGTCCTATCCGAGTCACAAACACTAAGTAAATTAACATTTAACTCTTGTTTTTATACGACATGACATAACTTATTTCAATTTTTTAATTTTTCTATATTTTAACCATATTTATGCATTTTATGTCTGGTAGCCTGACTGTGTTTTGGTGTAAATGAGAGGCGTCATGTTTGGAGATGAAATAACACCCCAGCATCAGAACCTCATCCCTCCATCAAACATGGGGGTGAAGCTAATGTCCTGGTTTGGGCCTGTTCTGCTGCATCTGGACCAGGACGCCTTGTCCTCATTGATGGACCAATGAACTCTAAAAGAAAATGTCAGGACATCTGTCCATGAGCTGAATGTGAAGAGAAACTGGGTCATGCAGCAAGACAAGGAGAACCAAGAACACAAGTGGTTCTACAAGAGAACGGTTAAAGAAGAACCAGATGAATGTTTAGGAACGGCCAAGTCAAAGTCCTGACCTTAATCCAAGAGAAATGTTGTTGTTGGACCTGAAGCAGCAGTTGATGTGAGGAAACCCACCAACATCTCTCAATAATTTTACTGAATAAATACATTTCAAAAGCACAATATTTCACTTTCATTCATTGATTTCATTCTTTTTCTACTTTCACGATTTGTTGTTTTGAGTGATTTTTATGGAGAAATGCTGAGAACTCTGAGAGGTAAAAATACTTTTAAGCAGCACTGTAGTTGTGTGTTTTAAGAAGGTGTTTGCTTCCTGCCTTCTTCCTGTGACAATAGTTTCAGTCCTACCTAAAGCAGTCCTGGTTGAAAAGCACAGCGTTTCTATTGGTAGGGGGACAAAGTTGAACCCGACGTGGTAAAGAGGTGAGATTTCTTGTTCCCTTTCCAGGGAATTGCATCTGTTGGTTTGTCATGGCGATAACGTTCCTCTCCATTTGTTTCCTGACTTGCAATTCACATCTTCACCACAGAGTGTCAGTGTTTATGAACAGGTGCTTCATCAGGACCCCATCAGCTTGACGCTCCAGGTTCAGTTTAACATCTGTCACCGTGGACATCTGTTTGTAACTTTAATGAATGAACAAAATGTCATCCTAACTTTTCATGTGAATAAAATTAGACGCGGTTAAATTGGTTTAACTCGTTTTTTATTTATTGTTCAGTGTTTGGCGTCGGCATCAAGAGCGCTGGCGAAGAAAGCAGCTGTTGTTCCCGATGCTAATGCTGCAGCCTCGCTTCGTGCGTCTCTTGACCTCTGTGTGAATGTCCCAGTGTGTCACCAGCAGCGATGACAAATGTCTTTGTTCAGTGCTCGGACGCGCACACACAAACGAGTGTAGAATGGATGGAGAGAGACACGGTTCCTGTCCTTTACGCACACATCCTTTCAGTCACTATGGGATGGGCAGCAGCGATTACTTTTATTTATTTTTTATTTCTGGTGGTTTAGAAGATTCTGTTTTCTGCAAGCTGTGATTCTTTACATCCCATCTTATAAAAACACTAACATATCCATGCTCTAGTGTCACGTGGATGAGGCAAAGGGTCCTCTCGACTCGCCAGAACGCGTGCCAGACTTTGGTGCGTAATGGACATGGATCCATCTTTCCTCCTCCTCCTCCTCTGTGCAGTGTTCCCTACATGCTGGGTTGTCTCCAGAGTCCGAAGAGAGGAGGAGACAAAGAAGGAGCGATGACAATGGAGCGGTTTAGTTACATCTGAGAGACAGGCTCGCCAGTTCGTGGATGGATGGACAAATAAAGCGGTAGAGAGCAGCAGAGTGGTAGAGCCGATGCTTAGTGTCCTTTACGCACAGTATGCACAGACCTTCGCCGTGCGTCCTGGCGCATTCAGAGGTTCCAGAGGACAGCAGAGGGGAAATGACCGTTTGTAACTTGTACCTCTGATCGTTTCTGTCTCTCGTTGTCTGTTTGGCATTTAATGCTGCGGCGCCCTGCTGCTTATTTCAGTTGCTGTGCATCACTCATCGAACCTCTGACTTGGTTTTATCGTTCACCCGGGCGGACATGTCAGGACAGAAACCGTCCTTAAAGAGCACCGGCTCCCCTCAGAGCCGCTTCCAGGTGGATGTTGTGACGGAGGCATCGTCCACTGCGCCAGCGGCGGGCCAGGTTCCTGCCACGGGCTCCACCGATGGATCCAGGCCACCCGAGGAGTCCAAAGGCCGGTTCAGGGTGGTGGGCTTTCTGGATTCGGGAGCGCTGGGCAGCGCAATGGACATCGGTCTCCCACCTGATGTGTCCTACGAGCCGGACACTGCGAGGAGCGACTCTGTCAGCCTCCATTCAACTGGCACGGGACAGACGCACATCTCCGACTCCCACTCCAACACTTACTACATGAGGACCTTCGGACACAACACTATAGACGCCGTGCCAAACATCGACTTCTACCGGCAGACTGCTGCGCCTTTTGGGGAGAAGCTGACCAGACCGTCGCTGTCGGAGCTGCACGATGAGCTGGATAAAGTAACAATCATCACTTTTCACTTAGGCGAACTTAAGACTTCACAGCCAGAGCAACATATGTCAGTGATACACATTAAACCTCATTTTACTGTAGTAGCTTGATTTTAAAACCAGTATAAGACCAATAAATTAGGCCTGATGTCCTTATCATCACTTTAATAAACACATGTATTTATTTAAATCTTCTAAAGAGATCATAAAACGATGATTTTTCTGAGTTATTTAATATAAAACCTGAGGCAGGTATCACTACCTCCATGTCCAAACACAGCAGTCAGTTTGTGTTTTTGAACAGAAAAGATTCCCCACACACAATGCTGCCACTCATGCCTCCACAGGCATCCCCAGCTCCCACTCCTCAGACACGAGGTAACACAGGCATCATTGTACATTAACAGGAGGACTATACCGGCTGGGTAAAACCTAGAGGGTCTCCAACAGGTTCACCCTGTATGATCTGCTTAAAATCTGCTAAAATCTTTCAGTTTACGGTTTGATCCTTTATTTGTCCAGGTTTGCCTGATAAACATCTCATTAAGATGTCGTAATCACAGAGCTGAACAATCTACATCATCTCCAAATCATTCAGGATGCCTTATTTTTTTCTTTTAACTCATCTCCAGAAACATCAGAACAAAACGACAGAGATTGCAGCTTAAATCAGTTTATGTCCCAACCTTTGCTCAGAAACTTGCAAGTGTAATCCACTAAAGTTTTCCTGTTCACAAATAAAAAGTTTAGTTAAAACGATATTCTCCCTGCAGTTTTCCATGAACCATTTAAAAGTCAAGACAGAAATCAGCCACTTGGACTGACCGTTTAATAGATACATTAGACATCTCCATCCAGAGATTCATATTGGCTCATTTTATAGATCATCATTTACCTGTTTGTCTACAAACGAGGCACCAGGTTTCTGGAGACTCAGCGGCTGAGTGCTGGATTATTACCAAGAAGGTCGTTTTGCTTTGAATCTGTTCAACAGACAGAGAGGATGAGTTAGAAGGACACACAGAGAAACATTAATTGGAAAAACAGCAGCTCAAACAATCCTTCCTGCATATTTTAAGTCAGGGTATTAAGTAAATAAAACTAGTCAACACCCCAGCATTAATTATGAGAGTTTAAGAATTAAAACAGAAACATAAGACCAAATAAATAATTTTTTTAAGAAAGTCTGAGGCAGCAGATCCACACAAACACACACAAAGAAAGACTTAATTCATTAACCTGGGTTCACTCCTTTTGTTTAGGACAGAGTCTGGCAATAAGCGAACTCATGCCTTTGAGGAAAATATCCAATGATGAACAAAATATACATTAAAGTCAGAAAAAGGTCAAACTTATGACACGATTGTTTCATTTCCACTTTAAATGGTGAATAACCAATTCTTAAGCTTTCTGTCTTGATATTTAGTTGTAGTTTTGTGTACTTAGAAAAAAGCCACTGTCCCAAAAGTGAAACCATGAGGAGCTCTTTAAGTTATATCTCCAAAATTTCTAAAGTTACAGTCAGTTGCTCGACTTCAGCTCTGTTTACCTGGTTTCTCTTCTGTGTTCTCCTCCATCCTGGCTGCCAGGAGCCGTTTGAAGACGGCCTGACCAATGGAGAGGAGCCGTCAGCAGCGGAGGAGGCGGCGGCAGCCTTGGCAGCGAAGGAGGCGAAAGGAGGAATGGTCAAGTTTGGATGGGTCAAAGGAGTCCTGGTTAGTGTCATCTGCACAGAGGGAAGATAATGGGGTACTGAAATGAGCGATCACACTTCTCATCCACAACATCAGCAGACGTGGTTAAACAATTATTCTCTCTTTCTTGAAAACTAGAAGCAATCAAATTCAGCAATGTGCAGGACTGAAAAATTAAGACTTACAGCAGAAATAAATATGTTTACAGTCTGGTAATAAAACATTTTTAGTCTCTAGAGCAGTGTGGAGGCCACATATAGACCAGTTTGATCTCAAGACAATAGTATAATACCTATAAAGTCAATTCCAAACATTTCCCTTTGTTTTACTGCAAAGAACAACAAGTGCATTATGAAAATGTTGAAAATCAAATCAACTATCCTTCAACACAAAAGTTTAATCAATTGAATTGCTGTCGATTGCTGCCATCTGCTGTTTAGTTCTAGGTCTTGGTGTTGTTATGTCTGCCATGTCTCCATTCATGACAACTGTACAGGGAGATTTCTTTTACAGAATTTACTGGTCTGGCGACTACACACAAACTATTGTCCCCATAGATTGGTGTTAAAGTTGGAGATCAATGTTAATAATGTCTTGTAGGTGCGCTGCATGCTGAATATCTGGGGGGTGATGCTCTTCATCAGAATGTCCTGGATTGTTGGACAGGCTGGAATTGGTAGGTACCAATCAAGACTCCTGAAGAGTGTGCCACGTCACCTGTCCCCACCCTCAAACCAGCCAAGTAGAAACACTGTACTGTGAACATTTTAGAGTCTAAAAGTAAATATTATTAAATTATTAATCTTTATTTGGAGAGAGAAGGCGTGAAGTTATTCTGTGCATTCAGTACATCTTCTGCCTAGTCAGGACGGGACTTGTTTCAGCCAACTCAAAAAGACAAACAAACAAAAACACCTCTACATCAACTGGGTAGTTCTGAGTCCAAACAATCAGAAACATTTTGTTGTAAACAAATTAATCACCGTGATGCACAGATGACAATCGGACTGGTCTAGCAGATCTTTTCAGGAGCAGAATCAGTTCCCAATGGAGAGACTCCAGACCAACTTTCTGCTGCAAAGAATTTCGGGGTGGTGGGAGGAGTTTGTCTGACTTCTGAGCTGCATTCTGTTATCACAAATATCACCATACGACCAATTCTGAACAAATACAGCCTGTGGACGAGAATACTTGGGATCATCAGGTTGCAGAATGAAGTTGAAACAATCGTGATGTCCCAAAGCAAATGTTCTTGACTTATTTGTGCAAGTGTGGTATGTGTTCGGTGAGGATAGTTTGCAATAGACACATAATTCAATGCTTTTTCTCATCTCAACTCTGTTCATACATGATAAAATAACAATGAACTGGGGACTGATTCTTAGATGTTTTTGGGGATACCTGAGCAACTTCATACTTTTCTTGTTTTTGTGAAACAGGTTTGACGATTGCGATCATAGCGATGGCCACTGTAGTCACCACCATCACTGGTCTGTCTACCTCTGCCATAGCAACCAACGGCTTTGTACGAGGAGGTGAGTAGTAATCTTGAAAATTTCACCCGGTATGAGAGGTCAAGAAACTAAAACATTTGCTGCTCCCCTCTCCCATTAACTGAAAACCTTGTCAACCAGGAGGGGCATACTACTTGATTTCCAGGAGTCTGGGTCCTGAGTTTGGAGGCTCCATCGGACTCATCTTTGCCTTCGCCAATGCTGTGGCTGTGGCGATGTATGTCGTAGGATTTGCTGAGACCGTTGTCGAGATGCTCAGTGTAAGAAATCCTCCGGTACATTAACGGTACATCTCCATATGATGGAATTATGGATCTTGATCTGATCTTTGTTGGGTGCAGGACGTAGACGCTCTGATGACTGACGAGCTAAACGACATTCGTATTGTCGGGACTCTGACCGTCATCCTGCTGCTGGGAATTTCTGTAGCTGGGATGGAGTGGGAAGCCAAGGTAGGACCGTGGATCACTGCTATCACAGAAAAGCGGTAGAGCTCCAAAGTCCTCTGCTGACATCTCAGTAAAGGTGGAAGAGGAGATTGTGGAAGTGGACGGAAACCTTTGATGAGACTTTTGAGCCCTTTGCAAGGGTTAGAATTTGTACTTAGCAATACAAGCAGCATGACTTAGTTGGAAATATGAAGAGTCCAGACATTCATGGCTTCCAGAAGCTGAAACCAAAAGATCGTAAGCAAAACTGGCATCATCATCAGGTCCAATTTTAAATTAGTCCATTTATAAATGAGTATAATGAGCTGACCAAAATGTGGCAATTCCTGGAGCAATCAGACTTTTCGAGGCGTAAGATAACACCATCAAACACCATCCATACACCTTGCTGCCAATCTCTTCCTTTGTTTCCATCTCTCTACCCATCAGGCTCAGATTGTCCTCCTTGTGATCTTGCTAGCAGCCATCGCCAACTACTTCATAGGAACCTTCATGCCGTCAGAAAGAAAAGAGCCCAAGGGATTCTTCGGCTACCACAGTCAGTCTGCATTCTCATCATCTCTACCCATCAATAATCCTCTTGGATTCTATCGCTCTATGGTCGGTGTAACATTTGCAGTGATACATAAATATTCCTCTGTTGTTGCCCTTCTCCTACAGCCGCCATCCTCGTAGAAAACTTCGGTCCAGACTTTAGAGAAGAGGAAACGTTCTTCTCTGTGTTTGCCATCTTCTTCCCTGCAGCCACTGGGATCCTGGCTGGAGCCAACATCTCCGGAGACCTCAGAGTAGGTTTTACATGGTGCTGTCATTGGATTTAACACTGCTGAACCCGCTCTCAAAACCTTGTTTTGCAGACCTTGGACGGTTGCATCCACTGCCTTGTTTAAGTAGTAATCACCTGTTCTAACCAATTTTGCTTTCTTTGGATAATGGAAATGGCAGCATGTAAGCGAACATTCATTTTCACCGATATGCAGATGACACACCAATATATATCTGCTTGATTAGATGATCTGTTATTTATAGAATAGATCTTTATATCATTTTGTTCTGTCAACTCTCTTGTATAACTATTCTATTTTTGACTAAAGTATATGGTAGTGCTGTACCTTGTTCAATCCTCCTGTGGAGTTCTTTTCCAAAGCAGCTTTACCTAGAAACTTTGCCTCGGTTTTAACCTCGGAGGATTGGCTGTCGTTTAGTTTTACTGCCATCTTTGTCCTTTTTTTTGCGTTTATTTATATATTATTTTTGTGAATTGTATAAAACTTTAAGCCGGGTAGACAATAAAACTAGACCATCATCATATCTCCCTCTTTAGGACCCACAGTTAGCGATCCCTAAAGGCACCCTGCTGGCCATCCTCATCACAGGAATCACCTACGTGGGTGTCGCCATCTCTGCAGGTTCATATTAAGCATACGACTTTAACACTTGCACACAACTTGTGATTTCTATGGCATTTTGTTATATTTGCATCTATAAACTCATCACAGCCTACATTTTTCTTCAATTACTCATATTTTATATGTCTAATAGTTTCAATTGTTACATTTTGTCCAAAATCAATAGTACTATGGTATAAAAATGGATTAAAAATTATTCTGCTGTTATTTAAGGCTGCATATGTTGGTTACTCCCTCCTGCAGGCTCCTGCATTGTGAGAGATGCGACTGGCGACCACAACGACACGGTGAGCGACACAGTGAACTGCACTGACGCCGCCTGCACACTGGGTTACGACTTCTCCATCTGCAAGGAGGGAGGCTGTCAGTACGGTCTGATCAACGACTTCCAGGTAACACCAACAGCATCCAGAGCCCATAAACTCATCAACAAACCATTCCTCAGTTTGGTTTTGCAGCTCCAAATTACTTGACAGGTTGGTTGCCACGCTGCTTTAAAACTTGACAGTCACAGTTTTTCTGTCTCGTCATGGAATACAAGATAACTCCATGTTGAGATCAGGATTCATGTACGACCCCTTGTTCTTCTTGTGGATAAGGATCGCTCTCCAATAACGTGGCTGGATGTTCGGGCACTAGAGAAAGATACACCACACTATACTGCCATGCACTGCTGTGGATGAGATGGAAGTAGGGATATGGGACAAGAGAGCAGGAGAAGGACTCCCTGGTAAGATAGGGGTCTTACTGTCCAGGTGACAGTGATTTTATTGTTAATTTCACTGGTTTATTTCTCTGAGAAAGCTCAGGAATTCATATTACATAAAGGCCAGCACACACTGGCAGAGCGTGACGTGAATCCAAACACCCACAGCTATTGTTTCTATTGCAGCCTACACGTCGGTGGCGATGCCGTGTCAGGATACAACATTGTCCCATTTCCCATCGTCCACACACACACACATTTGATCACGTTCAGTTGCTGGATTTACAACTGTCAGTTTATTCTCACAGTGTCGTCACATGTCTGTACATTGTGTTTGTGTTATGAAGCCTATGTCACATGGACAAAGAGTTGTGTTTTTAATGCGTCTTTTAAAAGACAGTAAGACTAATAACTTTATCAAACCTGCTGCATCACTGTTAAACAATTTGAAATATGTCATTATGTCTTCTGTACGAACTGAGTTTCTTCTGAATGCATGCTGGAGGAATAATGTTCGTCCTCAAACCATATTCATCATTAAGAAGATGAAACAGGAAGAGCTACAGCTAGCTAGGAAGAGCTACTATTAGCTGAGAGGGTAGGAAGCTAGGAAGACCTAATTACTGTCGTACAGAGCTGGGGTGTTTATATTCTTGTCCCACCCATTTTATCCAGGATGCATTTGGAGGTAATTTATGTGGAATTAGTTGAGCCAGGTATCCCAGAATGCATTCATTGAGTTTATTCATTCTAGATTATCACGTTGTTGTGGAAATATTTAAGTGTTCAGATGAGATGAAGATGGAAAATGAGAACAGTCTTCCGTGTGGACTTTGAACTTTGTTTTCTTTACTTGCGTCACTTTTGTTTTCCTTCTCATGCACCGGTTCTCTAAGCTGATGAGCCAATCGGAGTGATCTCTCCGGCTCCTTTCTGAAGCCTCCTGAATTGACCCACATTCTGAACAGTCTGGTGGCAATGTCCAGTGATGTTGATACCTGCAAAAGGTCTACCATTGGCACCATGCGTCACCAGCAGACCTGCAGCGTCGCGTTCGTACTTTCTGCTGCAATGACACCAATCACGTGCATGGTAAAGAAACACGATTGTGTCAGACTGCTGCTCTGATCTGGCTTTTCTGCATGTGGACGGCTGCACTGTGTGACGGAGCTGTTCCCAAACAAAGTGCAAAGTGCAGCAGAGATAATAGCGACTGTTGTTTTGAGTCACAAGGTTCTCGCTGGTCAGAGCTGAATGGGAGCATTGACAATGTCCACCTACGCACACATATACACACACAGCTCGCTGACACTGATATCGCTAACATGCTGCACGGCCTCGCGTAGTTTTACGGACGAAAACTGTTACTCTTGTGTGTTTTAAGTGCAGCTCAGGGAAAAGCAGATGTAGATTTCATGCTAACAGACGACACATAATGTTGATAGGTATCTGTGATTGACAACAATAAATTACTACCTATAAAATACAAACTGAGATAAGGGCAACTAGGCTTATTGTGTTTCTTGAAGACGTTTCATCCAAGTCCTTGAGTTTAGGTGTTTATCAGCAACATCTGTGAGCGGTTTCCTCTTGAAACCCAGACTAACTAAACGATTTGGTGTCTAGAAAACAGAGCTTTGCAGAAATTGTTAGTCATTTTCTTGAACTAGAAAGAAACAACAGCTTTTGATGCCCAAACTACCACATAAAACGTTTTATGTTTGAGTGGTTTTCTGTGGCTCGTTTGCTCAGCAGATGAGGACATCTCAGAGGACTATAATCTTTATGCATCTACCGGTGACGAAGCTGCTTGAGTCTTCTGACTTGGTGTCCGTCTGTGTTTGTCATCCAGGTGATGGGTCTGGTGTCGGGCTTCGGTCCTCTGATCACCGCAGGAATTTTCTCAGCCACTCTGTCCTCAGCTCTGGCTTCGCTGGTCAGCGCACCGAAAGTCTTCCAGGTCAGAAACCACCCGTTTCATTTCAGCCATATTCTGTTTTCTGTCCTTCATGCCTTTTCCTTTTTATTTTATATTAAATATCAAGTACAGTTCACACTCTGATCGATCGACAAAAGCTATGTATGTAAATTAACTCTGGTATAACTTGTGGGGCAGCAGCTATCACTAAAGGATCTTTACCTACCGCTGTTTCAGAACCAAGAACAGCGCCGTGTCTGTTTGTATTTGAACATATACGCAAGGAGAATTCCATCAAGGAACTACATTTATGGACAATTTTAGTTTGCTAAATGCTAATCCAATAATCACACTACTGTCCAGTGTTTTACTATGTGTCAGTAAAAAGTCAACAACTTCATGAAGCGCAAAACAGCAACTAGTAAAGTACACAGATGAGACTTTAAGGTCTGTGAAGTTAAGTCTCATTTAAGCATTATGTCGTTAGATGAGACTTATTTAACTTCATAGTACTTAGATGTATTTTGCAAGTCCAATATAACATCTTCTCATATCAAATGACTCTCTAGTCCCGTCTCTGCAACATTTCCTCATAGTTTTATTCATCAGCTATTAGTTTTAGCTCGCTGTTTACGTCTTTGTTGACCAGCAGCAGATTAATAAAAGGCTGCTGTGATTCCAGGCTCTTTGTAAGGACAACATCTACCCAGGGCTGGGAGTGTTTGCCAAAGGTTACGGGAAGAACAACGAGCCTCTCCGTGCTTACGTCCTGACCTTCTGCATCGGCCTTGCTTTCATCCTCATTGGTGAGCTGCACAGCTTTAAAATCCGCAGTGAGAATCAGAATCAGTAACTTGGTCTTAAATATCCAACCTCTCTAATCTTCTCCTTCAGCTGAGTTGAACATCATTGCTCCCATCATCTCCAACTTCTTCCTGGCTTCGTACGCTCTCATCAACTTTTCCGTCTTCCACGCCTCCCTCGCCAACTCTCCAGGTAAACTCTGGTTCTGTGACCGATCTCTGATCAGATTTACACGGAGCTCAAACCAACCTTTAAGAACTTAACCTCCAGCTTAAAGTATTTAAAGATGAAACTATTTAGTCTAACAGTTTATTTTATGAGACACTGGACAGGCATCAGCTGACGAGTGGTGACAACCAGAACAATGATGTTTAAGAGGAGGAGACTGGGCAGGAGGAGTACGAGGAGGAGTTTGAGGGGAAGAAGGAGTAGGTTGAGAAGGAGTAAACTGATAACGAGGAGTAGATAGAGTAGGAATAGAAGGAGTAGATTAAGGAGGAAGGGTAGTAGGAGGGGCAGTAGATTGGGGAGAAGTAGGAGAAGGAGGAGTCAATTAGGGAGCAGGAGATTGGGGAGTTGTAGTAGGATTAAAAGAAGCATGAGGAGTATATTGAGGAGGAGTAGACTAAGGAGGAGCAGGAGGAAATTGAGGAGGAAAATAAGGTGTAGACTGGGGAAGAGGAGTAGATTAAGGAGGAGTAATAGATTGAAGAGGAGTAATTGAGTGAGGAAGAGGAGGAGACTGAGGAAGAGGAGTAGATTGTGTAGGAGGAGGAGATTGAGGAAGAGTAGTTGATTGAGGAGGAGGAGTAATAAATTAAGGAGGAGGAGGAGTTTCTTTTTCGTGTAGCTGCCTAATTAAAACCGAAGCGTTTCTCTGCACAGAAGCCACCATGCAGTCTGCTCTCTCACCACAGGGTGGCGCCCCAGCTTCAAATACTACAACATGTGGGTGTCTCTGGCCGGAGCCATTCTCTGCTGCGTGGTGATGTTCGTCATCAACTGGTGGGCGGCGCTCGTCACGCTGCTCATCGTCCTGGCTCTCTACATCTACGTCGGTTACAAGAAACCCGGTGAGAGGAATAAAGAGTAATGAGCTGTAGTTCCTCCGGTGACCACTAGGTGTCAGGAAAAACGATGTTATAGGCCAATTAGCCACCAGCTACTGGGAACGGTAGTTTAAATATGGACTCTATAGAAAGAGGAGGAGGTGAACAGGGAAGAGATGATGATGAATAGGGAGGAGGACGAGGGGGAGGAGGGGAGACAACGAATGGGGGAGGAGGAGGGGGAGGAGGAGATGAACAGGGAGGAGGAGGGGGAGGCGATGATGAACGGGTGGAGGAGGAGGGGGAAGAGGAGACGACGATGAACAGGGAGGAGGAGAAGGAGGTGAATAGGGAGGGGAAGGGGAGGAGACGATGAATAGGGAAGAGGAGACGATGAACACGGAGGAGGAGGAGGAAACAAAGAATATGGAGGAGGACGAGGAAAGGATGAATGGGAGGAGGATGATGATTAGGGAGGAGGAGACGATGAACAGGGAGGAGGAGGTGAACAAGGAGGGGGAGGAGGACGAGGAGCAGGAGACGATGATTAGGGAGGAGTAGATTATTGCTGCAGAGGTGGAGGTTGCTGATCTGATCTTAACATGGTCTCTCGTTTATCTTGTTACTCCTTCTTTCTACTTCGTAAACAGTTGAACAGATCTTAAGCCCCTCCTACCTCTGATCCTCTGTTTCCTGTAGATGTGAACTGGGGCTCGTCCACTCAGGCTCTGATCTACAACCAGGCTCTGACTCACTGTCTGAACCTGACTGGAGTCGAGGACCACGTTAAGAACTTCAGGTCAGTGCAAACCTTTGACTCAGACATCTATAACGCTCAAATTATAGCTAGTTACACGCTGGCTAGCTTCTACGTTTGCTTTCACTCAGGCTCGATACAAAACCTTTGCAATAATTCATGTCAAGATTAAACCAGGAAGTCAGACCAACCCTCCATCCGCCCTCAGATAAAACTGGTCTGGAGTCTCGCTGCTGGGAACTGATTCTGCCAAGATCTGTTGGGCCAATCAGGTTGTTTGGGGGCGGGGCTACAAGTCTACAGTTCTAAAGGCTTTAAACAGAGACTGTTAGGACTGAAGAAGCTGCTTGGTTCATGTCTTCAAGAAACACTACAAGACCAGCTGTTCATGTTTCAGCTCATTTGATTGGATAAACAGAATTATTCTTTAAACCTGAATCCACTGTTTCACGTTGCAACAGAAAAGATGAACATTGGAAAAAATAATTCAGAGTTTGTAAATCTAACCTCTGCAGGCCGCAGTGTTTGGTGCTGGCCGGTTATCCAAACTCCCGCCCTGCTCTGATGCAGCTGGTTCACTCTTTCACCAAAGACGTCAGCCTCATGGTCTGCGGTCACGTCAGGACCGTAAGTAAAGACAATCCGCCGTTACTCGACGTTTAGGATTTTCTTTTAGACGACTGAAACAGCTTCACTTCTGATTTGCCTCTTGTTTCTTTGCAGGTTTCCCGTCGGCCAAACTTTAAGGAGCTGTCCCAGGATCACGCCCGCTGCCAGCGCTGGCTCAATAAAAAACGCATCAAAGCCTTTTACGCTCCCGTCTTTGCAGACAACCTGCGGCACGGGGCGCAGCTGCTCCTGCAGGTAATAAAGGAGTCCCAATAACTCATCGTATTATTTCATCCTACACCAAGTTCATGAAACGATTCCTTACAGGCCGTCGGTTTGGGTCGTCTGAAGCCCAACACGCTGGTCATGGGTTTTAAGAACAACTGGAGCGACGGACCCATGAGAGACGTGGAGATTTACGTCAACACTATACAGTAAGAACTGACAAGTCTCTAAAACAGACCTGGCTTCTGATGGGGCTTTGGATCCAACCCCAAAAGCTCCTCTGGAAACTCGAGGCACAGCCACGTTCCAAACAGCTGATCAGCATCTAAACGCTGCTTCAATGGAAGGACACTGACACTAGTTTGATCAGTTTGGGTGACGACCAAGAGCAGAATCTCATCTTCTAGTGTTTAAAAATGTTTCTGCAATGTTCTGGTTCCTGTTTTAAATGCAAGCTACTTGAAAATAGACAAAATACTACGTTTTCATTCAACTGACAGATGTAATGCAAATACTCGCAACGCAACCAAACACAGAAACACTTGCAAACACAGAAATGTGCAGCAAGAAGCACAAATGACAATGAAATTTCAACCAGGACCATAGGAAGTGACGAACTTTGGGCCCTGCACTCAATGCACTTGTTATTCAAAGCTTTATGACTTTTGGAGTTGTTAACGTTTACTACAGACGATTGAAAATGAACATTTGTTCTGTCCATTTGCAAGTGTTTTCTCAAGCTGCAGAGCGTTGAGGTCTCTCGACCATCGTAGAAAACACTGACATGCTCTCAAAAATTCAGACACCGCTGCTCATGTCATGTGCAGGTTTCCTTTTTTTTGCGTTTTACAAAATCTCTGCAGAGTCAAGGATGGAAAAAAGTTCAGAGAAGTCCCAAAAATCAAAATGATTTCCTTGGATGTAACTTTCCAGCTGAAACTCTGCATCCCAGTTAGGAGTCACTCAGTTTTCAGCGGAGATCAAACAGAAAGTCTTTACACTTAAAACTGGAACATAACAGTCACATTTCACAGTGACACTTTGCATTAATTGTCGTCTTTTCCATTCCAGTGATGCCTTTGACTTGCAGTTCGGAGTCGTGATCCTCCGACTGCAGGACGGACTGGACATCTCTCACATTCAGGGACAAGGTACGTCCGTCTTCCTCCACATAACCATGAAATGTATCTGCTTGCTCTACATGCGTCCGTCTCTCTGCAGACGAGCTGCTGTCGTCCCATGAGAAGCCGCCCGTCAGCGGTAAGGACGTCCTGATCTCTGTCAGTCTGACCAAAGACTCTGACTCCGACTCCTGTCCTTCAAAGACCACCAGCAACCAGAGCAGCCCGCTCATCATGAGAGGTAAACCGCTGAAGCCAAACTCAAGCTGTCCTCTTTCTTAACAGAGTAAAATGAGACTTTCTGCTTCTGCTACAGAAACCAAGTCTCCTCTAAGTCTGACTGACCAGCGTCTGTTGGAGAGCAGTCAGCAGTTTAAGAAGAAACAAGGCAAAGGAACCATTGACGTGTGGTGGCTGTTTGATGACGGAGGTCAGTTTACTCTGCTTGTCATTTCTAATACATCTGTTTTTTTAGTTATTATCCCACAGAATTATTTAGCAGCAGCAGCTAACCCAGTTTTTTAGTCAGTCTAAAATGTTTTTGACGCATTCTTCTTGGTGGTTATGCTTCTAAATCACACACTGAAAAAGGATTAATCTATAAATTGATGCATTTTAGCATTTTATTGATCTAAATTCTATGGCAGCGTTGAATGAGCAGAACATTTATGGAGGAGAGAACACGAGGTACCAGCTACCCTCTCCACACTACATTAACTTTGACTGGAAGATTTATTGGACTGAATCCAGTCCACTCTAGGAGAAGACAAGGAAGACAGGGACCGACTTTAGGAAGACACAGGAGATCAACTCTAGGAGAAGACACGGAAGACAGGGACAGACTTTAGGAAGACACAGGAGACAACTCTAGAAGAAGACAAGGAAGACAAGGACAGACTTTAGGAGGACACAGGAGACCAACTCTAGGAGAAGACAAGGAAGACAAGGACAGACTTTAGGAAGACACAGGAGACCAACTCTAGGAGAAGACAAGGACAGACTTTTGGAAGACACAGGAGACCAACTCTAGGAGAAGACAAGGAAGACAAGGACAGACTTTAGGAATCTACCAACTCTAGGACGTTTAACATCAGATCAAGACTCAGATCGGCCGATATTGAATATTAAGATCAGCATCAGATTGGCGGCAAAAAGCTCTTGATCGGTTCATCCCTATTAGCATTTGAGTTTGCTTTCAGGTCTGACTCTCCTGATCCCGTACCTGCTGACCAACCGGAGTAAGTGGGGTGACTGTAGGATCCGAGTCTTCATCGGTGGAAAGATCAACCGTATCGACCACGACCGCCGAGCGTGAGTCACCTGCTGTTCTGTTCACTTACTGCTCAACTAAAACACAGGAGCTACGATCTAACTGTATATACTGCGTGTAGAATGCAAAGCATGCACATGTTTAACCGGTTGTAATTTGTCTGCATGTCCCGTCAGGATGGCCACGTTGCTCAGCAGGTTCAGAATCGACTTCTCTGACATCAACGTCCTCGGAGACATCAACACCAAACCCAAGAAACACAAGTACGGCCTCTGATGGCGTTGATTTGAACAAACAAAACGCAGCCTTATCTTCTTTTAGTGAAACAGGAAGCAGCCTACATCGGATATCTGATTTCCAGGTCTCTCTGGTCCAGGAAGTAGTCTCCATGGTGACCACTGGGTCAGAAAGTCTAAAACTATCCGAATATTGTTCCAGAGTCATGTCCATGCTCCGTTTAGACTAACAGAAAAGATTTGAAATCACTGATGGAGACTACATCTTCACCTTCACAGACAAAAACGTCTGGTTTTATAGGAATCAAATGATCACTGGTTTCTCCTTTACGTCTTTCTGTTTTCTTTTTTCATATATTAAAAGACAAAGGGCAAATTTACTTGTTTGGCATTTTTTGTTGTTTTCTTTTTAAAATGAAAATCAAATAAACCGTTCTCTGATACCAATATGAATTAATCAGCTTTGACAGAGCGTTTCAAACTCGTAACACTGCAGCAGATAAATCAATGCGACTACTATCTTACAGCAAGCTGAGTTTTAAAGAGCTGATCGAGCCGTACAGGCTGAAGGAGGACGACATGGAGCAGGAGGCTGCAGAGAGGCTGAAGGCCCAGGAGCCCTGGAGGATCACCGACAACGAACTGGAGCTCTACAAAGCCAAGGTCTGCAGGGGCACGCCGTGCACGGGCATCTACTCTGACCAATCAGTGTTCTGTTCAAATAAAGTGACGTCTGCGTTTACTTTCAGAGCAACCGGCAGATCAGACTGAACGAGCTGCTGAAGGAACACTCCAGCACGGCCAAGCTCATCGTCATGTAAGCCAGTGTTAATGTTGACAGCCTTTTTAGATTTAGTCTCATTTTAGTCATTTCAAAGTTACTAAGAGAGATCTGGAACATCTGGAATTTTCTGATATAAACGACCATTTTTAAGTCAAAAGAACCGAGATGATACAGTTTTTAAATGGACAAATTATCTGGAAATTGAGTGTTTTACTCCATAATTACACATTAACCGAGTAGTTATTTCTGTTTCCGTGTTCAGGAGCATGCCTTTGGCCAGGAAGGGCACAGTGTCCAGCGCCCTCTACATGTGTTGGTTGGAAACTCTGTCCAAAGATCTGCCACCGTTGCTGCTGGTCCGAGGAAACCATCAGAGCGTCCTCACCTTCTACTCCTAACACTCAAACATACGCAGCGTTCCACAGCCTACATCTGCTCAAGATCAGAAACATTACCGTGCTTTACGTCACCGCAAACACACAAAGTCTAATTTAGTTTGTGTTCGGCTTAAATTTAAGAACCGCCCATTAATAAATTAATCAACACAATCAACATTTTGACGGCTTGTTCGTTTACCTTTAATAGTAACAGACGTATTTGTGTTTGAACGAGAGTAACCACAGCAAATATTTATTTATAATGAGAAAGGTCCAAATGTGTGCTCGTATTCAGTTGTGCGGTTATTGTTATGAAGTATTGTGAAGTTTTTTTTCATTGGGTTTCAAGTATTAAGACTGTATAACTTTATTTTGTACACTATTTTATTAAAGTATTAACAGAACCACGTGTTTGTGCCTCATTTGTTTCAGCTAGCGTCTTATGACTCTGAAATAATAATGCTGGTGGGCTTTAAGAAGACGTTTTTGAAAGCTAACCAGCTAGAAGATGACAGAAGCCACGGATGTGTTTTATGCTTTATATGAACCTTTCTCAGTCTTGATTAAAGTGACATTTAAGAAATAAAATTAATGAAATCTACCCTGAATCTCTAGCTCCTTACCAACACAATTCACATTTTGACAAATACAATAAAACCACTCAGCGATTATTAGACCAACATTATGTCGTTTGTGTTTGAAATCTCTTATTTTGTCACTGCGAAGCTCGGAAATACTACGGCCGGTGGGTGCACGTGAAGGCAGCGCAGTCCTATTAGTCAATCGTTGCTGCTCTTGAACGCAGCTCGTCACGTTTTTCTCGAGCAGCGGAGGAGCGACGGGAGCAAAGCGGCAGCGAACGGGAACCAAGGTGACACCTGAACACGTTTACCCGTTTACCCGGGGTGGAATACTTTTATTCAGTCGCGTTAAAGGCTAAAAAAACAAAAGACGGCGCAGCTGTTTCGCTTCCTGTTGTCATTACCAGAGCTGGAAGAAAAGCAGAAAGCTGCTTTTACGGGACTTTTAATTTAACACATACGTTTATTCACTTTATTAATGACTCAGGTGATCTAATGTAGTTTTAGAGGCTGTTGGTGCCGCAGCACACCTGGTTTTTAAAGGTGTTCCTGCAGGTTTTGTAAGAGTGCTGGATCTAAGGGGCGTGGCCAAATGATGATTGACAGTCACAGCACCAATGAGCGAGCGAGAAGACAGAGTCTAATTTTTAAATGATTAATTAGGAAAGATTGTCTTAATATTTGTTTAGGTTAGACTATATTAGTTTGCTCATACAGATTCTTTTTAATATATTTTATTTATGAACTTTGTTATTTAAGACTACGACCACTTTTTTTTTATTAAACTGTAGGCTACTGTTAATATTTCGATAGAGCAGCAGTGACACATTCAACCACATGTCAATATTTAAAATATTTTGTTTAATCCATGTTCTTTATCAGAGTCAACCAATGATCTGCTATGTTTGATAGGATTTTATAACATTCACTTATTTTATTTCTGAAGTTAAAACATTAATCTAACCATTTTACACATTTATAAATAGTTTTAGTTCCTTTTAAAATGTTTAGAAATTACTTTTATATCCCTTTGATGCAGAGGGCTGTCACAAACATTAAACATTAGTTGACAATGAGTTAATTTCAGCTCCAGCAACACCTGTAGTCTATAGTAGTTGTATTGAACGGCTGCATTTCTTCAGCTCTATACCATATTCTGATGGAAACTACTGGTGCCACTAATTCAGCTTTTATTGAACCAGAGATGCAATCAGATAAAGTCTGTGCCAAGACGTCGACCCTGGTCTGGTCTAATTGCTGTGATCAGCTGATTAAGTCCTTGTCCATGCGTCCAGGATGACGAGCCTCCAGCTGAGTGCGAAGGAGGAGACGGTGGAGAGGTTTCTGGACGCCGCCGCCAGAGGAGACCTCACCCACGTGTCCACGCTGCTGTCCCACGTCCCCTCGGTCATCAACCAGACGGGATACAGCGGCTGGACGGCGCTGATGCTCGCCGCTCGCAATGGACACTACCATGTGGTGGAGAAGCTGCTGTCACACGGGTATAGAGCTTCATTTCTAATCAGTCGTTTGTCTTGAATTAGTCACTAACATGTGCTTAAAAACAGGATTAATATATAAAATCTTTTTAAAATCTGAATCCTGACCTCTCTAACCTCTTTAAATCTTTCTTTCTAAGCTGTGACAAGTTCTCAGTGAACAGTTCGTCACAGACGGCCTTCGACATCGCCAAGTTCTGGGGCCACAGACACATCTCCAACCTGTTGGGCCGAACGGACGACGGCTGCCGGCGGGTCCTGCCGGGCTCTGACGCGACCCCGCAGGAGAACTACTTCAGCAGAGAGACCCTGGACCGGCTGAGCGGGAAGAGGACCGACAAAGTCTGGTTGGAGGCCAAACAGAGCAACGCAGAGACGGTCTACCTCCTATTCTCCAACCTGAGCCCCATGGTCAGCGCCTCCCAGAGGGACGACAGCACGGTAAGGCCACAGGGAAGCTGCTGCAACTCGTCTAAAAGACTTCTGATGATTTCACAGCGATCTGCTCTGAATTTTTGAACAAGTCAAACTTTGACCAAATCATAATAAACTAAATTTCTTTTCAGTAATAGGAGGAAACACAAGAGACACAGGGAGAACATGGAGACTCCACATAGATAGATAGATAGATAGATAGATACGTGCAGAAACAAACTGCTGGAAGGCAGCACTGACCTGCTAGTTGTTAGCATCACCATTAGCATCTGCACCAACCAGTCATGAAGCTAAACTCACTCTAGAGTAGTGTAACTATAAAGGAGCTCAGTTACAGTTGGGAGTAGTTTGAATTTTAGCAAGTGTGCAACTGCTTTGTGATATTTTTTTAGCTACTAGTCGCATCACTGCCCTCTGCAGGATGAATTAACTGTTAAATTCAATTTCTTACTTTTTGGGAAAAGGATTTTTTTTTTTGAAAAAATTGCAGAGCATCTACATATTTTATGCAAAATAGGATCTCCCTTACATGAAATTAGTTCTGTGTGAGTGAGATTCAGAACATGACAGAAGCTTCTGTCATAACTGAAAGATGATTAGATTTAAAAAGTATTTAAAAAGATTTAAAAAAAAATCTCTGGAATCAATGACAACAAATAGTTTCACAAAAGATAGAATTAAAATTCTGTTTTTTTAAAGGCATAACAAAGGGACTGAATGAAGGGATTAGAACAATAAAGTACCGTATCATCTGCATAAAGACAACGTTAGAAGTAATTATTGAAAAGAGTCTATGCAATGTAATTGTAGGGCTAAAACTCAGACAAAAACAAAAAAATAATGAACTGAAAGAGGCTGGAAATGTTAAGAGACAAAAGTCTAAAGATATTTGATGTATTCTATTTTATATGAGAGTACAGAACTAGAAACTATAATTAAAGAGGCAAGTTTGAAAAGGAAATGTCCCAAACAGTAAAGTAAATGGTGAGTAAGAAATATAAAAATAAACACATACAGCTTGGCAAAGTATAATAAAATGATAGCTGCAGATCCCTTGGACTGCTCTGGACTTATCTACATTCAAACTCTAAAATGCATTTGAGAATAACTGAAAGGTAGTTAAAGACACTAAATGGATGATATTGTGTTTCTGACTGTAACAGGATGAGCTCAAGCTCTGTCGGTTCAGATACGAGGCGGTTAAAGATCTCCTCCAGAAACCTGCAACTGTGCTCATCTTCCTTGGAGTCGAGAAGAGGAAAAAACCCTCCTCGTCCTCCGAGAGCGAGCAGCAGATCTGGGAGCCTCCTGCCTGGTTTGCCATCGGCACAGACGAAGACGCCGCTGAGCTTCTCACAAGGTGCAGAGAAAAGAGCAGCTCCTTCCCAAAGATACCAAACAGAGACCTGCTGAAGCTCAGCGAGGAGGAGGCCGGTGAGGACTCTTTCTTTCTGTCATCTATCATCTGCCTTGCTTGTGTTTGACCTCGTCGTTGTCCTGCAGGAATCGTGGCTCAGGCTCGGGCGGTGTTGGCCTGGCACGGCCGCTACAGCTTCTGCCCGACATGTGGCAGCAACACCAGCCTGGAGGAGGGAGGATACAAGAGGAGCTGCCTGAACGCCCAATGCAGGAGCCTCCAGGGCGTCCACAACACATGCTACCCACGAGTCGGTACGAAGCTGCATCCATGTCTGCGACGAGCTTCAAGAAAGAATGAAAACGTCCTCACAGATTGGTGTATTATTATACTGTATGTCATTTTCAGACCCGGTGGTCATCATGTTGGTCATCCACCCTGATGGAAACCAGTGTTTATTAGGAAGGAAGAAAATCTTCCCCGCTGGCATGTTCTCCTGTCTGGCTGGATTCGTGGAGCCTGGTAAACACACATTACTGCAGAGACTCACATGAACAGTCTGATCCTAACCTGAATCACTAAACGTGCTCATGTCTCTGCAGGGGAGACGTTGGAGGACGCAGTGAGGAGGGAGGTGGAGGAGGAGAGCGGCGTCACGGTCGGACCGGTTCAGTACGTCTCCTGCCAGCCCTGGCCTATGCCCTCCAACCTCATGATTGGCTGCCTCGCTGTCGCCATGTCGACCGACATCAAAGTGGATGAGAACGAGATCGAAGAAGCCAGGTGGTTCTCACGGCAACAGGTAAACAGCAGGGACGTCCTGAACAAGTTGCTTTGGCCCCAGTGCATGCTGGGTATCTAACTGTTGGTTTTTATGTTCAGGTGATTGACTCTTTGTTGAAAGGAGCTGGTCCCGCCTTCACTGTCCCCCCCAGACAGACCATCGCCCACCAGCTGATCAGACACTGGATCGGCATGAACTCTAACCTCTAACATAAAACGCTTCAGGACACGAGGCAGACCCAGTCACGCCCGGATAGGTCTGATTTATAAAGCTGTCAACATCGTGATGGACCGATGGAAGAAGGAGACGAAATGTGGACATCGTTGTTGTCAGAACAAATAATCTGCAGTCAGCAGCAGTTCAGTTCTTCCAGAAACATGTGAGCCAAGAGGAGACCAACATGATGTCAACTCAGAGGACTGTAACAACATCAATGCTTTCATGTTGAAGAATAAGAGCTGACATATTTTAATAAACGTCTGATTATGTAAAATATGTAAAAAGTTGTTGCTGATTCTTTTCATAATAGATAAAAACTCATCTCAAAGCAAAAGAAACGTCTTCACCCATGAATTTCCAAATTAATTACAAACAGTGTGTACATCATGATGAGTTCAGGATAATTCCCTCGTCCACAAAACGTTTTGCAGCAGAAAGTCGTTCTAGATTCTCTGTTAGGAACTGATTCTGCTCCTGCAAAGATCTGCTGAGCGAATCAGATCGTTTGGGGGCGGGGCTTAACATGGTGACAGAACAGTAGCAGTAGTCACAGAGAGCATCTGAGCATGTTAGAGTTGAATTTATTTAATACAAAACGTCTCTGATTGGTTGGAGGACCATCCAGTCGATGCAGAGGTTTTTATTTTTCCGTTTGAAACGTCTAATAATAAAATCCAGACACGTCACCAGACACGACGATTTGAAACTATGAACATAAACTGCAGCCAAAAAGCAAATTCTCTGATTCAAACCTACAGTCATTTAATCGCACATAAATAAAATATTCCAATAAACTGAACATTGAACTGATTCAGCTGAGAAAAGTAAAATTATGATGTAAACAAATTAAACATTTATCTATTTTTACAACATTTAATTTATGGACAGAGCATCAGATTTTTTACATTCCCTTCAAATGAACATGCAATTGTGTAAAAGCGTTATGATTGTGCCTGTGGTATAATTTTGGGCCATTTGTTTTATTCTTTAGCGTCTTTATGATTACTTTTCTAAGGTTTGAAAAATACAAATATGCAAAGAATTAATCAACAGCTGTCGGTTTATTTTGTGGAGGCTGTGCTTTGCAGTATTATTGAATTGTATCGTGTTGTACTGACACCTGTTCCTATTATTTTGGCAGCTCTATGTCAGAGTCACATACCCCATCCTCCAGAATGACTCCAGGTTAATCACCACATTTCCGACTGAAACTCAACATTAGAAGAGTTCACTAGTGTACCTAATGTTTTGTCGAGTGGGTGCATGTGGCTCTTGGCTGTAGACTTAGTGCTGTGATCAGGTGCAGCTTTTTAAAAATGAGGCCTTTTTACAGGTTTTTGAAATATAGACAAAGAACATAGAGATGCATGTCACTAGTGTACCTAATGAAGTGGCAACTACACAAACACATTAGCAGCTGCAAAACCTCAGATCTGACACTGAAAGGCCAGAAGTTCTCGACAGGTGAGTGTCTCCCGGTCCTACCTCCAGCCGTGTCCCAGTCCTGTCTCTCGGTCCTGTCTCCAGCTGTCTCTCGGTCCTGTCTCTCGGTCCTGTCTCCAGCTGTCTCTCGGTCCTGTCTCCAGCTGTCCAGGTCTCTCCGGGTTTAAAGTCCAGTGATGCTCCGGTGATCCAGTCAGGATGAACTGATGAATGGATGCATAACGCGAGGCTACGCCACGGACTCCATTAGAGGTGTGCGTGTGTGCGCGTGTGACGTCACGGGGCGTGTCCTTAAAGGCACCGGTCGCTCACCTGTGGCAGGTGTGTATTTCCGGTGAGCGTCAATCCTCAGCTGTGACACGTGTTCACGATCTACCACGTTAGACTGAAGGCAAATAAATAAATAAATTAAATGTAATTAATGTATTAATGCAATTGTTTTATATGGAAAGTTTGTTCTACTTTAAACTGTACATTATATTTATGTATCATATATTATTTGTCTTTTTATATTTTATTCCTCTGTAGTTTTAATTTTTACCCTTTTTCCTGACTGTAATACCGATCTATCTATTTATCTATTGGTCTGTTATTTATTGATTTATTTATTTATTTATATTATTTATATGTATAATTATGATTGAAACAAAAACTATTAAAATATTTTAAACAGATCATCAAAGATCTCAAACTTTCAAATCAACGACACAAAATATTCACATTCCTCAAAATCAAGTGTTTCAGAAGGAAGTCGTCCTCAGAGGTAAACGGTTTTAATTCAGTTTATTAATCTGTTAATTAGTGGAACGTCATGAAACGCTGTTCAAGCTCTGGTCCAGATACCTGGAGGTGGACCAGCGCTGTTAATGGGGGACGCATCAGGAAGTGACCTGTGATCATGACTGCAGGACAGAAGTCAAACTGTGTCCCAGTAAAAGTGTCTGTTGAACCTGTTTTCTTATATTTTATTTTATTTGACCGACTTGTTATCAGCTGACTATAACATGTACAGGTAACAAACTTCAATTCCTGTTCTGCAAATTGAATTTAAGCTTCTCTTGCTTATTATCTGTAAAAATAAAAATAATAAAAAACAATAAATCTAAAAAAGGAAGCGACATAAAATCAGATAGTGTTTGTTTATGTGAAAAGCTTCTTTTAGTGATGAACAGAAATGAAAACTAACTAACTAACAGCACTAAGGAATGGTGGCTGGTGGTGAATTAAATAAAACCAGGTAAAGCCAGAATGAAAGCTCTGGTCTAGGTCCCCATTTATGTTACGACACTGATGTTGAGTGATGAGGAAACTGAAGAGAAATTAGACGACACACATTAATCCTGGTTTGATGCAATAAATGAATGTTTAAATTTATTTAGTGACAAACGTCCATCACAACCACAACAACACAGCCTCCCATCAGTCCGGCCTATCATTTGCCAGGACTACTTCACCATATTTATAGAATGAAGAATGAAAACTTCAGAAAGCATCAGAAAAGGTGCATTTTTTAATTTCAGACCAAATTAAGTTTAAATGTATTAAGACACTAAACTAAGCTAAGAAGATAAATGCTCCTTTGAGTTCTCCTGGAAAAGTAAACGTTGCACATGAAACACGTCAGCACTCGTCATCTCCTCCACAAACTTTCAGCAGAGTCTTTCGATAATCCCCGTGACAATCAGACTGAAACCAAACAGAACCTTCCATGAAAACGTCTCCTGCTTTTTTACAATCATCCCCTAAAACGATCCGCTCACAGCCGGAGTGAAGACGAAGCCAAGTAAAAGAAGAACTGACAGATGAGTAGGCTGAGAGAAAGACGAGGCCGGTTTCCTCGTCTGTTTTTAGTCGTCTCCTCCACAGATGGACTTCACACATTCACCGTGGTCACCCGACAGATCTGACTGGAGGACACAGAGGAGCACAGAGCAAGGAGTAAAGAGTCTAACGGCCCACGTTCAGACCTTAACACCCGATCACAAGGAGCCAGCTGAGTCCTGGGTCACATTAAAGACCACCTGCTCACCAGGGCTGATCTGAGGAACTCGCTTGTTCAGAAAAAATTAGTATACTTTGTGTGACTAAGACTTAGTAGCTTGTTCCAAAATAAAGTGAAAACAAACAAAAAACAGCTGTTTGTGGTTCTAATCATAGACTGTATAAAGATGGACGTGGGACTAGAGCTCCCCCTGGTGTCTGGCTGCAGTATAGGTCATAAGCTCCGCCTCCTCCATGTTAGTGGGCGGGACTTGTGCCAAACTAAAACACTAAAATACACGTAATTTTTTCAAGGATAGTTTCTGTCATTTTTTGTTTTAGTTCGTTATTTGATAGAAGCAGGATGTGACATAATGGCGACCACCAGTTGCCATGCCAACCTTTCCGTAAAGCAGTGTCGTGGGACTGTGAGAGTTTTTAAAAATAACTCTAGTGTATAATCTAACATCTCCTCGTAACTGGTGGAGGTAGAGCAGAACGTAGTATTCATTAAACAAAAACCAGACTCCGGCTCCAAAGTCTCAAGATGGCGCCGCCCGTACCCGGGAAAATGGCGCCATTTTGGCCAGTGAGATGAAGTGGAGGTGTGTTGTCCATATTTATATACAGACTATGGTTCTTATACAGCAGCAGGTAGAGGTGCGTCTATAAAGGTCACGTGAGAAGCAAATGTTTTCAGCTGGTCGCTTGTGATCGGATCAGGCAGGTCGCGTTCAAATACAAAGGTCTGAACACCCCACACATTTTAGCAGAAACATCAATATAATCTGATCATTTACATTAGAACCAAAAACAAAAAGAAGACCTAACGTGAATACGTTCCTCACCTCGATGGCCGAGTGCAGCGAGTGGCTGTAGAGCTTCTTAAACTCGGCTCTGATGTCCATCAGGTCGATCTCGGACCGGCTCACCATGATCCGGTTCAGGGTGGACTCGTCTGTGCCTCCGCCCTGACAGCATTTATGTTTGGAATTATTCTAGTGACGTACATACTCGTTTGATTTTGTTGCACAGTGTGACTCACTCTGACATGTACCCACGACAAGTTTTAACGTTGCACAACAAGAATAAAAAGCTGGACAAAACAAGCTTCTCCTGTTAGTACGTAATCTATAAATACATACATTATACAGAATTACTCTATGAAACTGTTTCAGGACGTAATTAATGTCTCATGTTTTTAATATTGCTTCATTTTAAAGACAATGCATGTACTAAAGCACACATGAACGCTCTGTATCTGTGTCTGCAAATATTTAAGGAATGAACTGAACGTGAATCAAACGCCGTGCTCACCTTCATGCTCTTATGCAGACGTTCTGCAAAGTACGCTGGAACGTTCTTCACACACTTCACTGCAGGAAGGAAGCAAGTCATTTTACAGTCTAGTTTCTAGATCAGATTCAACAAACGCTGACGACCTTCACGTTAACAACCAGAGCGTCTCACCGATGGCCACCAGCAGCTCCTCCAGCTCTCCAGACATCTCTCCTTCGATGCTCTGCTGCAGCGTCTTTCCACTGATGTTATTGTATTCGACAAGAGCTACACACACGCAAAAAATAAAGTCACATTTTCAGATTTTGAACAAAAAAGTTCCAGTTCCATGTTCCAGTTTAAAGCCAACCAACAACGTACTCTGTCTCAGCTGAGAAATGCTTCTGTGGCAGAGGATGTCGATAAATTTATCTTCATCTGTTCCCCACTTCTTCTCTCCAGCGTCATAAAGAGTCTAATTAGAAACAAATGGAAAGTTTTTACTAAATATATACAATATACAGTATATACTTTATGAACATGGACAGTCATGGCGGTTATTGGTCAGTCGTGCTTCACCTTGGCGTCTTCTTTGGCCTTTTCCGTGTCCACTGTGGTGTCCTTGTCTCTCTTACCCTGGAAACAAGCAGCTGTTTACAAGTGTTTCGACTATTTTCTTTAACGTCACTCCAGCACACTTCACAGGTCTTATACACGAATCAGCCACAACATTATGACAGGTCTCCCTTGTGGTGACTCATCAGAGGATGGACATGGGCCTTCTGAGGGTGTCCTCTTTGAGGGGAGGGGCCTCTGTGGATCATCCCACAGATACTTGATCAGTTTGGGATCTAGTGAATGTGGAGGCCAGGTCAACACCTTGTGCTGTTCTTCTTCCTAAAGTGTTTTTGTGGCTGCATCCTGCTGGGGATGGCTGCTGCCATCAAGGAGTGTCATTGCTATGGGGTGGGGGTGCCTGGTCTGGTCTAGGTGGGTGCTACATGTCTAAGTAACATCCACACCAATGAATGAAGCCAGGTCCAGAAGTTTCCCAGCAGAACACTGAGCTGGAGCAAGATGCTTTAGAAGTTATTCACGTATCCTGGTCATAATGTTGTGGCTGATTGGTATATGAGTTAATTCTTAATGTGGAAGCGCTGTAGTCACCCATCACATTAACAGACCTCAGCCAGGAGCAGCAGCGCTTTGGAGAAGTCTCCAGAAACCTCCGTCCTCAGGTCCAACGTCAGCTGCTTCTTTGTTTCTGTGGAGGAAAGAAACCAGGATACGACGGATGATGATGACGTCGTATCTCGTTCCCTGAAGGAATAATTGGAGTCAGATTAAAGTTGTGTTTTATAGCTCTGTACCTTTCAGATAAACTTCGCTGAGAGCTTGGATTTGCTGGTTGGTCCTGGAGGCAAAGATTTCAATCAAGACGCTGTCTTTGGTTCCAGCTCCCTGCAAAAAAAAACAACAACAACAGGGTGTTACTGTACCACATTATTGTAATGTTACTCCTCTATTTATTTCACTCTTTAGTTCTTAAAGACCATTTGCTTGGTCACACTCACATTCTGTTCCAGCATGAACATGATCACCTGATAAAATACTCAGCTTCCCCGTCGACTAAAACGTCTCAGAAACTAATGAAATGAACCAAATCATCACTTGATCTGTGCATATGCATCAATCAGCCATAACATTATGACTTCCACACTCATCGAGGCGTGGACTCCTCCAGAGCTCTGAACATGTGGAGCTGTGGTGTCCAGCTCCAGGACGTTGGCAGTAGATCGTGGTTTAAGCAGAGAAGTGGAGGCCTCCATGGACCTGGACTTGTTTTAATCCATCTGGTTGAATCTGGACGACAAGTCAACACCTTGAACTCCATGAAAGGGTGGACATGGTCTCTGCAGTGATGCTTGGGCAGGAGCCAAAGGAACATCAACATGAATGGGACGACACAAGGTTACAGCAGCTTGTCTTCTTCCCATAATGCATCCTGGCGCCATGAGTTCTCCCAGGAAGTTTAATGTGTGTGAAATAAAATGTTATGGCTGATTGGTGCATGTGTCACTCCTGCTACACATCACTGCTGGTCTTTAATATAAACTGTGCTAAAGTGAAGAGCATTAGAAAAACAATCACGTGTGACGTCAATAAAATCAGAGAAAACTGACTTTCATGGCTCGCATCACTTCGTGGCAGTCGTACACGGCAGGAGGAGTGATAAGCGCCTCCAGCAGGTCCTCAAAGTCTCCGTGGGTGTCCCCCTTCAGGTCCTCCAGCAGCGTCTAGCATGTCAACACAGTCAGTCAGCGTTCATGTTATCTATCCTGCAGCACTCAGCCACACCCATGCAAATACACACAGGTGTCCAGCAAACACACGGTCACACTGTGATCATTAGGTTACATTAAAGCTGCAGATGAGACTTTAAAGTTAAATGTGTTAAAACAGATAACAGACTGAGTATAGCTGGCTCCATAAATAATCATTCTATTGATTATATTGTAATATAAATACACCAACATGAGTAAAAGATAGCATCAGTTTTACAAGGCAGCTCTCAGAGCAGCAATAACAGGAGTGTGTGATTGTGTTTGACTGTCAGCTTGAATCCAGCTTCTATTTGCATTTTCAAACGATGTGGTTCAGTTCATCCCTTCATCCTCCTCCTGCTCATCCACCAAAGCACAAAGATGCTTTTTAATATAAACCTTAAAGTATAAAGTAAGAACCTGCTTCCATGACAGAGGCTGAAGCAAATAATTTTTTTCCTCCATGTTGATGCAGGTGTTGTCTCAATAATAAAAGCAGGACGGATGTCTCTTACTCTGCCGTTGGCTTCCAGATAAGCTGCACAGATCAGCTCCCTCTGAGCGCTGCTCCGGTGCGTCAAAATGTCGATCAGCGTCTTCTCGTTGGTGCCTGAAACATTTACAGGAGAAAATGGAGGAAGTGACTGTCTCACTGTATGATTACTTTAAAAAAGAACATCAATCATTAGCCCTCAGGAAGCATCAACCAATGATTAACTTCACATTTTAACACGGGCACATAATCCCACAAATTTACACCTAGGGTAAGCTAGGCTAGTCTCCTTTGGCAACAGTTTAGCTAGATAGTTCTTAAAAAGCTAGCAGCGCTAACAGATTTGAGGTGGTTTTCTTTCTTTACATTGAAACCCTTACAATAAATATCGCTAAAAACTTACTTTTATCATTTAGAAGGTGTAAACGTTTTTTCAACAGCTAAGCTAGGATATGCTAGTTCCTTTAGCAAGAGATTGGTAAGATCTTTCTCTGGATGATTAAGTTTAGGATGTTTGTTTTTGTTATTTACAATCTAATCACTAGCTGTGATAAATTGCAACTGAATGTTGCAACTTATAGTTTTAGCTAAGACTAGCTATAGCAATCTGTTTAGCTAACTGAAGCGATTCTCTCCTGCACACATTAGTTATCAACCGAAAACAAACATTTTTCTATGGAATAACACTTTTTACATGCTTATCAACTAATTTTGACCAAATCTGTAGCTATTGCTACTTTGCAGCATTACGGTGTTAAGGCAGTGCTAAGAAGTTAGCGTTAGCACCGCACAGTAGCTAACTATTACAGGGTGCTAGTGTGGAATAGCTTGTTAGTATTCTTAGTATTAGCTAAATTAGCATTAGCACACAAGTCTATTATGTATTTCTTTGAATGTTAGTGTTTTTTATCTTTCTGTGTAGAATTGATCTAAAAGTGCCACATGATCATTACATGTAGCATCTTAGCACTGTATCTGTATCATGTTAGCACAGTATGCTAATATGCTAATCTCAACTTCCCTTTAAGCGGGGGCTTGTTTTGTCCTCGTAAAGTAAACATGCTGAAGTCTAGGTTTAAGGTTCGAGTAGACAGACCAGTATAGTTTTTATGTTTGGTGTAATTCTCCAGGACATTCATGTAATTCAAATTTCATTTGTGTTCTTGTACCAAGTCCCTCTATGGCCTTCTTCAGAGCCGCGGCATCTTCTCCTGCATCAAAGTCGGCTTTGGGTTTGACGGTTCCTCTCTCTCCAGTCTGAAGAACACAGGTACATTCACCTGTCAGTCACCGTTTGTTTTAGTGAGAAATTAAACCGTAAAGACTCGTAAAGTTAAACCTACTGTTGGTGAGAAAGACGTGGGGGAATTCACCAGACTGTCCAAGTCATCCTGCAGAATCAGTTTGGGTTTAAAAGAGATCAGTCAGAAAATACAATAAATGATTAAAGCAATAAAAACAAAGAGAGACTCTTACCCATAAAGACGCCATGATGAAAACTATGCAAATATTCCTCTGTGAAAACACACACACATATTAATTATGTCACAAATAAAGCTTTCTACTAACACCAATGAATGAATGTAGCTTTGTACCTGAGCTCCAAACTAAACTCTTTACTATAATAAAAAGCTGTTCATGCTTGTGCTATGTGATCAGCGTTTAACTGAACATCCTGTCGACACCTCTGGGCTCGTCTGTATAATCAGCCGCTCTGCTCTGAATCTAAAGCAAATACAAATGTTTCAGCAGCAAAACACGCCTCACTGTCGCTGCTCAACGTTTTCTAAATGCAGTGACTCACCTGAATGTGACCACAAACTGTAAACTTGATATTTAATTTAGACAATGAGATACGGTTCATTCAGCAGGAGACTAAAGAGAATCCACCAAACCACAGATTTACAGTGAACTCCTGTAACCTCTAAGACTACTTCATGTTCTCCAGTTTAAAAAGCATAAAAAAAAAATAGAAATACTTTAAATAAGAAGGTGTGAGTATTTGTACAAAACTCTCTCTTGTGAATAAACATTTAAATGAAAAAGAAGCTCACCTGGATCTGAGTCTGAACCGGAAACTGCTGCGCCTCACCTTCACTGTCTCTGGAGAAGGAAATCTACCTGAACTGTCAGCTGGATGGCCACGCCCACTCCTTAATACCAGGTGTTGCTTTCAGGGACAACTCGTTTAATTTAGTTTTCTATGAGTTGAAGGTACCATTCTGAAAACAACTGCAATCCTTCCTGTATTTATAATATATATTTACTTCTGGCTCTATTTCTTGTACATTTGTTCATATACAGGTGTCGTAAATTTCATTCTATTTTATTTTATCTTGCTAGATTTTTAATTATTTTAATTCTATTTCTATTTTTTTCTATTTTTTTTAAAAAAATTTTAGTTTATTTCTTTATTTTTTATCCACATCTATTAATTTTTTTTCACTTGTGATATTTTTTTATGTGTAACTGAGCTACTGTGACCAAGCCATTGCTCCGTGTGAATAAAGTCTAAATAAATTAAATGATTGAAATGATCTGCAAAATGCGACTTTTCTTTTCTTATTTGACTTAATGATATTTATTTGCGCTTTTTAAAGATTATTATTTTTTATTTGTGTTAACTTTTGGACGGTGCTTTACGCAACAGTATCACCTTCCACACCCACTCTATGAAACCAGGTGATGCTTTCAGGGACATCTCGTTCTGAGGAAGCTAATCTGCAAAGAAACATTAAATACATTCAATCATATTTAAATGGTTGACTTGTCTTCAGTTGTTTGCTCTAATGAGATTTGCACTCGCTTCTTAACTATTAAAGGTTTTTGTTAACCCTTTCAAGTCATAAAGGGCTCGAAGCTTTTGGCTTTATTTTATTAAATGAAACCCACATTCAGATTTTAAAACGTCTCGTCTTCTCCCGATACCCAGGTCCGGGTCGTAGGGGCAGCAGCTTCAGCAGGTTACCCCAGACACCCCTCTACCCAGCCACTTAAGAGGAACCCCCAGGCTTTCCCAGGCCAGACGAGAGACATAATCCCTTCATCGTGTCCTGGGTCGGCCCCGAGGTCTCCTACCGGTGGGACATGCCCGAAACACCTGTCCCGGTGAGGCGTCCGGGCCCAGAGAGGTGACACTCCATGCTCCAAAGCCAGCTTTCATGACAGAGGCCCCCGCCTTGGTCTTGGGCCCACCCAGACCCCATGGGCAAAGGCCCGGCCACCAGGCGGTCAGCCACAAGCCCCAGGCCTGGCTCCAGGGTGGGGGCCCGGTAACCCTCTGGGCTGGGTACACAGTCTCTTCTTGTTTTTTCTCATAAAGGGTCTTCTGAACTGTTCTTTGTCTGGCCCTTCACATAAGACCCTTGGGAGACCCTATTGGGGACAGCATTAGGACACTCAAACTCCTCCACCACGATAAGGTGACGGTTCAAGCTCAGAACATTTGTCATTTGTGTTCGTTTCACCTGCTGCTGCACCTAAATGTCACGTTCTACTTTCTTGACTAAAACTTTTAACTGTAATAATAATAATAAGAAGAAAACAGGAGACGTTGTCGTCGTGTTTCATATTTTTTATTATTACTAAAAAAAAGGCACCAAATACAGGCATCGTATTAATTAATAGCGTTTTTGTTTTCTTTCTTTTTTCTCCACAAAATGATAGCACCAAAAAAATACATCATTTATTTCCCACAATTCCCACATTCCCCCGTTTGTTTGATAGGCACGCAGTAGAAAGATGAGGTGACGGATACACATGAGAATCACACGGTTTATATTTGCAGTGCTCTCTAAACCAGTGTCGTACACAAAAAAATAAACTTACAGTAACACCGCGGGTACATCAGTAGCTGAGACAACGTAACGTTATACATGGTAAGAATATAATAATGCATAAATGAATAGAAATAAAAAAATATCTGAGTGAGACGTGAGTGGATAAAAAATAAACAGTGAGGGATTTCAGTGTCTTTGGGCAGAACAAAGGCAGCAACAGACACGAACAGCGTCTGATAGAAAACATGATACAAAGTGATTCGTCTCTTAGAGCAGCAGAAAGGCTAAAACACGGTCACTCATGTGGACGGGGTCGACTGAAAGCTTTGCTGTTCAGACGGCGGCTGCATGAAAAACAAAAACCTCCTGGATTAAAAACCAAAAACACTTTGGATGATTTGTTTTGGAGCTCGTGGGGGAAAAATACTGCATGGCACTTAAAATTGGCAGCTGTCAGAGTACAGTACAAACAGAAACGATGAGGATTCGTGTTTGACAGATACAAACGTCTCTAAGGCTTGAAATACTCTTGATTTTTAGTTTTTTTTTTTGTTGGAAATGCAAACAAAGTTCCTGCTCACGAGGGAGAGATGAACACAGACGGATTAATTGCACTTGAAAAGGTATCATTCATTGTTTCTCAGCGTCTACACTCTGCACTCGTCGGGTCTGGGCCGATAGCAGCGCACCGCCTACTTTCCTTGGACAGCGGCCGGAAGCAGCTGACGTGAAATGAGTCGAAGCAGCAGAGCAGCGTTTCACCAGTGTGGGAGCTACCGTCGAGTAAGAACGGGAACGAGATGAGCGCAGGTGGAGATCTGATGGCGGATGTTTTGGCTGTGTTTGGATTCCTGAGGTAGCCCAGTTGCCTGCACGTCACACTCGTCCCTTTTTCTCAAAGTGGTATAAAAATACATTAACAAACATCTCGTTCCATTAAGTAGGAACTTTCTTTTAGAAAATACCTTTCTATTTATTTAATTTTCATTTATTTTTCTTCCTCCTCGTCTTCTCCTCGTCAGCGTTTCAGACCTCGGTGCCGTCGTTGAGGTTGTTGTGGAGCTTGACCTCCAGGTTGACCTGTTTGACCTTGGCCTTGCCGTTGGGCTCCTGGTTGCGGTTCAGGACGTTGATGTTTCTCACGGTGCAGTGTTTGGTGCTGAAGTTCTTCTCCACACACTTGTCCATGCACACCTCCACCTTGGTGTTGAGCGGATACTCCTCGTAGGTTTTCGGGGCCTTCTGGTTCTTCTTCTTCTTGGCGGCCGAGCGGCGGCAGCGGCGGAACAGGAAGCAGGAGGCCAGCAGGACCAGGACCAGCAGGGTGACGGCGGCCACGCCCCCGCCCACGGAGCTGCCCACGTGGGCGTTGAAGGAGGCGGACGGCCCGGCCTCCAGGCGGAGGGACTTCATGTTGGTGCCGTTCTTCACCTGGTCGCCCTCGTTGTCGTAGATGAGCGACTCGTCGAGGGTCAGCCGGCCGCTGCGGTCCACCAGGTCGCGCTTAGAGCGGCTCAGCTCATACGTGACCGAGCGCTGGATCCTGGGGCTGGAGCGCGACTCCGGGCTGATCACATAAATCACCTGCAGGTACCACTGGTGCCCCGCCTCCACCTGTCAATCAGAGACAGAGAGAAGGACGCCATTACTCTGAGGCCCAAAGGTTCAGGCTACGTTTACCTGTTCTACATCAGTGTTAATATCGATTACAAGAGACAAGACGTTAACGAGCTAAAACTAATATCTGATGATGGAAACTAGGAGAAAATGTTAACGAGATGAGACGAGAATGTTGATAAGATGTCATTTGAATATCAAATATTCAAACGTGCGTCCCTGTCATGTGATAGATAAGGCCTGTTTGTCTAGCTGAGCTCAGTTAGCATTAGCTACCAAAACTAGCTAGCTGCTACAAGCCCTGTGGCTACACATGAGGTGATAGTTATGAAGCCTCCATCACAATCAGTAAGATAACTATGAAGTTAAAGAAGTCTCATCAGCATACAGTAGAGTGATTAATGGATTAGCATTTAGCATTTAACTAAAATGATCTATAAATGTAGTTCCTGGATGTATGAGTCATGTATAAGTCCAAATTCAAAGTGAAACAATAAATCAGGGTTGTCAAGTAAACGGCCTGTGAGGAGGTCTCATCTGGGTCTTCAAGAAGACGTGTTAAAAATGACATAAAAGACATTGTTTGCAAATTTTCAATAAAATTGGCACTTATTCCTAATTTGTCCACTAGGGGTCAGCGTTGTGGACGTAACACGGCACTATGAACCAGAACTAAACATCAGACGGCAGCAGTGAACACAAACTGCTCTTTAGGTTTCTGAAGAAATTTCATAAAATGTTTTGAAACAGGTTAATACTTCCATGATGTACTTGTTCATCTTTGCACTAAAACAAAGGGAAACATTTGGAGTTGTCATACTTTAAAGGTTATTATTCTGTAGTACTGGTCTGGCCCCTGAACTAGAAGGAGTTGGACCGTCATGGTTTCACCTCAGTATGTTTGTACTTGAATCACCGTCCTCTAGAACGTACTTGCAGACCAGTTATCTCATGATCATACTGCTTCTGAACGTCTGGGTTTACTGAACTTTAACTTGAAGATTCAGAAAAGAAATGCTGCTTTTAAAAAACAGCCAGAGAGGGTTTAGTATTATTGAACCTGGGTTTTAATTTCTGCCACAGATATACGTTTGGTTAAATTGGTCTAAAGTGAGAAAATATCTTTATTATTATTTAAAGAAGAAACTAACTAAATTAAATGTTGTTAGTTGCAGTTTGACTAACTGCAGTAGAGACTCACCTTGTACAGAGCATCAACCTTCATGGTGAAGCCGTCGACACCTGGCATGGCCGTCATGTCCTGCAGCTCCGGGATGTCGGAGGCGAGATGAGCCTCAAAGGGAACGTCGTGGAAAAACTTATCGCATACGTCGGGCTGTTTACGATCCTGCAGAAGGAAACGTGAAGAGAGAGGACGATCAGACGAAGCTACATGATTAGGTGAGAGAAGATACAACATAAACGATTGGCTCTGATGCATAAAACTGTAGGTGTGGGAAAATACACTCTGGTGGGTTTAAACCACATATTTTTCCGTACCAGCAGCAGGAAGCGATGTTTGAGGTGCTTGTTGGGTTGGATGCAGCCGTACTGCGGGCCCTCGTTGTACAGCGTCCCCGTGGGGTCGAAGAAGGGAACGTATCCGTCCCTGCCCGTGCAGAGGTAGACCTTCTCCAGCTGCAGTTTGTAGGCCGCGTTCAGGTTCTGGTCCGGGTTCCACAAGACTCTGCCGTACAGAGTCTGACCTGCAGGGGGCAGCAGAGGAGCGTTTATTAAACTGTTGGTGATGCACTGAAGTACTGATCAGAAGCTGGCTCCAAACTCTGGACTCTGTATTGGATCAGGAGCAAAATAACTTGATGTGGACTCTATTCGTTGTCCTCATACCCATGGAGAAGGCTCCCTTGTAGTCCATCTCAGCCATGGAGACATCAGCAGCAGCTGGGTCCATCATGAACACCTTCTCGTTGTTGCACAGCTGGAACTCCGTGTTGAGGGAGTAAACCACGGGAACCGGCCGGTTGGTCTGCTGGAAGGCTATCGGCACCAGGAACCTGTTGGAGATGGACAAGTCGAGTTCAAGCCACCTGTTCCCACGATGCACCGAGCTTCTAATGCAACGACCAGATCAAGAGTGTTTGGACATACTTCTCTGGGGCGTGAGCTGTGCAGGACAGAGGTTTGTCACCGGGGTCGATCCACGGCTGAGTGGGCTGAACGGTGCAGGGGATCAAGAAGACGGTGTACTCTCCAGAATAGTCCTTCCTGTTGAGGAATTAAAGTGACTTTTATCAAAGTACTTGACCAAGAATCTGACCAAGGAACCTTTCAGAAGAGTTCTTAACTCTAACTTTAAATTTATTTTCGGCTCAGTTTTCTGGATGCTTTGTAAACGTCTGAAGAATGAAAGAGTCCTGACCTGCTGTAGGAGCTGGTGGCCCTCCACAGCTGGTACGGTGAGTCGAAGGTCTGAGCGCTCCACAGCAGCTGGATGTCAAACTCGATGCCCCCCAGGTGGTCGGGGGCCATCAGGTGGGACTTGTGACCCGGCAGAGTGTGGTGTTCAAGGACAAACTGACCTGAGGGAAGAATTAAACGGAAAAATGTGAGTTTATTTGTTGGTGCAAGAAGCTGTTGGAGGTTTTCCAAAAGACGAAGAATGAATTATACATAAAAAAGCTTCTTGTGCCGGGACATGATTAATACAACGTTTTCTGTATCTGACTGAAAACTATGATTAGAGTCAGAAAATAGTTTTTATTAAATAAACGACCTTCATCGCTCTCACACATTCACACTACAGAACTACAAAGCTCCAAATCTGCCAGCGACACTGATATTCAATCACAAACTGTCTGGAAACAATATATAAACAATAAATTCAATAAAGAAAGAGAAAAAAATATAAATGTGGCTTGACTTGATGAAGTGTTGCTCTTCATCTATTAATCTATTAAGAGGGAAACAGCTGCTGTGGACCAACCTCTGAATTTGGCGTGCGTTTTGAACTCAATCACCAGACGTCCGTCTTCTCTGATGTAGATCCTGATGATCTGCAGTCTGGCTGAGAGGACGCTGTCAGTCTGGATACCTGCACATGAAACAGCAGACTGTGAAAAATCCAGATGTGTTTCATTTAAATTGAAGTCGGTAGATTGCAGAGGAGACTAAGTCCTGACCTGTCCTCCAGAGAACGGTGTCGTAGAAGAAGGAGAACTCCATCTCAGTGTGATGCTCCAGAGAGGCCCAGCCTCTTGGCGCCGTCACATAGATGTAGGATACGTAGAGAGGAACCTGCACCGTCAGGAAGGACTGAGCCGAGTCACGAACCTGGAAGACGACAGAACTATGGCTTAGTGTTTGTTCTCCAGGATGGAACCACTCAGAGGGTCACATCAGGATTTATGTAGCCGGGTCTGCAACTTTAGTCTGCATCGTTTGGGCAGGCTTCATCACAGTTGTTTAGCACAGGGGTGGTAGCATCATGTTGTGTTAGAAAGTAGATTGCACCAAGATTGAGGAAGGTACCCTGATTAAGACTCCGTGGAGACTGTTCTGTAAACAGCTAGAAACAATAAGCTACCACCTTCAGGCTTGAGACACTAGCTTCAGCACATGACCCTGGACTGCCCTGCCCACCTGGAAGTCTGCGGTGACGGAGCCCCCGCAGACATCGATGAGCTCCGTCATGTCGTAGTAGGCGTCAAAGGTCCAGATGCAGCTCTTGAGGTTGAGGTGCTTGTAGAGCTGGATGCTCTTTGCCTCGCGGACGTTGGGGTTAAACTGGTAGGGACGGTCGTAACCCGGCCCCAGAGAGATGCTGTCGTAGGACACGTCGTCCAGGAAACCCGTCTCTGTGGAAGGATGCAAGGATGTCAAAGGTTTTTATTAACCAGAACAAACTTATTCTTTACAGATAACTGAATCAAAAGCATGTGGTCTCTCGTTCCAGCAGGTCTGTGGGACGTTTGTGACTGACCTGAGAGCCCCTGGAGGTCTTTGAGGGTGACCAGGTTGGAGCAGACGTGCTGCTGCCTGTAGATGGACTCTGACAGCAGGAAGTGCAGGTTGTGCAGCGGCATGGTGGACACCAGAGGGAGCATGCCGTCCTGATGGGGGATCTGCACCGAGATGTGGATCCTAATCAGAGACAGAAAACAACGTTTAAGCAAAGATAAGATTTAAAAACAAAACAAACAAAAAAAGCCGTCCCGTAAGGCGTAGCCGCTGACCGGTTGGGGTGCTCCTTGTGCTTGACGTCCAGGTATTTGAGTGTGGCGATGAAGGACTGGGCCTGGAAGCCTCTGGCGGTTCCCGTTGTGACCGGGGTGTGGCAGATGGCGCCGTCTGTGCCGATGGTGGCGATGTTGCTCCTCAGTGGCGTCCCGAGGTGACCGGCTTTATCCCTGGCCTGGGCCACGCAGCGGACGTGGAAGCGGCGGCTGAAATAAATGCTGTCCAGGACCTGATGGAGAGAGAGCGAGAGAGAGAGAGAGAGAGAGGGTCTCCATCAATGTAATGAGACTCAGGTGTGGTTCAGGTCCTGGTTTAGTTTCATTGTCTCAGTCTGATGTTTGTGGACAAAGGAGCTTTGTCTCAGAGCTCAGAGAAAGAGTTGTTGTTGCTCATCAGGCTGGAAAAGGTTCCAGAAGCATCTCTACAGAGTTTGGAAGCCACAAATAATCCACAGTCAGACAGATTGAAGACGACAGGAGTGGTCCACCAACAAAGATCACTCCACAGAGCTCCTCAACATTGCTCTTCTTCCCAGAGGAGGGGTCTAATCCGGGCATGGACTCACCTTGTGGTTGACGCTGGTGTACGGGGTGGTGTCTGTGACCGTCTCAAAAGGGGACCGGGCCCCGCTGGTGTCGGTGGGGGCCGCCACCTCCCAGGAGAAGTGAACTTGGGTCTGGTTGATGCCGGCCTCCTCGCAGCGCTCCTTCATCACCGAGTACTTGGGGTAGTGGGGGTCACAGGGGGTGACGCACACCAGAGGGTAACCTGGAGACGGAGTCTTCTTGCTGCCCTCCTTGGTGACCTCCTGGACGTGATCGTAGTCGGCGAGAGAGACAACCTGAAGAGCAGCGAGGGAGATGAAAAAAGTTGTTTTAAGATCAAATATTTAAAAGAATTCGGGGTCAAATCACAGAGCACATGATAATTTAATGGCATCTGAACACGGCTGAGCTGATATATTCATTGTAAGTGGTTAAATGTGGAAGAGCCCACAAAGAAACAGAAAAAAGCCTGAAGGAAAATGCTGCTGCTGTGTCAGAGCTCCTGAATATGCATCACGGTCGTATCTGCGTCTGAGTGGAGATGTTTCCAGCGACACGTCTCTGAGTGCCAGAAACACGTTAACCTCCCAGCGCTGCAGAAAATAGACAAGTTCAGATAAAGTTCTCGTACGATGGGAGGGGCGGGGAGGATGAGGCTGCCAGCGGCCTCCTGGTCCAGGATGGTGACTGTTGCCGTGGTGATCTCCCCGAGCACCGCCTCCACCGGGTCGTCGGGGCCGAGGACCAGAGAGAAGGACTCGTGCCACTCTCTGTCCTCATTGGACAAAATCTCCACCTTGAACAGGATGTGGTCCATTCCTACGAACACAACGAAAAGATAAAATGAACAAACGCGTCCTGCTGTCCTCTGAGACCCACGCTGAGGGACTTAAACACCGACCGGGGGTGAACTTGAGCACCCGGCTGTTGGGGTTGTAGTCGACTCCAGACTGGGCCGAGCCGTCCCGGGTGCTGCAACGGATCTTGGACGTTCGATCCAGGTCTCCGGTCCGGATCACCTTGATGCTGAGGACCTCCACGCCGTCTGGACCTGGAGGCTCTCTGACCTGATAGGACGCCTGCTCGAACTCGATGGTGGGAGCTGGAGGAATGGGAGAAGATGAACCTCAGTGTAAACTCTGCCTCCATGAAGGTTATAATGATCCGTTTAAAGCCTCATTGACTCTTTATGATCAGATGGACGATGCTGTGATCAGATTTGTCTTATTTTTAACATTAAAGGCGGATTTTCAGTGAATCTCCCTCAACTGTATTGAATATACAGACAATCAAAGGTATATGTTGATTTAACGTTGATACTCAAGGGTTAAAATAGTCAAGAAACTTCAAATAAAAGTAAATAAATATTCTTACCACAACTAAACAGTGACAAAGAAAAACTCTCTTTTAACAAGAACAAACCTTGAGCAGAACCTTAAGCTCAGATCCATCTGCTTGAGGCAGGCTGGCTAGTAAACTAAAAGTATCACTGTTCACACTCTGGGTCGCCCAACTTCAGATTTTATTAAAGTTGACTGTTAAGTGATGAAAGTTGAGGCGTTAATCATAAAAACTCAGAAGAAAGTAAATAAATCTATATTCTAGACGTGTTAAATACTGTGAGCTGCAGGTATGTATAGCCTAGTATAGCATAGTTGATGTGGAGCCTCCGTCTCTCTGTTTGGACCGTTCCTCTGCTAGCATTAGCATTAGCCTTTTCAGATGCATTGCAGTAGTACTTTAGTTGTATTTCAGGACTGACATGTCACGGTAGTATGGGCTTCATCTTTAGTTTGTTGCAACGACCCACTGGACTCCTCACCTGTCTTCTAGGAGGCGTCCATGTTGTTATTGTCTCATGGTCAGACACTAGTCCACATAGCGCTTAAAGCGTCATGCTAGCTGTATTTCATCGGCTCTGACCTACAGGACACCTGCTCCTATCACTAGCTTACCATCTTCATCGTTGGTGATGGTGATGGTGACGATATCGCTCACGCCCACCATGGCGCCGCTCCAGTGATCGCCAAGCGGCGTCCCAAGATGCACCTGGAACTCCTCCTCGGGCTCGAACACGGAGTCGTCGTGGACGTGGATCGTGCAGTTCTTCACCTGACGAACGGATAAAGGTAGAATGTTCTGTGAGCTTCTGAGAACAAATGACCCCAACGCTACGTCAGAGTCTGGATAATTTACCTTCTCTCCTTTGAGGAAAGTGATGCGTGAGTCGTCTGCGTTCCTTCTTTCCTCAAAGTCATCCATCACCATGGCGGACATGGTGCGGGTGAAACAGCGCACTGACGACTTGAAGGACAGGTCGCCGGTCCGGATGACGGGGATGTGGAGGACGCCGTCTTTCTCCTTCACGGTGTAGGAAGTCTTCTCAAACTGCATGCTGGGAACTGAGAGAGAGACAGAGGTGAACGCTTAGCTCCTGGAGATTTAAACCACTCATCAAAGCAAAGGCCGGCGTACGTACTGTCCTGGAAGGTGTCGGTGATGACCACGTTGGCTTCGTAGGGCTCTTGGAGGACAGCGCCCTGAGGAGAGCTGAGGAACACCACGAAGGACTCGGGTCCTTCGATGGACGGGTTCTGGATGTCGTCCATGATGGTCAAACTGCACGTCTGTTAAATGGAGGTCAATAAATCAGTCAATAAAGGCGCCAACGTTTATCATCCACATAAATAAACTCTCTGTCCGTACCTCCTCAGTCTTCCCAGGTTTGAACTCCACCTTCTTGGAGCTGGGGATGTAATCGACCCCCGGGCTGGCCGAGGGGGGGTCTGAGGGTCGAGTGGCGCACCACACCGAGGTCACGGAGGACAGGTCACTACCGTGGCGCAGCACCGGGATTTCGATTGTGCCTGGAGCGTGAGCAGAAAGAAAAGTCAGATGCTAAAATACAGGTATATGACGTGGCCTTCAGCACAAAGTCTGCTTCAGTCTGAGGGCCGACGGCGCCGGGAGAAATGGAACGAGAAGATGAATTTTACGGCTAACGATGCCGACAGTTCAAACTGCACGGTCGATGCCTTCATTCAAGATTATGTCAGAGTGCGTGATTCATTGGGCTAGCCACTGTCTCCTGCTACGATGTGAAGAATAGGACGAAGAAGAAGAAGAAGAAGAAAAAGAAGAAGAAGAGCACCTCTACTAGATCAGATGATGAGGAAGACAATGACTTTGAACAAGCGCCATCATGAACAATGCCTCTACTATATATATTTTATACAGTATAACACATTTAATAATTCATTTAGCTTACAACCTACATATCTTAAATATTTATGTATGTTGTATAGAGTCATACATGTATTCATATATTGTACTTAAACTTTAAAAACTTTACTGCGCAAAACATTTATACATTTCATTTTATCTCTGTATCCATCCTTGTATATTTTTTTAATATTTTAGTTAATTGTATATACACATGGTACATACATATATGGTATTTTTTAAATATATTTTAGTGTAGTTTTAGATCTTTTATATATATTTATCCATCCATCCATCCATAAATAAATAAATAATATACATATTCAGCGTAGATATCTTGACACTGTATTTCAGGTTTGATGCAGAGACACTGTGTGAATGCAGAATGAAAGCAGAACCATGAGGACGTCCATACCAGCGTCTTCACTGAACGTGAAGGTGGCGTTGCCCAGGGTAACGGTGGAGGCATCGTTGGGTCCGTCGATGACCACCTTGGCCACGGAGACGTCCCCCGTGCGGGCGTTGTCGGAGGCGTCCGCCAGCACCAGCTCAAACTCCTCGGACAGCTCGTACTCGCTGTCGTCGATGAGCCTGACGTCGCAGGTGGACATGCTGACGCCGGGGCCGAAGATGACGCGGTTGTCGCCGGTCATGCCGCGGCTCTTGTAGTCGGAGCCAGACTCCAGGGCCTGGAGGCTGCTGCCCTGGGCCGACTTAGCCACGGTGTAGCAGAGGGCGGACACGGTGCTGGAGGTGTCACCTGGGAGGGAAGAAACGTCTTCCATAACTCTACAAGTCCAGCTGTTTCAGATTTTTTGGACGACTATGACCGGGACGACTGAGGACCTTCACAGACAAGATGTCTACATGTCTGATATCATGCTCCTTCTTAAAACTCGGGTCACTAAGCCACACGGCGTAAGGTCACATGTCCTGGATGAATCAGTGAGACTCACCTTTCCTCTCGATGGGGACGTGGATGGAGCCGGTGCTCTCGTTGACGTGGTACGTCTTCTTGTCAAACTGCAGCGTGGGCTCGTCCTCCGTGTCGTTGATGTTGACCACGGCCCGCGTGTTCCCGCCCAGCAGCGCGTACACGGGCATGCTCAGCTCCACGTGGAAGCCCTCCGAGCCCTCGAACACCTTGTCGTCGTTGATGACGATGGTGCACACCTTGGTGTCCTCACGCTCGTCAAACTGCACCTGGAGGAGAAGACGACAGGTGGAGGCTTTGAGGAAGACCCAAGAGACACGAGCTGCAGCTGGACACGTGGACTTTCTGGGAGATGTTTAGCTGATCACACAAGGAGCATCTTGAAGAATCTACAGCTAGAAAACAAGCTGGGGGTTGATTTTCCATGACTGAGCAATGTTTTAAAGGTCGATAAGGCTAGAGAAGACAAAGAAGTCCTTTAATGACCCTACAGAGGAGACATTTATAGCATTAGAGCAGCAAATAAGGACAAAATTATTTTTTATATTTTGTCACTTGCATGAGCAGTAAAACATCTTCAATAAACTCCAAAAGTCCAACTGAACCTTGATTTTGCTTGGTTTTATTTTGGGATCTTGTGTTTTTGCTGTTTCTTGAAGACATTTCACCGCTTGCACAAGTGACAAAATATAGAAATTAGGATTTTTCTCAAGTATTTTGTCCTTATTTGCTTCTGTAATGCTATAAATGTCTCCACTGCTGGGTCAGTAAAGGTCTATCTTGCCTCATCAAACTTTAAAAACAGTGCTCAGACTAAATGTCTTCAATAAACAATTGAGAAATGGTTAAAAAAGAAAAACCCCAGCTGAAACAAGGGAAGCTGGACTCATAGGTGTCACTCATGGACTGGGTTTTATTTTAAAAACTCAGAAGAACAACATCTTTGAGCACTGATTTTAAAGAAGTCCTTTACTGACCCCACAGAGTAGATGTTTATAGCATTACAGAAGCAAATAAGGACAAAATACTTGAGAAAAATCTGAATTTATTTGTCTCACTAGTTGTATGAGTGACAAAAAGTCTTTAATAAACTACAGGTCCAGATGAACCTTGTTTCTTTTTGGGGATCTGCATGTTCCACCTGGATTAGATGTCTCAGTAAGTTTGATAAGGCACCATCTGGAAACGTACAGCAACCGGACTGTAGTTTTTTTGAGAAGACGTTTCACCACTCATCCGAGAGTAGCTTCTTCGGTTCTTTTTGCTACTTCAGTTCTGAAGAAGCTACTCGGATGAGCGGTGAAACGTCTTCTCAAAAAAACTCTACAGTCCGGTTGCCTTTTTGAACCTTTTCTGGATAGACAATGACCGAGAGAAAGAAGTCAACCAAAGCTATGATCGGTTCATGTAAAACCAAGAGATGGAAGAGATAAAAGAGATAAAAGAGAGATACCAGACTGATGTTTAACAGATCTCTGGACCAAGAACTGGTTTTTCAACATTTAAATCATGACTTCTGGACGTATTTTCTGCTGCTCTGATCACTGTAAATCAGTGAAGGTCCTGTCTTGCCTCACCTTATCTAACTATAACAAACAGTCCTCCAACATGTTGTTGTCCTCAAGACAAAGTTTGTTCTCTGGATAATCAAAGCGTCTCCTACCTGTCCGGCGTACTCCACGTAGTCCTGCTGGCCCGGCCTGGATCCGATGCTGCTGGTGGAGGTGGCGCTACCCTGTTCGGTTCGGCAGAGCACGATGGCGTACTGGTTGAGGTTACCGGTTCGCTTCACCGTCACCGCCACCGTGCCGGCCTTCTCGCTCACGTTGTAGCTGCAGAGTGACGAGAAGACGTCAAACATGGACGTCAGGGCCGGACTTTCACCAGAGAGGAAAGGATTAAAGTATTCTACTTGTTTTCATGCTGCAGGGTTTTGGTTCCAGACCTTTTGTGCTCAAAGCTGATGAGGGACCACTGGATGTGGAAGACGTTGTCGCTGACCACGTTGGGTTTGCTGTCTTTGACCAGGAACTTGAAGTTGTCCATGGTCTCCTGGACGTTCTCCTGATGCAGCACGTAGCGGATCAGACCCAGATTGATGTCAGCTGCAAAGGAACAAGGTCAGAATGTATGTCAGTCACCAAACATAAGGGACGGTAGGTTTCTTTTTGCAGATGCCTTCAACTCGGATCATGTTACAACCAAGAAATCCACCAGAGAAGATCATGAACCCAGAGCAGAGATGATTATGGATGCGTCTTTCTCATTAACAGAGGAGGCGTCTCGGGCCTTTGAAAGCTCACACTTCAAAATATATATAAAAGAGAAATTGGGGGAAGATTCAGATTCAGAAAACTTTATTCGTCCCCGGGGACCAATTTAAGGAAAGTCACCGGACAATAACGGATGAGGAAAGTCTGGAGGAGATCCTATTGATCCTTTCTGACCCCAGGCACGTTATTAGAACAGCAGCCTTCAATGCTCTCCATGATTTCAGGGAATGACAAAGACACAGAGCTACAGGATTTAAATTATCTCCTTTCATAAAACACTGAGACAAACATGGGTGAATTATGTCAAATATATAGTTTAGCCGTGAGTTTTACATTTACATTGTATTATTCACAAACGTAGTTATTAAGTTACTGTGTTATTGTTTTTTAATTCCTGATTCATTTGGGTGGCTATAAAACATTTGGTGGCTGTTGGGGAACCGTTTCAGTGAGCTCATCTAAAGTGAGATTTAGATGAGAAGTTATTTTCTCAACAGAAAAACAAGACAAACAAACATCTGCCAACACCAATCAACATTTTAAGACATTTAAACATTACACACAAAAAATCTGCTTTTTACACAAACCGCTACACCTTCATCTTCTAGTTTTAATGTCTTAGCAATTATTTATTTGTAAAGTTTCCATCACTACACTGCACCTATAGAATGTCTTTTATATTTCTGTTTTTGCCAAGTTCCACGCTACTGAGACAAGGAAATGTCCCATACATGAGATAAACAATGTCTTATGTCTCTTATGTCTTATTTTATACTAATCTCGTCCTTAGAGATAATAATCCCATAATGGTCATGATCCATTAAGACAAAATGAAAATGAATGAATTCATGATTAGTTCACATGATGATGATGGCGTTCAAATGATGATGAGCTGCAAACTGAGCGTTCACTGCGTGGAACTGAACGCTGCTCTCCAGCCTAGAGGATCAACAGTTAGAGAAGCTGACACCGAGGCCTGTCTGCAGCCATGAGGTGAACATCAACGAGAACATGAGACAGATGATGGACTTAATGAGAAGCCATGATGTCTAGAGCCAGCTGTGATTGGTCTAGAGGGGGGTCCACCCTGGACAGGTCTCCAGTCTATCACAGGGACAACACAGAGAGACAGAATCACCAATGAACCTAAGCAGCATGTCTTTGGACGGTGGGAGGAAGCTGGAGAACCTGGAGAGAACCCACACAGATACAGGGAGAACATGCAGACTACACACAGAAAGGAACCAGTCGATGGATTAGAACCTAGAACCTTCCTGCTGTGAGGCATCAGAGCTAACCACCATGAATTATTTCAGAGATGGAGGATGGACAGCAGAGGGCAGTGCTGCAGCATCTAACTGGATCAAATGATATTATTTATTTATTTGTGAGCGAGAACACAAAATGATCTGGATTGAATTCACAGCGGGTCAAAGCCCAAAGAGACGGGACGAACACTTGAAAACAAATCCCTCAAATCAAAGCGTCGCAGAAGAAAAAGGATCAAAACGTGAAGAGTCACCTGAAGACATGGCTCCAGCAATAAATACAGGTATAAAAACTAAGGAGCTGCATCAAGTGGCTGATGCTAAATAAGATAAGCTTCACTATAATGTGTCAGATCATTTCATTTTCACACTTTAACTACTTAATGACACATTTATAAAACATCACTCCTACATTAACAGACATTAGTAAGTAGTAAATCCAGCTGATCTAAAAGCATCTCTATTAAGATGTTTAATAGTTGTATTTTCACATTATATCAAAGATCAGTTCATCATTTATGATTTAAATATTAAAGTATTTACAAAGCAGTGGCTGAGGAGTCGTCAGTGGTTCATATTTCTCTCAGAAAGTGAAAGTAAACGATGAATAAATGGTTTCTAGAGATGTGTTCTGACCGTATTTATGTATTTAACTAAACTATTTCAGTGAGCTCATCTAAAGCGAGGCCTGTTGGTGCCACATAACATTTCATAAAGTAGGTTTAAAGTTATTTTCTCAGCAGAAAAACAAGACAAACACATGTTGCGCTGAAATATTAATCTAAACATCTGATAAAACATCTGCAGCCTGATAAAATGGCATTAAACTGTGCAAGAGAGTGAAACTAAACCATTTCAGTCTGTTATAAAAGCAAATGACTTACTAGCATCTGTTAAATGTAGCATCAACACTTTCTAAATGATGAATTAAAAAAAAAATACTGTTTGCACAAGGAAAACTAAAAGCTTTAGCTTCTGAAAATGATCTGAAAGAGTCGCCTGAGCAGCAGTGGTTTGAACCTGCTCTAAAACAAATACCCGTGTACCTTGTGTGAATGTGGTGACCGGGCTGCCAGGTTTGAGTTTGCTCTCCAGGAAGCCGTGCTTTGGCTCCGCGGTGATCTCATAAACCAGCTGACCGTCGTCCGTGTCCGGGTCCACGGTCAGAAGCTCCTTCTTGGTGATCAGGTTGGTGGCCTGCAAACGGGACGGAGAACGATCTCTAGGAGGTTTCTGTGGCTCGGGATCATTTTCATTCATTTTAAAGGCAATGATTGACTCTCAAACTGTCCTTTAGCTTTGGATATACTGGACTGACTGGCCATAACATTATGACCACCTTCCTAACATTGTGTAGATCTCATCAGAGAATGGACATGAGTCTTCTGAGGGTGTCCTGTTGGACCACATTGGCTCCCCTAGGATCATCCCACAGATCTAGTGAATTTGGAGGCCAGGTCAACACCTCCCTGAATGAGGATACTACAAGAAAACTTGAGATGTTGAAGACGTTTCATCCAAGTGTTTGGTTCTGAAGGACAGGCGAGGAGTTTGGAGTTTAAATAAAAACATCTGTGGGTGTTACCCATCAGAAACTTACATGAATTTGGTCTCTCAATGACAACTTAGTCATCTGCTACAACACCAACTCCTCACCAGTGTTTTAGAGCTGAAGACCTGGATGAAACGTCTTCAAGAAAGCACAGTTGACCTTCAGATTTTGTGGATCCAACATGACCTGGACGACTGAGAACCATACAAGTTCCTAAAGTGTTTTTGTGGCTGCATCCTGCTGGGGATGGCTGCTGCCATCAAGGAGTGTCATTGCTATGGGGTGGGGGTGCCTGGTCTGGTCTAGGTGGGTGCTACATGTCTAAGTAACATCCACACCAATGAATGAAGCCAGGTCCACAAGTTTCCCAGTAGAACACTGAACTGTCACAGGATGGTTTAGATGTTATTCACGTCTCCTGTCAGTGGTCATAATGTTGTGGCTGTATAAAGAACACACAGTCAGAGGAGGCTGCAGCCGAACAGGAAAAGACTTAACGATGATAAAAGCTGATGATGTGTCTGTTAATAGTTGCCGTTTGCTTCCCCCCCAGCGCTTGGAGGGTGGGGGGTGTGGTTTAATGTTATGCTAATTTGCCTCAGCAATAAAACACTCAGGACTTTAATTAGCCTCTCGATGGATGAACGAACCAATGAGGTGACATTTTTACAGCATCCGCCAAACAAACTACAACCTCCACGTTGTGATGAAGCATCTAAACCAGCAGGTGGCGCTTTCACACGTCTGTCACCCACAGACACGATTAATTGGTTCCAGCGTTCAGACAGAGCTGCCTGAGTCAGCGCTACCACGCTGCCGCTATCAGGCTCTCTGCTCATTACGACATTTTAAGGGTCCAGTGAAAGCACAGGCGTCTGGTAGAGGATGAAGATCTCAGCTCCTAAACACAACAACCTGAACGTGAAGAGACGAGCTTCTGCAAAAAGACCTGCACCTTGTTATCCATGTATTCCAGCCACTGCAGGCCCAGGTTGGTGACGATGCGAGGTGTGCCGTCGTCCACCGGCAGTATGTCGATCTTGAACTTCTGAGGGGCAGCTGTGACTATCTGGAAAACCAGAAAAACAAATATACACTTTGATATGCATCCATGAATTCATGAAAACCACAGTCCTGCTCAGACGCTGAGATAGTTCAGCCTAAAACACGACCACGGAGAAGAAAATGTCCGACAATTACATTTAAAACATTCAGCAGCAGTATCCCATTGCTGACCCACGTCACCAAACCTTTTTTGTTTAGTAATTTAATGGGATTTTGAGGAAACGTCCCACAGCTTCTACCAAGATGAAAACAAAGATGCATAGAGACCGTCAGAGAACGGCAGAATAATGTACCGTCCCTGAAGAGCGTCCAGCTCTCCAGGGCTTAAATCGACCTGCAATACAACTGTTTTTTGGTAACGTACGGACTTAACAAAACAGCTTGGGACCAAAGGGTTACAGGCTTGTAACCCCGCCGTGCCATTGTTGAGGTGCCCTGAGCAAGCATCTGACCCCCAAATTACTCCCTGGGCGCTGCACAAGAGGCGGCCCACAGCTCTGAGAGTACACACCACTGTTAGATCAAATGAAGAGGAAGAAATTCCACAAGAGAGAAGCAGCTTTCACATGCGCACAAGAAAAATTCTGTCACAAAGCGCGAGTATTATAGATCACAGTGTGGAGCCCTGATACAGGTTGAAAGTCATAATCCCACTGGCTGTATCAGATAAGATTACAAATCACTGGGTTGTGTTCGACGTGCTTCGGGGGGATTCGTAAAGAGCAGCGTGCCATCGCAGCGTTAAGGCCAGCTTTGACACATCTGAGGGATATGTTCGTCCTCGCACTTTATGGACCTCATGCATTATTTAACGGCCGGGCAGAACAAATTCACCTCAAACGCCGGCGGCAGCGAAGCCACCGAACATCGTCTCCCGGTGATGGGAGGATAATAAACACCGCTACCTGCGCGCCGCCGCCGTTCAGTTTAATCAGACGCACTATTAGCGGTGACAGGTGGTGGAGGACGGCCGACGGGGACGGCTAAATTGACAAGCAGAGGAGTCAATTCACCCTGAGGCCGGCTCATAACTGCCACCATAAAGATGACATTAACAGCACAGATGTTCATCCTGATGCACATGAGAGGATTTTATAAGATGCATTCGTCAAAGCAGAGAAGAATCTCTCCAGAATGTCCTCACCTCCGCACACACACCAAACCAGCACTGGGCTAACCTCACTGTGGGATAAATTATAAAAGGATTATCTTATCCTGTCTTAAGAAGAGTAAAGATGAATAACGACTGAGCCTTAAGGCCAAGACACCGGCAACCAAAGCCAAGTTGCATTTGAATGAAGACTACAGCCAGCAACCTGCCGGTACCTAGAGGACAGAACTCTTCCTACCATCAGGTGGCAGCAGTCTGGATCAAAATGGAAGAGCTATGAAGGGCTACTATTAGCTGGGGACTAGGAAGCTAGCAAGAGTACTATTAGTTGGGGGGCTAGGGAGCTAGGAGGAGCTACTATTAGCTGGAAGGCTAGGAAGCACTACTATTAGCTAGGGCTGCTAGGAAGCTAGCAAGAGTAGTATTAGTAGGGGGCGAGGGAGCTAGGAAGTGCTACTATTTGCTGGAAGGCTAAGAAGAGCTATACGGGTCTTCTCCAAACAAGTTTGCAGAAACTTCTAAATCATTCTTACTTCTGGATACTTTCCAACAATATCCAAAACATTCTCCCCTCACCTCACCTACAATTTATAAATGTCCTAACGTTTCAGAAAATGTTTCTGCCACTTTTTAAAAGCGTCTCTGTCTGGGTCAGAAATGGAACCAAGTCCTCACAAAGACCGAAGCACACCCACAAAACTGCTGTATCACCAGTCCAGTCATAAAAAGGTCAGGGCCTGCACACACACACGCTCTAAATCTTCTTTTTCAATCATCTGGGTGTAATAAAAATGTCAGGAAGCTGCCTCATATACACACTCCAACTGCTTATTTCCTGCTGTGGTAGAAATGCCATCTGCAAACAAACACACACCTCTTTGCCGCCCTCCTCCACCATGAAGAGGAGGTTGGTGCCGTCGGCCACGCTGAAGGTGAAGCGGTCCTTCAGCGAGTTGGAGCCGTCGTGGTTGTAGCTGATTCGGTTCTGGTAGATGTCGTCCATGCTGAAGGTGCTGGTCTGTCGGTAGTGCTGGCCGTTGCCCGTGCGCTCGATGGTGCCATGACGAGGAGCCTGGACCACGGTGAAGATGATGGACTCCGCCTGAAGGAAATCATTTTCTGATCACACGCTGATTTCAGAAGGCTCAGTTTAGCTACTCATGCAGGAAAAGCTAACATTAGCTATGAAGCTAGGGAAAAGCTACCCATTGCTGGTAGGCTAGCCATCTAGGAGGAGGTACTATTAACTCCAGGGCTCAGGAGCTAGGAGGACCCTGAAAGCGAGGATGCCGTTGGGAGCTATTATTAGCTGACAGGCTAGGAGAAGCTACTATTAGCTGGAAGCCAGGTGGAACCATTATTATCTGAGACACAAGACAACTAGGAACTACTATTAGCTCAGAAGTTCAGAAGTCAGAAAGAGCTACTATTAGCTTGGAGGCTAAAATACACTAACACTAAAAGCTGTAGACGTTTGCGATCTACCTCTGTGTCTGCGTCTGTGGCTTTCAGCTCAAACTCGGTGATGGTCTTCCTCACTCCCTCCTGGACCCTCATGCCAGGGACCTGCAGGAGAGGCAGGGAGTCGTCCACCGGCTTGATGGTGATGTAGAACGTCTGGGCAACCTGAAGACACGCAGGATGATGTTCATGCAGCATCACAACAGGTACAGTTATCACGACAAGCAGTTTGATTTGTGCAACATTAATATTACCTGCCAAAGACTAATGGCCTTCAGGAGACAGACAAGACAAATCAGCACAATGCTTCTTGACAAACGCCGTAAAGGGGGGGGGGCTTATGACATATTCTGCTGCCAGCCACCGGGGGGAGCTCCATATGATTTTGAGGAGCTGTCATGGCATCAACTTTTTCTACAGGATGCAGTGGAACATTATCCTTACAACAGGCTTCAAAACATTTGTACGGTGCGAAGCAATTATGCTAAAGGTAATATTCAAGCTTAAGATGATTTGAGTCAAACAGCACAAAGGAAAAAGAAACACTTGATAATAAATATGCAATACTCATTCAATGAGAAACCAAACAGGCCGCCCGACTGGAGAGAGGTAACAATAGTGAAAGCACTTCACGCACACTAACCACCACAGTGGCCACAAAGCCTCTGCACACTACAGGCAGCCAGGCGTGAAGGCTAAATGACCTTTTTCACATGTTTACTCAAGTCCTTGTGGTCCTCATTAGTCTGGATTAGCAAGGCAAATGTATGCATGAGGCGAACTGGGGGGGGAGGCTGGAGTGCCACTTTTTAATCGCTATAAAGGCTAAAGGGAGGTTTGTTGAGATCAAACTTTGGTCGAATATCTTCTAATTCACAATCACGTTTGTTTTGATCAACTGCTTGGTGAAAAAGACAGAAACTGTAGTTCCTCTTATGTCCACTAGAGGCTGGCTCCAACGGCAAGTGAATCCCCATAGACCTCCATGTTAAAATGTCTCTAAAGCAATTTCAGATGACCTGTTGGACTATATTATTGTCACTTTTGGGGCGGAGCTATACCACATAAAGCCAAGTCTTTACCAGAGCACAACCAGTTCCCAACGGAGCGACTCCAGACCAACTTTATCCCGCAAAAAATGTGTAAAGAAGGGCCGACTTCGAGGCTAAGACTCCTCAGCTTGTTCCAAAATGTGTGTCATGTCCCCAACTCTTCATGTCATGACGCACTGACAACAAACTGCTGGTTGTAGTTGTGATACAGTAGTTGAAATCCACATAAAGAGCATGTGCTCTTTATGCCACTTTTTTGGACTTCCATATTTTGGACTTTGCAGTCGGCCACTGCATCGAAACAAACTGTAACTGACTCATCAGCTTCTGGCCGACTCTTGATCTGTCTAATCATGTCAAAGTGCGTCCCCCTGCTCTACCAGGTGTCCTAAAACATGCCACCTTATTGCTCGGGACCAACCTCACCTCGTTTGTCCCGTCAGACACCGTGAAGGAGAACTGGTCGGCGTGCTTCTCTTCTTCGCTGGTGTGGACGTACTGGATGCTGCGCGACGCCAGGTCAGCCTGGGTGAACGTGGCGATCCTGGTGCCTGGAGAGGGAAGATTCACAGTAAAAATAAATGGCTGATGACTTGATGCTGTTTGTGTCCAAAGTTTTCTTGTTTTACTTTTAAAATGATCCACTCTGCGCTCCTTTTACTGTTCCCCCATTTGGCTTTTTATCATTTTAATGAGCAAATAAACTAAAGTTAAACCCGTCCAACGAGGCCCCAGCGCCACTTACACTCTGTGATGCTTTCACAGATTAAAACTCGGTGTGAAACATAATCAGGTTCGAGTGCAAATATCAAACATTGCTCGGCGTGAAACCAAAGGCAACCGCCTGAAAAACAAACCGAAATATCTTCTGCATCTTCTGAGTTCCATTCCTGCAGATTTATTGCAAGCTGGTCGCTTAAAATCAACTGCAAACTGCAGCTGGTGTGATACCTACTGAATTTAGTTTCATACCTGAAAAATAAAATGTGATATATATATTAAAAAGGTCCACCATATATCCATATTCTTTGATTTCCATCTCCTTTTCTAAGGTTTCATTTTGACAGCGAATCATTTGACAAATTCAAATTTGTTTTCATATAAATTGCTGCATTAATACTAGACGGGTTATTATGACTGGAAATCAAAGTGAGCAGGTCCTATAATTTGGCCGTAGTTAAATCTACCACATTTTATCATTAACTGATGTTATATGTCACTTTTCCTGTCAGGCCTGTCATTATGTGAAGACACTTTCAAGAGTGTGAAAATGAACTCGGACGTGAAGGTAATAACTTGTTGAATAACGCGGCCCATCAAAGTTATTTCCCTAAGCAGATGGGACGGGTGAGATGTTATTTCCCTGCGCTGACAGCAGCAATGCTTCCGAAAAATAAAAAATAACGAAGCAGGTCAGCTATCACGAGGAGAGAGCAGTAACTCGGAGGCCTTGAAGAAATGATAGCGGAGGCTTTTCAGCATCAGTCGTCCTCATGTCAGCCGCTGACAGGGAAACAAGCGGAAGTCTACGGTCCTGCTCGCTGGTGTCATCTATTCCCTCAGATCTCAGTCAGACATGAAAATCTGTCTTTTTTTTCACTCCATCAAATCAAAGAGAGTCGTACTCTGCCTTCAACATGTCTCGACAGGAAACAGCTCCAAACCTTTTCACAGACCAACAGTTTTATTTGAGTCTTTGCATCTTTTAGTTTGAAAATGTTTTTTAAAAAAAAATAAAAAATAAATTGGCAATTAGTGAACGGACCTCGTATGTAGCTTCAGTGCTTTTATTTAAGATTTTTTTGTTTAGGGAAGATCTGAAACCTAAATGTGACAGACAAGCCTCTAGTGGTTGGTTCTCATCCAAAGGAAATGAATGGGACAGTTTTTTAGAGAACATACTTCTACTTCTCTGAGAGACTGATGAACCGGTAGGAAGATGAGTCTCAGCCAAAAGTCCAAACATTTCTAAAAATGGTTTGAAAGCAAATGTGACCGTGGGCTCCATTATGGAACCATGACATCCTTACTTATACTCTCTCAGTGACAGAAAATACTGAGGTTTTGTGCCGACTGCTGTTGAAGAACATTTTAGACTTTCAGAGTTAGAGCTGAATTCTGAAATGAAATGATTTTATATAAATTAATTGAAAGATAAATGCATAAACGATCTCACATGATCCCTGTCTGCTGTCTTGCACGTATATTCTTCTTCTTCCTAGCCTCCCAGCTAATAGTAGCTCGACCTAGCTTCCTAGCTAACAATACCTCTTCCTAGCCTTCCAGCTAATAGTAGCTCTTCCTAGCTGCAGAGCTAACAGTAGTTCTTGCTACCATCCTAGCCTGTTTTTCAACAGTAGCTAATGGCAGCTCTTCCTAGCTTCCAAGCTAACAACTCTTCCTACCCTCCTAGCTAATAGTAGCTCTCTCTAGCATCCTTGCTTCTCAGCTAACAGTAGCTCTTCTTAGCTTCCTAGCTAACAGTAGCTCTTTTTAGCTTCCTAGCTAACAGTAGCTCTTTTTAGCTTCCTAGCTGACAGTAGCTCTTTTTAGCTTCCTAGCTGACAGTAGCTCTTCTTAGCTTCCCAGCTAACAGTAGCTCTTCTTAGCTTCCCAGCTAACAGTAGCTCTTCTTTGCTCCTTAGCCTCCCAGCTAATGCTAGCACTTCCTAAAAGAGGCAGGTAAAGGCATTCAGGTTCACACATCACATGCATTTGGATTCTTCTAAACATTTGTGAAAGCAGCAAATAAGTCTAAAATCACTTGGACCTGCAAACAAAACAACTTAAAGTTGCAGAAAGGTCTGGACTATGAGGTGAAGTGGTCTTTGTTGACCTGGAGGACAGGTACCTCCAAACATAAAAGAGTCATAAGCTTCGTTAGAGTCTAAAATCAGGCCATGAAAGAGACCATTCATCCGCTTATGCTTGTATGCCTTTGACATTCCTCACACGCTGACAGGCTATCCCACAGGAGGATAGCTTTGCGTGTTAGCATGCAGTCACAGACCGGCTGAATGGCCAGCGGTAATTATCCGGTGCTGCTCTGTGGCTCTGAGGTGAACCGACGCTCGATGATCGGACAGCGCCGTTTACATCCAGCTCATTAGCATGCTGCGAGTGCATCGAGCGAAGAGAGGAATCCATTCACCCAGGGCCGAAATGCTGAACGGCACGGAAGCTAATAATCACCCCTCTTTGTGACTGGAAGGCGCATCAGCTTCTCTCTTTATTCCAGAGTAATTTCACAAATTGATTAGTTCTTTTCGTTGACTTTTTATTGTACAAAACAAGATTTTAGTTAAGGTCATCCGGAGCACAAAGAAGCAGAGGGGGTCTGTTTTGTAAGGAGCAGCTGGAATACATGAGGGATAAATGATGGAGGAACTGGGCTCGCTACGCTGAGTGAGTGTGCAGAGTTAATTATAAAAGACAGAATGCACCTTCGCAGTACAGCATTTAAATAAATATACACTCATGTATAAAATCATTTTCTGCTTCTGCCTCTGCACCTGAGTACAGTAACGTGTGCTGTAGTATTATCAGTGGATTGTTGGAAGAGCTCTCAACAACTTTGTGTGGAGCAGAACAGTTTTGTCCTTGAGCAGATTAGATGTGTAACGTTGTATAGTTTCCATTAAGGGTGTTTGGTGTGTGAATCAAATATAATATAAAGGGTGTGCTTGTATTGAACATCAAATGAAATAAAAAATATGAGCAAAAACTTTGCTGCTAAATTAACCTTGACGTTTAAGTGTTTTTATCCCCCCAGCAGCTCAAATTCCCAAATATTTCCACAAGAACATAACAAGCTAGTATTAATTAAGTGTGGCTCTTTTGAGATTTCTAGCCTTTCAGCTAATAGTAGCTACACATAGCTTTCTAGCCTTCTAGCAAATGGTAGCTCTTCCTAGATTCCTAACCTCCCAGCTAATACTAGCTATTTCTAGCTTCCTAGCACCCCAGCTATTAGTAGCTTTTCCAAGATTCCTAACCTCCGAGCTAATAGCAGCTACACCTAGCTTCCTAGCCTCCTGGCTAGAAGTGGCCGCTAGCTTCCAAGCCTTCTTGTTTATATTAGCTCTTCCTACCTTCCTAACCCCCCAGGTAATAGTAGCTACACCTAGCTTCCTAGCCTTCTAGCAAATGGTAGCTATTCCCAGCTTCCTAGCATCCCAGCTATTAGTAGCTCTTCCTAGTATCCTAACCCCCCAGCTAATAGCAGCTACACCTAGCTTTCTAGCTAATAGTAGCTATTCCTAGTTTCCTAGCATCCCAGATAATAGAAAATTTCATGTTTAGCAGTGAAATAAAAATGCAAATGTTTAAGAGAACAATTTTGCAATTTAGGTTAGAATTTTTTTTTATATATATTTTTCTAATTTAATGTATGGTTTTTAACCCCTCAAACGCTGTATAAAGTCTTCTTCACGCTTCATTTCAGTCGCTCTATCATCTCCGGACCCGTCCCTACCTGGACTGGCGGCGTGCTCCAGGTGGCCCAGGCTCGTCTGTTTGGTGATCCTGTAGATGAGCTCGCCCGGCTCGCTGTCCTGGTCGCTGGCCGACAGCTGCAGCGTGGTCAGCTTCTTCATGGAGTTTTCATCCAGCACCAGGCCCTTGTTCACCACCACAGACGGAGGGAGGCGATCCTCTGGAGGAGAGAGCAAGGGGGGAGGTCAGTCCCGGGAGGGGGAAACAAATGATCGTCCAAGAAAAGAGTCAGTAAAACTTTGGCAAATTGAAAACAAGGCCTGAAGCCCGAAAGTGATTTGGAGAGGGAGAAGATAAGAGGAGCTACAGCTACATGTAGGGACAGAGGAAGAGATTAGGTTGGGTGACAGCAGAAGACGAGGACGTGTGAAAGAGTAATATGGGTTCCAGAGATTTGGACAACAGGATTGGAAACACTGAGAGACGGACAGAGAAAGCATCCGAGGGTGATGTGGCAGGAAGAGATATGAACAGAGAGAGGAACACAAAGATATGAGAGAATCTGGAGGTTGTTTGTCTGCGAGGGGACAGACAATCCTTCGCTCTGCTGTGGCTTCTGATGTGAAGACCTGGATTTGAAATGATGCAGGAAGACCAACTTTAGGTTTAGGACACATTTGCATCAAATTCTTCTACAAAACTGGTCTGGTGTAGCCAGACCCAGCTCTTATTGAAGTATGAGTCTGGTAACACTCCATCTGGATTTCATTATGAGGCCAGTTTAAACAGATAAAGAGGAAAATGTAAGTCTGCGTGCAAACTGGATAGTCGTCCAACCAATCAGAGGAGTTTTGTTGGAGACAAATTTAACTCTAAAGTGCTCAACTCTACAGCTGGTTTCAGCAGGATTAATAAAGTATCTAATCAATCTAATCACACAACGATCAGATGATCTTGGAAGGATCTATTTTGCGCCAATCAAATCAATCAGTATCCCAATGGAGCAACTCCAGACCACAAAACCTTGTGGTCAGAGGAAGGAGGGCTGCTTTCCCTGGCTAAGACTCCAACAGCCGGTTGTTGTTCTGATACAGCAGTAAAAATCAAAGACACAACAGATAAACCGCTCTTTGAGCCACCTTCTTGAACTCCAACATGTCAGGACCAGACATCCTCAGGCCTGTGACACACCAAACCATCTTCTGGTGTCAAACTTCCATGCTAAAATATTAGAGCGATTCCAGAAATGTGGGCTGGATTCAACGAGAGTAAAATCTAAAAACCAGTGAAAAAGCGACGAGCTATAAGTACCTGTGTTCCCACCTGGCATTAAAAGGCGTCTACACATGCGTCCCCAGCCAGCACTTGAGATCAGATCTCAGTTTTAAGCTCTGTGCAAACAAACACTGAGATCATTTAGTTTCTGTTCCTAATAGAGCTCCATTAAATCAGATCCACAAACGCTGTGACTTGGGGAGATGCTACATATTTTGGAACAAGCTGTGACGTCTGTGAAGCACACACACATTAAGGTATTATTTATTATTCATCCCAGCGCTGATGATAGTTATTTTGCTTCCAGACTCCAGACTAACTTTCTAACTTTGTAAAGTTTAGTCTAGTAAAACATAACAAGCTGTGAACATTTCTAAAAGTTTCATTATGATATCATTATTTAGAAAAGGGAACTTCTAAAGGAAGTGGCTCTGCATTTTATATTCCTGATGTGTCCAGGGTGCAGGGACACGTCCTCAGGCATGCAGGACAAAGGGATGGATCTAGAATAATTGCCTTCTCCTCTCCAACAAAGTGACCTCTTGTGCACTGCAGGAAACCCTACCTAGCACACTGATGAAGAAGGACTGGTCGATGAGTTTGTTTCCCTCCGGATCGACCAGGTTGAACTTGAAGGACAGGCTGCCTCCCTTCTCCCCTTTCTCGTGGCTGTACTGCAGCAGGCCTGTGGGACAGGGACAAACACTCGGAGTTATCTTGGTGTTTTTAAAATCAGCTGCTGGAACCAAGTTAACCAGCGATAAATCAGATAACATTACAGCTGCATAGAACAGGTTTATTTTAGAGGCAAAGCTGCAGCAACAACCAACATTTTCATTTGCTTATCAAATAATAATATGAATGTAAAGAAAGGCTTCCTGTCCAAACCATGACTGGCTCCAATCAAGTCCACCTTAAAGTACCTTATCTAATTCAGAGGACAGGAGCTCTGTGCTAGAGAAAAGAAATTAGAGGATAGGAACTCGGTACGAGATAGATCAGAGTAGAGGACATGTGCTCAGTGCATCGTCCCCCAGCAGCCTAGGCCTATAGCAGCATCACTAAGAGATGGTTCAATCCAGGTCTAATTATAAACTAGATCAAAAAGAAAAGTCTTAAGCCTGACCTTAAATATAGAGAGGGTGTCTGCCTCCCGAACTGGGAGCTGGTTCCACAGGAGAGGAGCCTGATAGCTGAAAGCTCTACCTCCCATTCTACTTTTTAAAACTCTATGAGCTCTGTGTCCCAGACCACCTCCACATGTGGACTGAGACCTGATCAGTGTTCACACCTGGACGCTAGAGACCAGATCACTCAAGAATAACACAGGTAAAAGGAAAAAGAGCAAAGCCGACACCTTTGTTGACGTCCTCCTGAGTGAAGCTCTGAACTGGACCTTTGACGGACACCGTCTCCGGGCGGCTGCTCCTGCTCAGCTGCAGTTTGCCGAACGGCGGGTCTTTGGTGAGGACGTAGCGGAGCTTCAGGCTGTCCGAGTCGATGTCTGTGCCTTTCAGATTCTGCTCCGTGACCTTAGACGACGAACCTGTGAAATCACACAGCGCTCACTGATCATACTCTCTGAGCTTTCATCTTCCTCCTGCTTTAGATGCATTTATTTAGTCTTTTTAGATATCCCCGTGGGTGTACATGTAAATACAGCACTACAATAGCTGCTCACAGACTATGGAGGCCACTGGGGAACACGGCGCTCTGTTTAAATCCTTTCATGGCCTTAATTAAGAGTTTTTCACACTTTCCAAGTATCTGCAGAGACGTTTTCTTAGCGTGAAGCCTAATCTTCGGTCCCTTTCTCTCTGCCGGCACAAACCAAACCAGCCTCTGCCTCCAGAGTCTCACCTGCTGGAAGCTGCAGGCCTCTGTTGACGGTCATCCGGGGCCCCTCGCTCCTCGTCACGTCCATGGTGAACTCCAGACGGCCCGTGTGTGAGTAGATGCCATCAGTGAGGGTGAAGCCCATCTCGTCTGCCCCCCCGCTGACGGTTTCGGGAGTGTAGACCAGCAGCTGATCCAGGACGTCCTGGTAGGTGAAGGTGGAGCCCTGCGTGAGGACGCGGCCGTTCTCCAGCGGCTGAGAGTAGAACTGACGCCGGCGCAGTTTCCCTGGGGGAGGAACAGATCAATGAAGCTCTGAGTGTGAGGCAGGCGTCTGTGCAACACCTCAAACTGCATCCGCTTAAGCGTCGGCCAAGTGGAAGATGTTTGAGTTGTTCAAGCAGAACATGAAAGACAAGACAGTGTTTGTAGAAACTAATGAGACGTTTTAGATCCCACTAAATTACACCGTGTCTGAAATCAAAGGCCAGGTTTAAACGGGGTTAGGGACGAAACCTGAAGCTTAATGATACGACGCATAGAAGCTCACTCTGTTTTTAGTTTGTGGTGTTTTTCTGACTTCCTTTAAAGAAGAGCTCGACCAGTTTGGGGGTTTTGAGCCTGGTAGTGAACGGATATTGGAAAATGAAAGAGATTTTTTGTAATTGTACATTGGGACAAGTCTCAGTCTCGGAAGTCGTTATTTTATTCAGAAATAAACTGAGATTTATGAATCTGAGGATTGTGGCCCAGCTATGATTGGTTGACTGTTGTATTATGCTGTTTTTTTAATGTACTGGTACCTTGTTAAAGTTTAAGAACATGTATTTACTGCTTCAGTTTCATAAAACCTTGATATGATTACATCAGTTGAGCTCCTCCTGTTCATGAGTTGAGAAAATAGCTCTAGAGGCCAAAACAGATTTAGAACCATTGAGGTCTAAAGGGACTGACTCACTGCTGGAGCCTCTAGAGGTCATTTCAGGAACTGCAGTTTTTTCACCTCCACGTTGGCTGATGTATATTTGAACATTTCACAGTGCAGGTGAAATATAAAGTTTGCAAATCGCTGGTGGATAAATTGTGTTAATGAGACTTACTTCCTTAATTAATTACCTCAAAATCATCTTATGCTTTTTCCGCATTTTGGTATTGCCTCCTGATTTCAGTGGGACTGATTAATTAGTCTGGCACCTAGCGCCGACACGAAAGCGGGTCGATATCACGAGGTAACAGGGCGTGAGAGCGTGAGCCCTGGAGTGTTGCAGCATCCTGACGTCTTTATTGGGTTAGAAAGAGAGAAAGAGTGTGTCTACACGTCTGTCTGATAAATCTCTTAAGTGTGTGTGTGTGTGTTCATGGCGTTGTGGGGACCATAGTCCTGCAGAACAGTTACGTTGTGGGGTCATGTTTATCTTGTGGCTTAATTTTCTGTTCAGATATAGATGCTTACGTCCAAATTTTACCTCTTATGCTACATTTGCACTATTTGGGACTCGATGCACTGGTGTAGCTTGTGACGAAAACACAAAAATATCTTTAAATATACATGGTTTTATGGGAAATATTGTAAATTTTACCTTTACATGCTCATATTTTCAAACTCAAAAAAATCTATGTCTATTTTTTAAATTCACATTTGACTATTTTTGTGAATTGTTGGGCCCTGTGTTAAAAAGACGAGCTGCCTTGGACTCGTCATCCCATCTGAAATCACTCGCTCCGTCCCATCGGTGGTTTTATGGTACGCTCGTCTGCTTTATGGCGCTTTCACTAAGGAGGAGATTTGGAGGGGTGGGGGTGGGGGGTGGGACTTGTCACGAGGAATGAACCAGAGCAGGTGTCTGGCTCAGGGGTGGAGACATTACAGAGGCCAAAGAGTTGAAATAAAAGATTTCTACCTGCTTATCAGACGTAAAGAATATTTGTTTTAATGAAGACATTCACGTTAGAGTCGAGTGACACAATGGCAGCAATGTTGCCAGGTTGGAGCTCTTGTCGTAGCACACGTTCTGCACCGTGCAACCATTAAAAAATATAAATTACTTGTAAAGAAGTTTAGATTTTCATTCTGAAACTTTTGTCTTTTTCTTTTTCCCTCTACATATCCCAATATATTTTTATTTCCTCTGTATTGTGACAAATCACTTGTTATTGCACTTTTCTTCCTTTATTGAAGTTTTCACCCAGTTTGTGATTCATTGCTGAATCGGAAACATATTTTTTTCTTTCCGCCCTTAGCCGGCTCCGGCAGACAGGAGGCAGAAAACTCAATTTGGGACGGTGAGGGGACGTCAGGAAAACAGAGCGTTCGGGGGTCAGTTGATTTGCGTGAGCGCCGTGAGTAATGGCTGACGCCGGCGTGCAGCGCTGCGTGTTTGTCTTCCTTTAAACTGTTTGTGCGTCGGGTGAGAGAGTGATGTGTTTGGGAGCGCTTGTTCGCGTTCGTCTCCATCACGTTCAGAACGATTTACTATGGACGCGCCACATCCTTCTCTACGCAGCCATCCGCTCGGCTCTTCATTACTCCATGCAGTGTGTGAGCGTGGAAGGACTCCTGAACCCTGTCTGCAAACTCTGTCAGTGTTTACGCAGTGTAGAATGTTAGAGCCATAACATTATGACCACATGGCTAATACTGTGTAGAGGCCTGGATTCCTCTAGACTGATAAAGGTGGAACAAAGTCCAGTTTTTTAATGATTGATGATTAATCAGGTAACAGGAGCAGGATCTTGGTGATAAGTTGGATCATTTGTAGGGTTACTTTCATCCAAGTCTTCAGTTGTGGAAGACTGGTGGAGGAGCTGGGGTTTAAATGGAAACATCTGTGGATGGAGCCCACCTGAAGCTCACATGATGAGTCTGTAACGCTGCAGGAAACACCTCGGAATCTCCAAAGTAAAATTATGACGGGATGCCTTCAGAGCTCTGAAGATGTGGAGCTGTGGCACCAAGACGTTAGCAGCAGGTCCTGCTTTAAGTCGAGCGGTGGCGGCCTCCACTTCATATCTGTCAGTGGTCATAATGTTATGGCTGATTGGAGCATGTGAGAGTCTGTTTCTGAAGCAGTAATTATGATGCTATGATAACAGTTTAAGGGTTAATAGAGACATAAATGCTCGTAGTAAAGCATCAGTTAGAGAGTTTAGTCAGTTTAAAAGACATGTCCCTGCACCGTGTTGATCACTTTTGAACCAACAGTATCTTGTTTATTATCTCAGGGGTTCCCAAACGTTTCCATACCAAGGCCCCCAAACAGCATTAGCTTCTGGCCCCATTTGCAAACCTACAGACAATGCTACAGGATATGTAAAGAGACGTCATCTTTTATACACTATACAATAACTATTACATTTGTTTAGCATAAACTCTGCCTCATATTCTCTGATCTTAGTTAGTTTGCAACTCTGTCCTCCATGACAGGACTGTTGGTCTGTTCCTTCGGTCTCTTTCTTATCAAAAACCTGTCCATTCTGTGCTAGCTACACGCTAGCTGCACGCTAGCTACACGCTAGCTTGAGGAGCACAGCAACTTGATAAATGGCCCAAACGAGGAATGATGTTTTGACTGGCAGCCAATCAGAAAGATGAGCATGGTAAATAACATTTAGATATGATATATTATAGTTATATTTTATGATAATGATTTAAAAAAAATATTTAGATTCTATTTTATAATGATAAATAAAATAATTTGATTATATTTCATAATAGTGCCTACGTTACTTTCATCCTTTCATACATTTAACATCATCAGAACCAACTGGATGGAGTCACATGATCAATTCTTAACAATAAAACAACTATTTATCTGATTGTTTCTCCCAAACGCTGCAGGAAGAGAGACTGAAAGGAAGGAGTTTCATTCAGGCTGTGCCCTGAAAGCTGAATCTGGTCATTTCTAAGGTTTTTGGTGCTGGTGTTAAATGCTGAGGTGTTGTTCCTGATGTTTAATGTGCCTCGTTTACATCAGTGCGTCTACACTAGAGCTCCTCTCAGCAGGTCCGTCAGCCTGTCCTCACCGTAGCTGGGGATCCTGATGATGGTGAAGAGGATCTCGTTCTCCGGCGTGTCCTGGTCCTGGACGCTGAGGGACGAGTTGGTGATGACGACGCCAGAGTTCTCCTCCACGTGGATGCTGCTGACCGACACCACCGGCTCCCTGTCCTCTTTGCTCTGCTGTGAGACGACATACAAGACGTTTCAGCAGAGGAAGACAGAAAGCTGCTGTTAGTTTATAAAAAACGGCTGCAGCAGATTCTGGTGACGGATCCCGTAGTGAAGACTGATCACTGTTTACTCTGATAAAAAGCAGCCACTTCTAGAGAGAGGAGGAGAAAGAGAGGATAAAAAGGGACGAGGAGAAAGAGGAAGATGACGAGAATCTGAGGAGGAGGAAAAATGAAAACGCTCTGGTGGAAGACTTAATGTGTGTAAACAGCTTCACTGACAGCCTCATCAATTCAGCTCTGGGCTTAGAAACGTGATGAAGTGATGGATTTAGAGGCTCAGCTTGTTTATGATGAGCTTCAGAGACAGATCTCTGAGATAAAACCTCCAGCAGATACAGTAAAGACGTTTAAATCCTCAGCAACGACCCAAAGAGAAAACTTTAACGGAGAAAGTTGTTCCTTTAATGAGATGTTTACAGATCATTCTCTGTTTTCTGCTCTGTGACTTTAGATCAGATCAGATTTTAGAATACAAGGCAGATAAAAAATCAGATGATATATAATGTCACCCCGACTGGTGGAGGAGTTGGAGCTTAAACCATCTGTGTGTTGTTTCAGCTCAGTTTGACCTGGATGCTGCAGGAAACGCCTCAGAGTCTCCAGCATAAAGCATGAAAAGTCAAATAATGTGATGTAATGATCAGAGAATGAAAGGTCTGGTGCTTCCAGTAGAGTTCACTGAAATCATTTGTAAATCAGGCTTCAGGTCAGTGTAGCTGTTTGTTTTTCAGATTAGAAACTAAAGATGTGCAGACAGAGAGGACGAACGAATAAAGACGACCTGACGCTGCTGCCGTCCATCAAACACGGAGCTGAGAACAAATCTTGTTCTGAAACGAGCCTAAAAGGTCAAACATTCATTGTCGTTTTGTACCTGGATGTGTATTTCCACATTGAAGGCCTCCGTCTGGCTGTGCCCGTCACTGATGTAGAGGCTGAAGACGTCCTGCTCGGCCTGAGGTTTGCGCCGGCCGTCCTGGACGTAGAAGATGTGGTCAGACGTGAGGTCGTCCACAGAGAAGGGGACGTCGGTGGTGACGACGCTGGAGCCGCCAACGGAGCCGCCGGCTGGACCACAGGACAAACAAAACACACGTCACTTAACGTTTAATGTGAACGAGAACATTCGTCGCTGTAATAACGTCTGACAGCTGCAGCCTGCCTGGTTTCCTGACAGTCTGCACGGAGGATTTATTCACCCACAGACGTGTCCAGCTCCTGACAGCGCCTGCTCTGGCTCTAACACACAAAATCAACCTTCAAAGCTGTGAAGTTTTAGACAAAACACACTCGTTGGATGAATCTGCAGTGAGCTGAGACACGGCTCCATGTGAACACACCCGTCCTCCAGCGAGCGTCAGTCTGCTTCGTAAGCTTCACGACGTCCCATTAAATGATATGTTGGTCATGTGTGATGTCTTTTGTCTCATTAGATTGGATAAATATAAGTCCATCCTCTGGGGACATTTCATTTTCTGGACGTGTGGCCCTTTTAGAATCACGTCAGATTCAAATATCGTTTCAGTTCGATGTATTTTTAGCCGAGGCCTCTAAAGCGACGCTGCATGCGTGCTGGTTTCTGTGCTAACCATTCAAATGTAAATGTGTTGTTGCGTCTTCCTGTGTGCGTAGGCGTCCATGTGAGTCTGCTGCTCTTCTGTATTCTACGTTTCAATAACTCAAATGTAATCATGCAGGGTGGATGTCTCCTGGTGCGTTAAACGTGTGCATGTTGACACACTGAGCGGCCTCCCCTGTGCCCTCGGTGACAGCAGCCGTCCCTTCCTGTCCCACCCCGTCCCGTCCTGTCCCGTCCTGCTGCTGCTGAATACCAACCACCGTCCCGCTGCAGCTGCAGCAGAGGACAGTCTGCAGAGAGGAGGCTGGTGCAGCTATAAATATCTGACTACAGCCTTCTGTGTATCTGCTGATAACTCCTTCACACGTATAAAATGTAAGAGCCCAGTTAGTACCATTCACACCTATTTAAAGAAGAGGTTTCTTTCCTCATCCAGCTCAGTATTAGTCTGTTGATTCTAATCAGATAATGAGTCTGGTGACATTTAGATTTCATCAGAGGACGTGTTTCAGCCGATGCAGAAATCAGAGTCATTAGGTTGAACAACTTCAACTGGTTCAGTAAAGACATTCCAAGAGATAAGAAGCAATTTTCTGGAAGCAGGAAACTCTCTTAACAAATCTCCAGCCATGTAGGAGGACTTAAGCTCCGCCCCCTTCTTTTACTTCCTGTTGGGCTTTTTAAATTTAGTAAAATGTTGATTGTTACTGATGCACAGGGAGGTCACAGATGAATGTGGAGGCCAGGTCAACACCTTGTGCTGTTCTTCTTCCTAAAGTGTTTTTGTGGCTGCATCCTGCTGGGGATGGCTGCTGCCATCAAGGAGTGTCATTGCTATGGGGTGGGGGTGCCTGGTCTGGTCTAGGTGGGTGCTACATGTCTAAGTAACATCCACACCAATGAATGAAGCCAGGTCCAGAAGTTTCCCAGCAGAACATTGAACTGGAGCAAGATGGTTTAGATGGTATTTACCTGTCAGTGGTCATAATGTTGTGGCTGATGGGTGTATTTAACCTCTGTAACTCTCAGCTGCGTTATATTTCTATGTTCTTGTTTCCATCTGAGAGAAGAACAGCAGCAAGCGACGCAGTCAACGCTGGAGCTTCAACAATTGTTCCATCTGTAGCCGACTATCCGTCAGCCACAACACAATCACGCCGTGGCAGATGGCGCCGGCGCCGCAGGGGATTCAACCGGCACAGTGACACACACACACAAGCGTGGAAATGATTCTGAGACACGGTGGCACGGCGGCGGCGAGCACAGACACACACGGGTAGAAGTGTGTGTTTAATTAATGAAACATGACGCTGGAGCCGTTCTCACCTCGCTTGGTGTTTTCAATGAAACCATATTTAGGGGGGGTGACGAGCCACACCAGCAGGTCCTTCCTGGGCGTGTCCACGTCCGACACGATGATGTGATTGGTGGAGAGCTGCACACGGCCGCCTTCCTGGACCTAGACAACCAGGAAACACACCATGTTCAGAATGTGTGTCCAATATTCACTGAAGACATCCTTCAATGTTACAGTCATAATGTGTCTCTGTTTAAATGGTGGGACAAAGTGTGAGTGGTGATCTGAGGAGTGCTGAGCTGTTTGTCCGTAGAAGTCCTGACAGAAACCTTCAAACTGAAGTTTAACGTTGATGTGGATTCTGTGCCGTTCTTTCAGAGCTGACTTCACACTTCACTGAAGCTTTGAGGTCAGGGTATTTTTGGCAGCGTCCTGAAACAGATGGTGCCGGGGACATTTACCCTCAACTTACTGGATTCTCTTTGCTGAGGTCCAGTCTGGTGACTGACGGGCTGCTCTGTCAACAACTGCTGAGGTTTGAGATTTACTCTCAGGCTCATTAAAACATTATGCAAGCTTTTCAAAACTCTGTTTCAGCTATAAACTTTCTTTACACTGTAAAAACTCAGATTAAAAACCAAGGAATTAAAGTTTTACGACAGAAGGACCTGTCCTAACCTCTAAGAGATGACTCTGAACATGTGCTTTCAAACTAAAACCAAGTAGATTTGTGTTGATTCAAGAAAAATATGATCAGAAGAGTTCAGTCATTATAAATAGTTGGTGAATCCTTTTTCAAAATAGTTGTTCTACCTGTCTGTGTTCATCTGAAACCGTTAGGACTGTGGTGGTTCCAATTTTAAGCATCAACTTTCTACAATAACAAGTTCTAAAAGCTTGTACGAGAGGATTTAATGCTCAAACACTCAAAGAACTTCTAGTAGACTTCTAGGCGCCTTTCACGGCACTAAGGTCACCAAGTCCAGTTGCCTTTTTTAAACTTTATCTCTGCTGAAACATAATCTGTTCCCAACGGAGAGACTCCAGGCTAGAAGACTAAAAGTCAGTTATTTCTCTGAGAGTCTGGAACAGTTTAGATATGATCCTAAGTTTTTGGTACGAAACATTTTTTCTCATCTTAAAAAACTTTTACTCCACATCCTGAGAAGACGTTTGTAGAGCAGCCAGTAACGATGGTAAATCACAAAAACTAATGACTCTGTCGTCATGTTTGAGCTGGAGAAGTCCCACTTTCCTTCTGGGTTTTGAGAAAAACTGGGAGTTTTGTTTCACTTTCATCTGTCTGTAAGAGAAAAGGCGGCGGAGATTTGCCTTCATATCTTTGAGGACGGGTGGTTAATACAGCATGGATTCCCTGAGGGAGTCTCTGCCGTCTAATCCAGATTAACCCTCATTATTTCTGACTCCCAGTCGTTTCCTCTCCTCCTCAGCTGGAGCTCCTTCACGTTGCTCTCTATGTGACTCGTTCTACATTTTAAATGATGAAGTGAAAGCAACGTGGGGTGTGGAGTAAATACAGAGCTACCTGCTGAGTGTTCAGAGTGACTGCCTCAGGACGAGAGGAGGAACCAGGGATGTTCAGTCATTCCCTAACAAGCTCCGTCCCGTCCTGACAGACACTGTGCCACGACGCCTGCTGCTTCATTTGTCTGGTAAATGACCTTCTTGAATACAACAGCTGCTTTGAAAAACTCAGACGAGGATTGGGGAATATTAGCCTCTGCTGAGTGAGCGGGTTAACGGAGGAGAAATAACTGGAGCTGTTTGTGGGAGAAAGACGTTTTTAGGAACAATCAGTGGTGGATCCATCAGGGCCAGCAAAGCCTTCTCTGATGGACTGAACTTTTTAATATTTTCCCATTCATCTCACATTAGAGCTTTTATCCAATCATAGTTCATCATCATGTGTTGCAGGAGTCAAAGAAATCTGAGCCTTCACAACTAAAACTGAAACACATCGTAATGACGCTGTTCCTTTAACCAAGCTAGCGGTTCATGTTCATCTGTTGCTAGCTGCTCAATGCTAACGTGTTGATAGCTGTTGAAGCCACCATGGAGAAAGGAGGAGAGTCTGGATGCAGATCTTCTAAGAAAGATATTTTCATGACGGACTTTGAAAGAAAAGCTGGATATTGTGAGGAAAGGCCGCACAACCCTGGAGCTAGCTAGCTAGCCTGATCCAGGTCAGTAACTATGAGCGCTACCCTTGGTTGACAGGCTCTGAGGAGAACGCTGAAAATTTTCTTAAGATCTGGTGATTAAATTAATTCTATTTACATCTTTTATGTATATTTTTATCATTTTATTGGGTCGACCTTGATGCTTCTGCAGGATTTGACGTATGTGGAGCTCGTGGCTGCAGAGAGTGAGAGGAGACTTTATGAATAGTCTGAAAAGGCATTCATCCCTCTATATGAGATACCACCTATGATGCAACCTCCTGTTTTATTGTGTATCTGCATAACGTTTGTATCTAGAGGTGCTCTGAGTGAAGGTCTAGGTGGACAATGCACGGCCCACCACTGAGAATCACTCTGCTCCTGTTTGAAGCTTTAAACGACGTCGTTACCTCGATGCCGCTGCGGACGGTGACGACCGGCGGCTGCCTCGGCGTGGAGGTGATGGTGATGGTGCACATCTGGTTGTCCAGGCGATTGTTGTCTCCGTCCAGAACGACAAAGTGGAAGATGTCGGTGACCGGCTGACTTCCCGTCTCCAGTGAAGTGATGTACCTGCAGACGAAGATGATTGACAGCAGTGTCACGCATTTAGTTTGACAGTAATTCTCTCGTGTTTACGTGTTGACTCGTGGATTGATGGAGGACGTGGGGAAGCAGCTGCGCTTCCGTCCTCGCGCCGCGATACAGCTGCTAATCTCCACGAAGCACTAATAAAAGTGAAATCCATACCAGTATAATCTCCTCTAATCCAATTCAGTTCTCATAAAACAATCCGGGGCTCTTGTTTTGCACGAGCCAGCGCCACGGAGACAAAACTAATACACACGATTTGAAGTTTGCCCCCGGAGATGGTCCTGCGCTGGAGCTAATCAGGGCCTGCATTATGGAAATGAAGCAGTTAGCATGTGAATATTTATGTTTCATTTCAGCTCCTCTCATAGGAGGCCTCATTTCCACTCGGAGGTAATATCAGAGTTATGCTAATTGGAAGTGTTTGTGCCAACAGGCCGGGTCGTTGAGTGTAATGGGGAGACGGCTATTGAATCATTTCCAGTTAATTCATTTGTTTTCTTACTGGTTTTGTCTTCGGAGCTCTCGTCTCGTGAGAGGGAACATCAGGTTGAAGGATAAAAAAGAAAAGAAAATTCAGCCTCAGCGAGATATTACCACCTCCACTACTGCTCCATGTTGAGGGGAAAATTATCCCTGCAGACTCAAAATGCAATCAGGGAAATTGACGGCAGTGTGAAGAACTCTCTGTGCTCTTTATGGCTCAGAGACTTTATTCAGACCTCGCTTTGACATCTGGCCTGGTGAATCTGATCACAAGAGAGCAGCTTAGAGTCCAGGTTAAACAGGTCCAGGTGTGAACCCTGATCTGGTCTCTAGAGTCCAGGTTAATCAGGTCCAGGTGTGAACACTGATCTGGTCTCTAGAGTCCAGGTGTGAACACTGGTCTGGTGTCAGTCCACATGTGGAGGTGGTCTGGGACACATGTGACCTCCTTCCTTTGGTAAGTCCTTGTTTCCTTTCTTACCTACTTCCCTCCTCTGTCCTTCCATCTTTACTTTCTTTCTTTCTTTCCATCCATCCTTCCTGGTTTCCTTTCATGTCTCCTTCCGTCCTTCTTTCCTTCCTTCCTTCCTTCCTTCCTTCCCTCTTTCGTTCTTTCTTTCCTTCCTTCCTTCCTTCCTTCCTTCTTTCGTTCTTTCTTTCCTTCCTTCCTTCTTTCCTTCCTTCTCTTCTTCTTTCATTCCTTCCTTCCTTCCTTCCTTCCATCATAAATAAATCAGATGTTATCATGTCAGAGTCCTTTGGTTAACTGAGAACATAAACACTCCTCTCATCCAAAAATGATCACTTTCCAGCTTTTTCCAAATCATCTCCCCAACACATGACGAGAAAGAAGCTGCAGCCATATTCTAGTGACCACATGATGTTGGTGTTTATTTATTTAGAGAAACTGAGATCAGATGGGGATGCATGATGGATAATGTGATGTCTGAAAAGGACCAGAGTGGAATCAAGGATAAAAACACTATTTTAAAAAGCACAATGGATTAATAAAGTCTGCAGGCGAGAGTCTCTCCTTTAGGGAGCTGTTAACTGAACCCCTTATAGACCCTCGTGAAGCCTTACTGCTTCAGGAAAAGTCATCTTTGGTCTAATAGCTGCCGGTTTTATGCAGATAGTATGTTTTTATCCGCCTCTGAAGAGACATTTAAACCGACACGGGACGCTAAAACTGTACACGGGAAGCTTTTGAGCAGATTAATTATTTTAGAAGGACGCCTTTGCAGCCGAGTGGAGTACTCAACGAGTCACGGTGGAGTTAGTATTTCTGGTCGGAGATCCAAAAAGGTAGGAGAGTATCACCTGATCCTGTGCTTGTTGATGTCCTCCATGCTGAAGGAGGAGTACTCCCTCAGCTCCTGGTGCTCCTGCTGGGACTGGGTCCTGGTCAGGATGCCGTACATCGGCACCGACACCAGCTGGATCCGAATCTGGACGTCTGAGGACGTGTCATCCTGATGGACGACGACAAATCAAATAAAAGTCACAACAGTTCAGAGCTGCTTGAGTCGTAGAACAAACGTCTGTCCTTTAAGGTCAAATCTGGACACGCCTACACAGACAAACCCCCAGCATGCACCTCTCCACTCACGGTGTAGGCCAGGTGCGAGCGTCTGATCACGGTGCTGCTTTTCTCGCCCACTTCCAGCGACAGCGTGGCGGCCGGGTCCCGCAGCGGCCCCCCGCTGCCGCCGCCCCCGCCGCCCAGCACCGCCACCTGCACCACCGTGGTCGCCATGGAGATGCCGTCGCTGACCGAGAAGGTGATGGCGTCGTCCTGGGTGGAGAGGCCGGCGTGGCGGTACAGCAGGACGTTACGAGTGACGTCGGCGAAGGTGAAGGTGTCGCCTGAGGAGACACATACACCCGTCAGCCACAACATTATGACCACTGACTCCAGATCTCTAGATTTGTCCTCTCTGATCTTTTTACCGTTAGTCATGCGGGTGTTGCCGTTGCCGTCCGTCTTCGTCAGCTCCCCGTGGACCGGCGCCTCCACCAACTCAAACTCCAGCTCATCCGGAGCCGTGTCGGCGTCGCTCACTGCCAGCTGCTGCCCGCCTGCGCCCAGACATAATCCAGCAGATTAAAGACGGAGGAGGAGGAGACCAACACGCTTCACTAACTGCTTCACTGCGGCGTCCTCCTCTCCTCTTACCTACGGGGGCTTGACCCCCCACGCTGACCTCCAGCAGCGGGTCCAGGACCTGAAAGACCGGCGGCTGCTGGTGGTTGGACAGCAGCAGGACGGCAAAGTCCAGCTCTGGAGTGGTGTGTTCACCGTCAGACACTGAGGCGGAAAATTAGATTATTATTATTATTATAGAAGACAAAAAGACAGAGAGAGAGAGGAAGATAAAACAGAGTCTACCTCAGCGTGAAGAAGGAGATTAAAGAGATTAAAAAAACACATGAAATAATAAAATATCCACAAAACATTTAACAAGAGGAGTCAA
>SRSE01000776.1:0-137500 GCA_005024645.1 Planiliza haematocheilus | reverse complement strand
TCTGGACCACATCTCACCAATGAAGGAGTACTGGTAGAGCTCCTGGAGGTGCGACGGAGCCGCCGGCGGTCTGTACACGATCTTGCCTTTGTTGACGTCGGCCTGAGTGAAGTGTTTCACCGGAGCGTACGGCCTGTCCCGGTGCTCGATGGCCCCTGAGAAGAAAAACGGCACAGGTGGAGGTTCAGTGTTCAGCCTGGAAAGGAAGAGGCCAGGAGCTGCATGCATGGACCAGGATACACGTAATATGAGAAACAATCACAGCTTCCAACCACCAGATTAGATAATTATGCTGCCTTCAAACTCAAGAGCTAAATCTGAGCTCCAGGGGATAGAGCATTATGCAGCCTGTTAATCCTCTGATATAATAAACAGGCCATGACTCAATTAATAGGAAGTGTCACCTTCTTATTATTACTGGATAGTTAAGAGCTTGTTGAAGCTACACTCATTATTATTAGAGAGAGATAAGAGAAAGAAGCCTGCACACTGTTAGACTATACACCAGCCAATCAGAGCCATTTAGTTGTGATTCAATTATGACATCACCACATTAAGCCCCGCCCAAACAACCCTATTGGTCTGGGAGCTCTTTGCAGGAGCACTGTAAGTTCTCAACGGAGAGACTCCAGAACAACGATCAAAAATAATCCCTTAACAGCGTCTTAATGCTCATTTTAATGCCGTTCATTTTATTTTTGATGCACCATTAACTCACTCATGTTCTGTTACCTCGACCCACATGTGCAGTTTGGCAAACCAGGAAGTGTTCAAAGCAGCTGCAACCCCATGGAAAGCAAGCGGACTCTAAAGTGCGGCCGTTTCAGAGGATTTTACCCTGAGAAGGTGCAGGAATACGTCACAGAGCTTTGTAACTTCCAAAAACCCAAAAGAAAATAGAAGAAAGAAACAGAAATGGATAAAGAAACGCCACGGTTAGCTTTAAAGTCCTGACGATTCTCCTCCGATTAAGACCTAAGTTCCTCCTGCATTTACCGTTGATGTGAACGGAGCAGCTTTCTGAGCAGCTGAGATGCTCATAGGTTGAATACAAACTGGAATAATATCCTTTCAAGGTTCTTTTAAAACAGATCTAAAATGAATTAAGTACCGACGCCGTGCGGTTAATTACGAGGACATATCAGAGTCTATTCACAGCCCTAATAAACAGGTACCTGTCGTCATTTTCCTACATCTGAAGACATTTCTAGACAAGGCTGTTGGACGATTTAAAGCTGCACATCGCTCCCAGATGAATCACTGCCTTTTGTGCGTTTATACAACAGAAGCATTAACAAAATAAATAGTGAAGAGGCTCATGTAGAGAGAGGAGAACAGATGCCAAAGCTCGTCCTTGTTCAGACGTAATCAGCCTAAATGAAACCATATTATCATTTCACTGAGAGGACGAAACGGACGCTGGACCATTCCAGGGTCAAATCTGAGTTAGCGAGAAAATAAAACCTTTCTTTTTAATCTGAAGCCGTCCTCGTCCTCGTCGGCTCGGTTCAAGATGTCTCTACACAAATTTGCCAGTCCATTAGTTGATGAATACGACCCATTGTGAATCGTTTTTCCCGTTCATTAAACACAGAGCTGAAAATGATGCACCACACTGACAGATGGTCCCGCGCCGAAACGAGTGTGTTCCCCACTGAACGCCACATTACATCCGGCAAAAAGGAAAGCGCCGCTGATTCCTGTGACAGGCCACGAGCAAAGCTGGAAACGGAGCAGCTCTGGAGGAGGAGGAGGAGGAGGAGGAGGAGGAGGAGGAGGAGGGAGCTTCGTACTCAGAGCTGGGACTAGACAAACTCTTGGACGTGTTCTAACAGAAGAACGTGAGCTGAGCGTCGTCTTTTCTGACATATTTCTCTTCAGTGAGTGGATGTCAGCTGCATCACGGCACATGTGGACGACAAAACCTCGACCACGAACGCTTGGTTTAGTTTGGTTTGTATTCCTGCAGAGCATGTTGGTGTTTTCACTGAAATCACTGCAGCATAGAATGAAGAGAAGACGTCTGAGTAGATGGGCTGCAAAAATTCAGTCGTCTATTTTTTAATTCATTGTTTTATTGTCAGTTTGACGTAAAGAGTTAAAGTCACAGCTATGTTCAGATTTCTCTTGTATTAACGTAAATGCACATAAATGTTTTTAGTCTAAAAACAGTAGTTGGAGAAATCTTGAAGGCTCTTTCTAGATTTAATTGTTTTAATAAATGTTTACAGTCACTTCCTGTTCTATTGGGAGATCATGTGACTTCCTTTAAGTAATATACCCCTGATTTTAAAAGTTTAAAAGTTTTTGCATGCATAGTTAGCTTATATTTTTGGGGAGGTGCATGTCAGCTATGGTGTGTGAAGTTAAACTTGATAATTAACGAGGTAAACCAGAAAAACATCCTCACTTCTGCAGCTGAAGAGTCAAACACAAACTGAGAAACCGACTCTTTGTGAAACAGAAGCCTCCTGACACTAATTAGGTTTGAATCATTTTAGAGAAGCAGCTTTGAATCATCCACGGCCAACGTTCCTGAGCAAAGCTCTAACCCCCCTGAGTGTAGGCACTCCCCAGCACATTAGAAATTAAGATCATTATCATGTCTGTTGCAGCACAGTGGTGAGGTGGTTAGCACTGATGCCTCACAGCCAGAAGGTTCTAGGTTCTAATCCATGGTTCCTGTCTGTTCTCTCCATCTAAAGACATGCTGCTTAGGTTCATCGGTGATTCTAAACTGGTCGTAGGTGTGAGTGTCTCTCTGTGTTAGCCCTGTGAAGGAATGGAGACATGTCCACTCTAGACCAATGACAGCTGAGATAGGCTCCAGCAGACCCTCTCAACAAGCCTTCACAGAGGAATGAATGAATCATGTCCGTTTTCTCTATAACATTGTTTAGGAAACTAAAGATACTTCATTTTTTTTTTGAGCTAACGTTTTGAAGGTTAGAACCTGATAAGATTTGAGTTAGATTAAAGGTTATTATGTGTGTGTGATGGAGACCTTGTCCTGGCGGGAGGGGTTTGGTGACGTTGTAGATGAGCTTCTCGCTGGGAGTTTCAGAGTCGATGAAGGACAGAGCTGAAGGAGTTATCTCTGTCAGCCGATCCTCGAGGGCCTGCACACATAGACACACATTCATAACGCACAGATGTGACGTCACATGAAATGAGGTTCTTGATTTTGTATAATCCAATCAACCACGGCTGCACATAAAATGAAAGTGTATTATATTTTGAATCCCTCACCGTGATCTGCAGGTCGCAGTCCGGGGCCAGCTGGGGGAACCCTGGGATCTGAGGCAGGACCCCTATGGTGAAGGTCTGGGCGTCGCTTTGTATCAGCGGGGCCACCTCTGTGGAAACCTGGAGACACACAACACTCTGAGATCAGACACTGGACACCTGGATCTACTAAAGTTTCACTCTGCAGCTGATTGATTTCTGAGTGACACAGCTGATGAGCAAGAGTAAGAGTATGAGCAGAGTGAAGGTGGCATCAGGCACCACTGCAGGGACAACATCTGTCCTTCCACAAATTACTCTCTACACTTCAAGAAACTAATTTATGAAACGACTGACTGAGCACAACTGATGATTCCATCACTCAGATAACCACTTTAAATAATCACTGGTTTTCAGGGTTAGGGCAGGTTGCAGAAACTATACTCCTGATGGCTTTACAATGATTTTATCTGGAGGCTAGGGGGCTAGAAAGCTACTGTTAGCTGGGAGGCTAAGAAGCAAGGAAGAGCTATTATTACTTAGGAGACCAGGAAGCTAGGAAGAGCTAATCTGAGCTGGGGGGCTGGGAATATTACTATTAGCAGGGTGGCTAGGAAGCTAGGAAGAGGTACTGTTAGCTGAGATGCTAGGGAGTTAGGAAGAGGTACTATTAGTTAGGAGGATAGGATGCTAGGAAAGGCTAATTTGAGCTGGGAGGCTGGGAATTTAAGAAGAGCTACTATTAGCTGAGAGGCCAGGAAGCTAGGAAAAGTTTATTTTAGTTGAGAGGCTAGAGAGTTAGGAGGAGCTACAAACCATTGTACGGAGCTATCCTCTTAGTTTACAGTTTACTTCTTCTATATTATCATGTTGTGAACATATTTGTGGACTCTAGGTGTTCTTTCTTCCGTTTTTCTCCTTGTGCTTTGATTCTCTATGACCTTTGACCTCTTTGCCAGCTTATAAAGCAGTAGATAATTTCAATTAGAATTTAAGATAATGTTAATTAAACTGCTGATAAGTGACGGAGGAGCTGGCGGATCAGTCTAATCCCTTCTGTGCCTGGAATGAAGCTACGCTTGAGTTCTGGCTCTGCCCCTTTCAGCCCATTCTTCCTTCTAAACAGTTTTTTGTTTAAACTTTTAGATGAAACTTCTCTCAAACAAGCTCTCTCCAGTATACAGTACGTGTAGCCTCGGATTCTTCCATCCCTTGATATTTATGCAGCAGCAGCAGAAGAAGCCTCTGCCGTTCAATCTAAAAGCCAATTTTCGTTCCCACTTAGTTATTCTGCTGCTGCTTGTTCCTGTCACATCGGTGCCGTTTGAACGGCGGGAAGGAAAGTTCAAGAAGCTGCAGTCAGCTCTGTCAGTCAGAACTAATGTAACGCCAGCGTGAAGCCTGGAGTCAGCGCCACCCATCACAAGTAATGTGTTGTCACGAGAGTCGGTGTCGAGTCAGCTGGATCTGCTGAGGATGGAGCGGCTCCAGCAAATTATTGATTAACTCAACATACAGTGAATGACACTGTGTTTAATAGACGTTAGAAGTTTTAAAATCCAAGAAGGTTTACAACATGCAAAAACTTCAAGACAAGTCACCTCTTCAGAGAAACAGCACCTGTAGCCGTTACAAGGAAACGTAGGTGAACAGGTGGATGCTGAGTGCAGTTTGCTGACAGCAGGTCAAATGTATTCTGAGTGTAGGCGATTACAGCCTAGGAGGAGCAACATTAGCTGGGAAGCTAAGAAGCTAGGAAACTAGAAAGAGGTACTATTAGCTGGGAAGCTAATAGTGAATTCCTTTAAATCACTTCTTAAAACTCGTTTTTATAGACTTGCTTTTATGTGAGGTTCGTCTTTTTAACTTTTCTGTTTTAACCTGTCTTTCTATTTCACTGTTTCATTTATTTTATTTTTGTTACATGGTTGTTTATTTTAATTTTTAAATTGCCTTTTATTGTCTTCTAAATTTTGTAGGTTTCTTTTATTTTGCCTGAGTATTTTATTCATGCTTAATCAGGCTAGGAAGCTAGGAAGCGCTGCTATTAGCGGAAAAGCTAGGAACTGGCACTTTTAGCTGGGAAGCTAGTACGCTTGGCAGAGCTATTAGTTGGGAGACTATGGAGGCTACAAAGAGCTACTATTAGCTGGAAGGCTAGGAAGCGCTACTAACTAAAAAGACTAAAGAGACTCGATTTCAATATATGCCAGTGTGGTATGGGATATTTGCTGCCCCCTAGTGGCAACAATGAAATGAATGCAGCTTTAAAGGAAAAGTCTAGAATTTGAACAAAGTGACATTTTCTAAACTGTATACTTTATACTGATGCAATTAAATCAAATGTTTAGTTAAACATTTTACATGTAATTAAAAGAAAATGTTGCTGCAGTGGAGTTGGAGTGAAACAACAAGAGAAAATCAACTTTCCTGTTCTGTGTTCTACCACTCAGCATCATTAACAGGCTCTAACTGGCCTTATGTTGAAATATAAAAGCGTCACTTCTAATAATAAGCAGCATCGTTCTTCCTTCATTCATTCCCAAAAAATATGTAAAATGAAAAAGGAGAGATGGAGGAACAGGTCTGAACCAGAAACAACCTTAATTCCAAAAGCATTAATGCATTTAAAATAATTATCTACAAACTTCAGATGGATGCAGGAGACCAGGCGTCTGGTTTCTTTGCTGAGTTATTACTTGAGATGCATATACCATGAGCCTCAAACAACAAGAAACAAACCAAGTGAGACCCTTTAAAGCTGCAGGGCCACCAGATCACCATCTCTCTGATTCCAATATGGTTTTTGATTTATTATGTGCAGAGTGAAGTGGAACAACCTCTGTTCTGCTGCAGAGCTCCAAGTCCCAGAAACCAGAGTGAATTTCAAATCAATCAGTTCTGAGAACACACAAGGAAAAAACAACAGTGGAGGACAATAACACCACCCTGACAAAGAGTCGAGTTTAATCACCACCTCTGACAAACCACAAACGCTTACAGCCTTTGAGCTCATGGCGGGTTTTGCCTTTCTTCGCCTCTATGATCCGCCTTCCCGTAGACGTGATGAGACGCTTGAGAATTTAACTGAAATGCATCAGCTCTGATGGACGGAGCCGGAACGCGCGAGGCTGAGAGATGATCAGATACAGCCACGAGCTTCTGGCAGCTTCTTTTTATTATTCTAATGGAGCTGAGACGACGCAGAGATCGGCGTGAAAACCCTCGCGCCGCACTGTGACGAATGCTCCGTCAGCTTTAGTGGGATTGCCTTGGATTTGGAGGCAATTTGCGGCTAATTTGGTGTCATTAATGCTAATCAAGATAAGTCGCCACGGGTTGATTTTCAGTGCGGCACACGGACAGTTAGGACGGCGCAGTAACGAACTAAAGCCAGGGAAGGAAATAAACCAGGAGACATAAATCCTGCCCAAAATGCTGGCTGCACTAATGCATAGTAAACTCTGAAGTGGCTGATGTTAAAACCAACCACAGATTGTAGCTCTTCAAATAAAAAGCAAAGAGTGAAGAACATTTTAGAGCCTCCCATTAATTACACAGTGTGACATGGCTATAAGAGAGAAAGGGGAGAGGAGGGTAAAGAATGAAATCAAACCGCAGGGAGGAGGGGAGGTTGGAGAGAGAAGAGATAAACACAAGAGAACATGAGTTTGATTTCAAAGACCAAGAAAAAAATGACAAGGACGACAACATACATCTCTGTCACCATCCCCTCCTCCGTTTCAGGATGAGACTTTCATGTCCACCCCCAGAGGTTTCCTGGTCTCAGTGTATTGTGTATAGCCTGGTCATAAAATGATTAAATGGAACTTGTTCTTTGCCGTTTATTTCAGCTACAAATTAATTCCAAAAAGTAACACATCCCGTCCTCAGCGGACCTTGAATCATTAATCTACACTTTCTATATTACTGAAATTCCATGTACAGCTCAGTCTCAGTCAGTCCTACTACGCAAAGTAACGTAATGCAAAGTAACGTAACGTAATAAAAAGTAACGTAATGCAAAGTAACGTAACATAATGTAAAATACCGTAATGCAAAGTAACATAATGTAATGTAAAATAACGTAACGCAAAGTAATGTAAAGTAACGTAAAGCAACGCAAAGTAATGTAACGTAAGGAACGTAACGTAAAGTAACGTAAAATAACGTAAAGTAACGTAACGTAAACTAAAGTAACATAAAGTATCGTAATGTAACGTAAAGAAAGTGAAACAAAGTACACTAAAATACACTAATGTAACACAGAGTACAGTGACATGAAGTAAAGTAACGTAATGCGAAATGCGAAGAGAAGTGAAACAAAGTACAGTAAAGAAGAAACACAAAGTAATGTAAAGTAACATAACGTAACGTGAAGAGAAGCAAAACAAACTAAGGTAAAGTAAGGAAGTATAGCAAAGTAAAGCAAAGAGAAGTAAAGCAAAGTAAAGACATAACAATGTAACGTAACATAACGTAACGTAACGTAGTCAGACTTGTAAACCCATAAAAACCACCCAGTAAACTCAAAGAAGAAGGAAACGTGATAATACTAATAAAAAACGTAAAATAAAGCAGCAGTGTTTGGAAGCTGAAACTGCACAAAGGTTGTTTCAGTGTTGTTTTTGGGACGACTGCAATGAAGTGGTTAGCAGACCTGATTGACCTTGATGGGGTGTGTGGTTGAAGAAAATCGGAAAGATAAGATGCAGCCAGATGATTAATAAGTTTGTAGACAAACTGTCAAACCTTCTAATTAATCCTGAGACGTAGCAGGATCCAGTGAAGGAGGCGTCTGCTCTGCTGAACTGAACTGAGCAGCCAGAACGACACGTTTATGTAAAAATAAGCTGTAAAATATTTAATTTGAGCTCAGCAAGTGAAAACGAGGCGAGACACGTGTTGACAGCACTCACACCTCAAGGCACAATCCCAGTCACTAGAAGTGAGTGAAACACTGTCAGGCGAGAACCAACATGGCTGACCTGGAACTGGAAGAAGTCGCTGCTGCTTCCTGAGCCGTAGTGACGGTACCAGACTGTGCCGTCGTTCACGTCCTGCTGCGTGAAAGAGGTTGTGGGCGTGAGGCCATGGTCGGTTAGCGAGGGACGCCAGCCCTCTGGGGGGCTGTCAGCTGGCATGGACACCAGCACCACCTCACCTGGACGGAGAAGATGGAGGTGATGTTAATGACACGTACAAAGAAAGTACAAAGTGCTCTGATTGAATCTGTGTGAAAGTGTTTGTACCGTATTTAGGTTGTCCGTCTGAGGGAAGGATAGTGTAGACAATGTCATCAGTGGCGACGCCTTTAAAGTCTGCCTGCAGGTACTTTTTATCGAGACGCACCATGCCCCCCTCCTTCACCCAGGTCATTGGCACCGACAACACGTGAGGAGAGTCAGCTGACTAAAACAACAAAGACATGCAAACCGAAAGAGTTAGACATTCACTGAAAAACTAGCTTAGTGCTAATCATGTGTTTGGGTTCTCTCACCAGCAAAGATAAGATGTACTATGGGAAAGCTTTATTAACTTGGTTAGATGATGCCTATAACAATCTATAACAAAGTAAAGTAAAGTCAAGTCAAGTCAAGTAAAGTAAAGTTACTTAATGTGAGATAAAGTCAAGTTAAGTAAAGTAAAGTAGTAAAGTAAAGTCATTTAACATTACACAAAGTAAAGTAAAGTTACTTAAAGCAACATGACGTAAAGTAGGAAAGAAATTTAACGTAAAGTAAAGTACAGTAAAGTTACTTAATGCAAGATAAAGTAAAGTAGCAAAGACATTTAACATGATGTAAAGTAAAATTACTTAACGCAACATAAAGTAGCAAAGAAATAGTAACATAACGTAACATAAAGTTACTTAGAGCAACATGATGTAAAGTAGCGAAGAAATTTAACATAAAGTAAATTAAAGTAAAGTAACTTAAGGCAACATAAAAGAGCAAAGAAATGTAACAAAACAGAAAGTAAAGTAACGTAAAGTAACATTTACATTCTCTAATCTAATGCAATGTAACAGAAAGTGAAGTGTAGTTACTTAACGCAACATAAAGTAGCAAAGATATGTAACAGAGAGTAAAGTTAAGTTCATGTCCCAGTGAAACGTGCTGAAGCCTGATGACAGTAAACTGGTCTGACCTCCCAGACTATTATCTGCAGCTCTTCTTTTATTCAGCTGCTTGTGCAGAGGAGAAGCAAACAGCTGCAGGAGATCTGAAAGTAAATCTGAACCGATCCAAAGAATAACGGCACAAAACTGATTCATTTGGCTTTGTTTGAACTGTGAGAGAGTCAAACAATAGAACATGTAATATCAGGTCTACTGTGTTCTACTAAACATGAAGAGATGGAAGGAATGCAGATGACAAACTAACTCCACACAGCCACAGCTAAAGGCATCACCCTCAGACTGTGATGCTGTATCGACCGGCCCTGATAACCCAGAGCTGGAGGATGAATCAGTGTCGCTGTGGGACGTTTCAGCAAAGACATTTCCTGTTGTTCAGTCAGGGAGGGCTGTTTTGAAGCTGTGTCATCCTGAGGTCTAAATAAAAGCAGCCGTGATATACGTCTTAGTCATCTATAAAATAAACCTGTCACGCATTAAGAGGAGCATTAAAGGCCCCGTGAAATTAAAGTTTAAGTCCTCTACACCCGTGTGACCCAGCGTCCTGTAGGTATTTTAGAGTTTGAGATACTCTCACTCTGTAAATGATTATAGTTTAGAATAATTAGTAAATACTCAATAAAGAAAAAATAACTTTTAATATGACTTTGTAATGAGGACGTAAAGGATTTATGGATCTGATTCATTGATTGGTTTGATGATGCCTCCACCAGCCCATGAACTGCTGAACTACCTGCATAGAAAAGACTTGATGGTTTATTATAAATTCAATAGTTTAAAGTCTATAAGTGAGCGGCCAACATTTATAACTGTCACCAAACAAAGAGAAACAGCTTCTAATAATTTACATGTAAATTATTAGAAGCTGTTACGGCCCATAAATCATGAAGCAAAAGTTTTTAGCTGAACTCAGACGTAAACACAAACGTGGCCGTTTCATTGGTGGAGATAATCAGCCCAGCGCTGAACACACTGGTGGATAATACGCTGCACAGGTGTGTGTCTGTGTGCGAAGATAACAACCTGACGACTATCTGCTGCAGCATGCCTGATCCTAATCTCACTATTTCAGAGGAGGAGGAGGAGGAGGAAGAGGAGGAGGAGGAAGAGGAGGAGGAGGAAGAGGAGGAGGAGGAGGAGGAGGAGGAGGAAGAAGAGGAGGAGGAAGAAGAGGAGGAGGAAGAGGAGGAGGAAGAAGAAGAGGAGGAGGAGGAGGAGGAGGAGGAAGATGCTGAGAATCACAGATGAAAACTCCCGAGTCAGCATGGCAGGCTTTAACTCATTTGACCTCATGGTCCAGGAGATTACTGAGCTCTGAGAGGGAACGTGATGATCTCTGACAACTAGAAAAACCAAGGAGATGTTGGCCTTCACAACTTTTCTTGCAGCCAGAACGTTCTGGGTTCTAATCCTGGTTCCTTTCTGAGTTTGCATGTTCTCCCTGTGTCTCCTGGGACAGGCTCCAGTCCCTCTCAACGACCCTTCACAGGACACGTCCACAGAAAATGAATAGACGAATGTTTTACTCTGGAGAGCGGCTGCAGCCTCCTCCATGTGAGTACGTATAATCTAATCTAATCTGACCTAATCTAATCTCCCTCAGACAGGAGCAGACAAAGTGAAATGAAGTGACTTTCTCAGGTTTGGGCGTCTGAATGTGTCTGAGGTGAGTCGGAGGAGACGAAGGAAGAACACGATGGAGGACAGTCACTGGCTGGAGTCCACTGATAATCTGGAGGACATCACCTCAGTCAGGTGTAAGGGTTCTGGTGGTGGTAACCATGGTAACCTTCACTAATCATCATCAGGTTGAGGATGTTTCCAGGAAGGACAGAAAGATGGAAAACAAGATGAACCAAGATGGAATCAATGTGGACGGAGATGATGGAGACGTGGAGACATCTGGGTCGTCTTCTAAGACTCACTCTTCTCCTTCATCTTCCTCCCCTTTCTTCCTTCTCTCAGATTCTCCTCCTTCTTCTTCTCCTCTTCTTCCATTTTCCTCCTCCTCCTGCTTAATCTTTTCCTCTTCCTCCTTCTTTTTCCTCCTCTTGCTCTTAATCCTCCTTCTTCTTCTCTTGTTCTATTTCCAGTAGATGTGATGCTCCATTTTCTTTCTTCTTCTTCAGCTCATTCTCCTCTTCTTCCTCTTTCTTCTGCTTCTCTTCTATTTGCATCAAAAGTGATGCTCCATGTCCTTTCTTCTTCTTCTTCTTCTTCATCTTCTTTAGCTCCTCCTCCTCCTCCTCCTGTTCTATTTCCAGTATCTAGCTCCTCCTCACCAGTAAACTCTAGTGACGAATGTTTTGATGTAAACCCACGTTATCTGATCACATCATTTAATTGTTTCGTCTCCACGGTAACCGTTCATCCCTGATCCCAGTCACCTCCTCCTCCTCCTCCTCCTCCTCCTCCTCCTCCTCCTCCTCCTCCTCCTCCTCCTCCTCCTCCTCCTCCTCCTCCAGCTCCTCTCGGTTCATTCGTTCCAGGACAGAGTGCGACGGCTGCGTTCACGCCAGAAACAAACGACCCGACCTGAGGGGTAAACACGATAATAACTAACAGCTCTGCTTAAACTCAAAGCCCTCGGCTTCCTTCCACAGCAGCTGGTAGAAAACTTCATCTGATTCCCTTTGATTTCTGGAGGGGAGCAGAAGAGACTGAGGGCTGTTCAGACGCTCGAGGGCGTTCTACCCGACATGAAAACTGACATCCCAGGGTCAGGAGAACGTCCATCCATCAGAGCGTCATTACGGGGTCTGATCAGTGTCCTGCTGACATGGACCAACATGGACGCCACCACTGCTGCCTGGAGGGTCAGGCTGAGGACTCATTGACTTAAGTTTGTTAAAACTATGAACCACTCAGGGTTCAGAAATGTGTTTTAAGACGTAGGATGTTATTTGCATTTCTTCTTCTCCTCTTTGTGGCTCTGCTTCCTTTCACACTGCTCGTTCTTATATTCTCCTGCCCTTTGAAAAGCACTTACACAGCTTGGCGTAGTGTTTGGTAGCGCGTCAGTCTGAACTCAACACATGCTCATGTTTACCAGACTAAATTACTTGTGCTGCCTTATATGAAGGTTTGTTTGATAAAACAAACCTTGAGGTTACCTCAAAGTGAACCCCGACACACAGCGACGTCCACAGCTGATTTCTTCTCCAGCTGTGAGGACGAAGAAGCGTCGTACAGTTCTCATTACATGCACCTGTGCTTCAGCTACGCACCAAGTCTGACGTTAATGGTATTTCTGTTTCAGGTAATTGAAACTTGCGTCGTTTGGTTTGGTGAGAAAATGGACACGGTGCAGCGGTGCAGTCATCCACTGCCTCCATCTGAAGGGTTTATCGTCCAAGGAGGTCAATGAGGACGTGGTGGCAGCACAGCGGGGTGGTGGGTGGTCGTTCTAACAGCTGGCTGGAGAAGATGGCTGCTGAGTTTAAGAAGAAGGAGATGAGTGGTCGCTATTTCATCACTGCTGTGGATCACTTTCTAAAAGGGATCCACATGTTCCTCAGAGGAACATATGCTCCTTGAAAGCTTGGCCTTTATTTTTGATTAAGCTCGTTATACTTTAAAGCTCAGGAATGAGGAGGAAGCAGGGACGACCATGATGAAAAGTAAATCAATCACATCCTCTCAGCTGTCCATCACGTTCTGTCCACAGCGAGACAGAACGCAGCGTCAGGACATTTTACAGCAGATGGAAACTGGGATGAGTGATCGTGTGTGGGACGATACTGATTCACACGAAGAAGAAGAAGAAGAAGAAACTGAGCTTAAGGAGGCGTCATCTCCACGTAGCCGCCCTCCAAACCTCCACAGAGACTCTATAAATAAAGAAGATGGGACATGACTCGTCCAGTTCTGCTATCGTGTTGTCACGCTGTGTGGTGATACGTGTGACAGTCAGGGCTGTGATGTCAGTGAGTCAGCTCTAACACACATTTTAGACGACTTAGAGACTGATTTAATGTTTAATTGGTCTTACAACCAATTAAAATAAACCAATTAAGGTGTTTATGACACTAAAAGCTGAAATCGGCGTTAACTGTTCGGCCTTTGAAAGTTATTTTTCTGTCCAAAGCTTGAGGAAAGTGAACGAGGCAGATCTTTGAGTCAGTCCCCAACGCAGAGACTCCAACTTTCCACCACAAGAAAGTTATAGGTGGAGGAAGCCGGTCTGGCTCAGTGTCACCAGATATATGATTAACACTTTGAAAAAAGGCCAAATATACGGAAAAAAGGTTGATAAAAGAACAGAGTCTGGCTGCAGAAACATGCAGCCAGTGTTCCAGTGCTTTTATTTTGATAGGGACAGAACCTGCAGTTGTGCAATTGACTGATGATGAATAAAGCGTCATTTAAATGGACAGGCCTCTGTATCACAGCTCCATGCACACTTTCCTTTTTAAACACACTGTCCTAGCGTGTGGTTTTTAAAAACACAATCATCTGAACACTGGCCTGGTGCACAGTTCTAGAAACAAATCTGAAATGGTTGAAAATAGAAATAAAAACGATGATAACTGGTGGTTTCATAACTATAACTTAGAAAACTTTGAATTGAATCTGTCTGCGTTGTTTTTTGCAATATCTCTAATATAATAAAATAATGATCTGAGTGTGGATCCTGGAGATGATGCAGCATTTTACAGCTGTTGCAGTGTGCATCACTTATTACCTCATTCTTTGTGAACTTCACCAGTTTGACTCATTCCCCAGGATGATCCATTAGGAGGAGGAGGAGGAGGAGGAGGAGGAGAAGGAGAAGGAAAATCAATTGCTCTTTTTCTCCTGACTGCCTGAGTTACTGTCTGGTGAGGACAGCCGGTGGAGCGATGCTGATACTTCCAGGTGCGACTCGCTAATTTGGCTCGGCTGTGCAACATCCAGGAAGGAGCCTCATCCAGCGATAGCACAGGGCTGATGCCAGAGATTCACCTCGGCCCAGAGCCAGAGCAGAGATGGACGACTCTCAATTAAGCACCAGAGACTCGTTTAGATGTTTAAAGTTTTCATTATGTACTTCAGTTCATGTTTCAGCATCGATGCACCGCAGCAGCATCGTCCTGCTGCAGCGTAGAGGCTCGTAGGTTAAAAGACCCAGAATAAACTCCTGCTGATTTATAAAATAAAATGCTAGACGTCAGGCCTCCTACCTTCTGACTGACGTGGACTTGCAGCAGGACGTTCCTGTAGCTGTGCCCGTCGTTGACCTGCAGCACCGCCCCGTCCTCCGCCTCCTCCGAGCCGTCGTGGACGTACTGGATCTGCTCTCGCGTCAGCTCCTCCAGCTTGAAGCGGCCGATGGCTCGGTCGCCGTGGAGACGGGTCAGACGGCCGTGGCGGGGCGGCTCCAGGACCATGACCAGCACGTCGGCCGCGTTGTCCGGATCGTCGACCTGCAGGACCGACTTGGTGACGGTCGCGTGGCCCCCGCGGCCCTCGACGGGCAGAGGGGCCAAGGTCACGACCCTCGGAGGCTGAGAAAACACAACAACAGGGTCTGATTAGGATCTGACTGGTCAAACATATGGCCCGTGGGCCAAAATGGGTCAGACAGAGCGTCCAATCTGGCCCCTGGATGAATCTGCACTGTGTGAAAATGACAAAGAAGATGCTAGCTGCAATTTATCAATAAAAATAACTGCTATCTCTTATTCTTCCACTAAGGCTTTCTTTTCTTTTCAGGAGGTTGCACATTGTTTTTCTTATCAAACTTTCTTTGTTCATAAAATGTCAGACCCTTGATTTTGACTCTTGAACACACATCGACTCTTAATTTAAAAGCCACTGCAGAATTATTTCTACAACTTCAAAAAGGTCACGGCGAGAAGAAGCTCTAATCGTCAGTTATGAATTCTCTCCCGGAGGATCGGGGCACAGGGCGTCGGTGGCGACCTGCCGCTGAGCGAGATGAAGGAGACGAAGGTGCAGGTGAAGCAGGGCGCCTCATTAAGCCGCCGCTCTCAGCCACATGGAGCTTCTCTGCAGCTGGTGACGACTTTAACGTAGCTATCAAAGTCGCCTGAGGAGCACGGAGGCCTCCTGCTGTCAGTAAGGGTTTGACTCAACCCACAGTTCAATGCCTGGCTTCCTCTGTCTGCATTTGTGATAAACTGAGTGAGGACTGAGGGCAGAATGTGGATAGAACAAGAAAACTAGAGACGTTTAAGACGTTTCATCCGAGTGTTCAGTTGAGGCTTCATCTGTGGCTGTTACCCATCAGAAACTTGCATGACTTTGGTCCCAGCTCCTCACCAGTCTGTTAGAACTGAAGGGTTGGATGAAACATCTTCTAGAAACTCTACAAGTTGCGCTTGTTTTAGCTTTTTTTGTGAAGTGAAGTGGATCAGGCTTGTTCCAGGGCATCCCACAGATACTTGATCAGTTTGGGATCTAGTGAATGTGGAGGCCAGGTCAACACCTTGTGCTGTTCTTCTTCCTAAAGTGTTTTTGTGGCTGCATCCTGCTGGGGATGTCTGCTGCCATCAAGGAGTGTCATTGCTATGGGGTGGGGGTGCCTGGTCTGGTCTAGGTGGGTGCTACATGTCTAAGTAACATCCACACCAATGAATGAAGCCAGGTCCAGAAGTTTCCCAGCAGAACACTGAACTGGAGCAAGATGGTTTAGATGTTATTGACTTCTCCTGGTCATAATGTTGTGGTTGATTGATATAGTTTACAGAACGTTGCTCTTTTCACAAGAATAAAAGTATGGAGAACATGTTTGACTATAGAGACGGTCTTCAGGTCAAATCACATCCAGTGCCAAGAAGTTCTAGTTTTACAAAATGTAAAAGTACCCTGATGTTCTCACATGGATCCAAAGACAAAAACTAATACTTTCCAGGAACTTGAAGCATATGCGCTCGATTAAACTGTCTTTAAGTTCATTTTTCAGCTGACTGAACCGTTCCTCATTCAAACGTCTAGATATTTTTATTCTCTGACGCTGAAAACAAAGAAGACGCTCGTTAAACGCTAGGAGACTAAAAACAGCGCTGATGCGTTTAAATCCGTCCGGGGCATGTTGGGGGTGTGAAAGGCAGACATGTGATGCTCTGTCCCTGCACAGACGTCAGTCAGCGTCTGGCTCTGAATCAAACCGCTCGGCAGGTACGGAGCTCCGAGCCGCTCGGCCAGACACGGGGCTCGAGTCCAAGACAGCGCCTCCGTCGGCCTCTGGCTGAGCTCCAGCTTTCTACCATCACAGAGGCAGCAAAGGGAGAATGAAGGAGTGGGAGGGTGGAGGGGGGCAGAGGGGGGTGGATGCATGAAACAAGCTGGCGCCAGAGATGACAAGTGGAAAGTCATACGTGCATACCCCCTCCGTCTGTAAGCCTCTGAACTGAAGTAACCTCTGGATCAATTTTCTTGTCACAGAGTCTCATAAACACACAAGTTGTTATCAGCAGCCTGTTGCCCCGTTCTGTTCCGTCGGGGGCAGGGTGGTGGTGGTGGTGGTGGTGGGGGGGCTGTGCGGTAACAATGTTTTTAAGTCGTCAAACAAATTATCTCTAAGAGACAGGCGACTCGTCCTCAGGCGTCCACCTAAGCCCTGCGTCGTCACTGCTGCTATTTGTCGACGCAAAACACAAAAAGGTTGTGGATGTGCTAAGTCGTGCTAAGACATGCTAGCTAGCTCACTCCCCCCTCCCCCGAGGCGAAGGAACACAAACACAGGCACACTCAGGTGGGAGGGCTAAGCCTTCATCCTGCCCTCACGGGTGAGCAGGACAGATGAGGCTCATGTTGGGGGGAGCTGTCGTCACCCCCGGGGCCTCTGAGGCTCTGCAGCCCTTCAACAAGACGGAAGCTTTGTGCTGTTTCCTGACTTATTTTGTTTTGGTTTGGTTTGTCCTGCAGCGTTGGTGCTGGATGGCGTCCAGAGGAAGTTTAGACTTTACGACGCAGGGTATGTCATCTGAATTTATCTCTTCTAAATATGGAGAGGTGAGAGAGTCCAGACGTAGACGACTTCCTGTTTACCTGCTGCTCTAGTAAAACTGAAATTAAGTCTAACATTAACTTTACTTTTTTATTTGGGGCTACGGAATAAAAGAAAAGTCTTTTTCAGGATTTAAAAATAAAACTATTTTCTGGTTTTAAGAGCAAACTTGAAAACTAAGAGTGAACAAACCAATAAAGGCAGACGACAGCTCTGTACTGACTGACGGCTCAGAGCTTTGCACAGAAAGAACATTAAAGACAGTTTAAAGTCAAAGACATCAGCTTTAGAACTCTGCTTTAAATGAAAACGATAGCTTCATAAGGTACGGTAAAGGTGTGTGTGTGTGAGGCCTCTTCTGTAGAAAGGCCATCAGCACATATTGGATTTTTATTTCATAGTTTTTGTTCAAAAGAAGCAGCCACTCCTGTCGGGAATGAGGCTATCTGCAGCTCACATCTTTCATTCCTGAGGCTATTACGAGCTGAGGCCACGCTGGCTGGAGATCTGACGGACTTCACTTAACTCTTTATTTATTTATTTTCAGCTTTTACTTTTACAGGCGAGAGCTGCATAACCACAAATGAGCCTTTTCTCCTGTTCAGCAGCAGCAGCATCTTTGTCTTTGACTCCGTCTAACTCAAGATCTGGTCAAACAGGTGTAACACCAGCAGCTTTAAGCCTTAATATAACTGAAACACGTTCTCTTCAAGAGAAATGAGAGACCAAAACACTTCTAATATCAGTATCTAAATATATTTACTTCCTGACTTTGTATTTTGTATTTCTCTTTTTATTTGTCTTGCATGTGTTCTTCACTACATTCACCTGTTTCTTTATGATGAAGCTTATAGTTACTGCTACACAAGAACCATCCCTTAGTTACGCTGCTATAGGCCTAGGCTGCTGGGGGGATATCCCATAATGCACCGAGCACCTGTCCTCTACTGTTTCTTGCACTGAGCATCTGTCCTCTACTTTCCCGTCTCTTGCACCGAGCACCTGTCCTCTACTTTCCCGTCTCTTGCACCGAGCACCTGTCCTCTACTTTCCTGTCTCTTGCACTGAGCACCTGTCCTCTACGTTCCCGTCTCTTGCACCGAGCACCTGTCCTCTACTTTCCCGTCTCTTGCACCGAGCACCTGTCCTCTACTTTTCTCTCTCTTACACCGAGCACCTGTCCTCTACTTTCCCGTCTCTTTCACCGAGCACCTGTCCTCTACTTTCCCGTCTCTTGCACCGAGCACCTGTCCTCTACTTTCCCGTCTCTTGCACCATACACCTGTCCTCTACTATCTTTCTCTCTCACCGAGCACCTGTCCTCTACTTTCCTGTCTCTTGCACTGAGCACCTGTCCTCTACTTTCCCGTCTCTTGCACCGAGCACCTGTCCTCTACTTTCCCATCTCTTGCACCGAGCACCCGTCCTCTACTTTCCTGACTCTTGCATGGATTCTTCTTTATGCGTGCTACCACTGTGTAGCATCTTAGCAGCTGTGTGTCCCTTTCTCCATCTTGAGACAATTTGTTGTTGCTGACGCCATGTGATAAAATGTAGTTGAATTAAATATTGAAGTTGTCTGTTGGGTTTCCTGCTTGTTGTCCTTCATTGGATGCCTATAGTAGCCTATATTGGACTGACTCACTTTTGCAGCCAGCCTCTATTGGACGTTAAAGGAAATGCAGCTTATGGAACCCTCACCACATTGCCGTCACTGTTCATTCCTACAGGTTGCAGCTTGAAAATAAACTGTACAGTGTATTTTACAGAGACAGTGTTGTTCTGTGTCTCTACATTGTTTCTAGAAATGAAAAAAAAAAGCATTACATTAACTGTTCATGTTAGCTGTTACTGGAATACACTGAACGGTTCCTTTCAAAGCAAACCTACGAGCCTTAAAGTTTTCTGAAAGCGTGTTGACAGGATCCATATTTCCAAAGAGAACAGAGCTGGAAACAACAAGAACATGGAGTTACATCAGGACCACTGAGGCGCTTTGATGTGGAGTGAAAGGAAGAATCATACGAGGCACTGTTTCTCTTTGTGACACGTTTGAGGCTGCTTTTCTCTTCAAGTTCAGAAATGGGGAAAAAAAGGCGCAGAGATGTTTGTTTGACTGTCAGAAATCTGGGAATTCACTGGTAAAGACGGAGAAGTAGCCAAAAGAGACAAAAGACAAAATCCAAATCTCACCTTGGAGAACAACAAGAACAGCTCAGCTCTACTCTTTGTTAAAGACAATATGGCTCCTCATACGTTGGAAACACCACATTTAAATCATCACAAACTGACGTGTTTTGCCACAGGACGCCCTCAGAAGACCCACGTCCATGCTCTGATGAGTCACCACAATGGAGACCTGCACAATTATTTATTTCTGTTAACTTTAATACAATAGAGGTGAGGCAGTATACACCTGAGTGACCCTCAGCGAACAAACATCCAACAGATGTTCCTATGTAAACCCCAACTCCTCCACCGGGCTGGTGGAGAGCTGAAACGTCTTCTAGAAACTCTACATGTCCATTTTTTTTAACCTGATGTTGAACAGGTCACCTTAGCCATCACTGCAGTAACTGCCCTTGCTTAGCGATTTAGCAGGAGCCAACATCTGTTATGAAGTAGCTGTTAACCTGCACAGATACCAGTAAAACATCAGTTTGCATTTAATGATAATCAGCTGCTGCAGAGATGAACTCAATCTCCTCCGGCAGGAAAGCGTCGGGCGAGAGGAGGCCGAGCAGCTGTCAGTCAGACGCCCGGTCACGGAGGTGCTGAGCATGAATCACTATTCTTTCCTTATCAGCGTCTCCTGCTAACGACCAGCTGAGAACGCTGAGCCAATCAAGCGTCTGTGTAATGGAGCAGTCGCCCTGAACAGAACCCAAACACTGCAGCTCCACTCGGCAGCACTCCAACGGCTCAAACAATAATTTACTTAGAGCCGGCTCAGGTTTGAGCAAAGCTGTCACGCTATGTTGGTCAAGAATGTGACACGGAAATTATTCCTGCTCCTCAAATAAACTGCAGCTTTTAGGAGAAGGAAACTTTGTTCACCTGCAAAGACTAGGATTCACATTTTATTCGTATTCAGCATTCACACGTGAAACAACACCAAGGCGACGCATTTTACTGAGACAGTCTGTCACTTGGTCCCTCAGCTCTCAGCCCTCGCTCCTCTGAGTTTTGTTTATTTGCGCAGTAATCCGAGGTCAGCTCGTCACCAGGCGACCTGCGCTGTCAAACTGACGCTGGCCGGTCGCCGGCCTGGCGTCTGTCCACGGGGACAGAGCGTCAAAACAGAGAGGAGGACGGATCAGCTGGGATGATGCAGCAGAATGAGAAATAAGATGAACAGTCGCTGCAGTGAAAACAGGGACGACTGAGTCTGCGTTTAAAATAAACATATGCAGGCTAAATTTGAGAGCGTTGTGCTAATTGGAGGAAAGGTGCAGGAATTATCATTTTAAACATGACTGGAGCATAATCATAAATATTTGGGTGGTGAATGGGTTTCCTTGGTTGTGATGCTCTGCCAGGCCTTAACTGCTGCTGGCCTTCGTCGCCATCGATCGTTGGTTCTGTCTTTGGATTTTCTGCAAAAACATTTCACTTCTTTACCTTCCAAACCTCCCGTGCTGCTTTCACAGAGCGTCCAAACCTTTACAGAGCCTGCTGCATCTGCACTACAAGTCTGATTAATCTGATTGAAGGCATATTAAGGTGGACTGTCCATAGATTAAATGATTTAAGTACTGATGTCTGTGGTTAATGTGCAGTAACGCAAATTAAACTGATATAAAAACACCTGGAAGGGTTATTGTTCACGCTTGTATTTGTCTTATCAACATCTCAACTGATAACTCAGTTTACATCCTGTTTCTTCATAAATTTCTGCTCATTTGTTTCTTCTTCTTCTGTTTCTACAGGCCGTATTACTGCTCACCATTCCACTTTAGACTCTGCTTGCTTTCCACAGCTCTAATCAACCAATCAAAGCCATTTAGTTGTTAAATAAACTCAACTCCACATCTTCTCTGATGACGTATACGACTGATGTGACTCTTCTGTCCATCAAAACATTAAGCCCCGCCCAAAATGATTTGATTGGTCCAGCAGATCATTGCAGAGTCAGTTCCCAGCGACATCAGAACAACTTTAGAGGGCGGAAATGAAAGACCTGCATTGGCAAAGAAGTTTACCTGCATCGACACGACCTGAACCTGAACCGATCCTGGTTGAGAAAACAGCTGGGGGTCAGCGACACGCAAGGTGAACTCACCGCTCCTACAGGAAGAAAGAGAGAGAGAGAGAGAAGACCTTAAATCAGCTGAAGGTAGACGTGGAGGTCTGCCCCAGAGGCTCATGGGAAAATGAGTTCTCTGAGGCTAGCAGTAGCATGTAGCCATTAGAGCTAATGAAGCTACATGCATGGAGGACAGTACACAATCTGCTCATCAGAGACAGGGCTTATTACCCATAACCCCCTGGGGCTGGAGCCGCGACATGGAACGACTGATCTGAGAGTTTGTTTGGTGGCTTTTACATTTACTTTCTAAATGTTCTGTGTTTAAAAGAAAGAAAGGAAAGAAAGGGATGATATAAGGAAGAATAAAAGAAAGTTTTATGCTCATTAACGATGTTTCTAGAAGTTAAAATGTTACTGAACTAAAACCAGGAGATAAAAACATGGAGATACAAATAAAACTGAATCGAAAAGAGACAGAAACAGAAAATGTCTTTAGTGTGAATCTGTAAACGTGTCTGGTTGATCTTTCAGGTTCAGATCTTCTTTTCTTCAGGCAGCCTGCAGACACTTTGATCAGATCAGTTTGGAGAAATTCTTCAGTTGAAACAGAAAATTCATTTAGTGTTTTGCTGAGGCAGAAAAATGAAACGAGTCCGTCCATAAAAACAAACCACCTTTAATCTTTTCATGCACGGTGGCTTGGGCTACGTCAGGGGGGAGTTTCTCTTTTCTGAACATGATTAGAACACAACATGTGATTCTGCAGCGTTCGTCTGTGACTCTGGTTCTGCAGCCGTTATCCCAACTCAACATAATTTGGAAAATATGTCTGTAATACGCAGCTTTTAATCTCATTTGGAGCTTTATGGTTTTTTTCTGTCCATTAATAGAACCAGGCACTAATTCCTCACCATGCTGCCATTTCAGACCCGACCAGCTGAGTCAGGATCGACTTTAATATGTCAGCCCTGACTCCAACACACAAATGAATCCTCTGAAAAGGCCACAGCAGAGCAGCTCCGGACTGAGCTTTGAAACAACAAATCCATCTGCCTCTTTGAGCCCTGACACCGATGCATGCTGGGTAATCAGACAGGGGTCAAACACAATAAAAATGCAGAATATGCAAAATATGAGCACATTAACTAAAACAAGTAAACGTAATGCATCTGCAGCTCATGTGTGGGTTAATAGAAAGGAACTTTCCCACCGGGAGGCAGAATAAATCAAACAGGACAGTAGAAAAAAAAAAGAAATGTCAGGACGGGAGAGGAGGCGTTTAATGTCAGCTTCAAATGAGGTTCCTATTGAAGGGGCGGTGGCAAGCGTCCAAACGGAGGTATGCATCTGAATACCAGATTAATCTGAAGTGTTTCAGGGAAAGCATCTATCAGATCTGGAGACAGGAAATAAATAAGTGGAGGAACTAAACAATACAGAGATCTGATTACACCAACCACTAGATCATACTTTGACTACAGATTTAACAAGAGCCACTCGTAAACTGGAAATAGAAGAATTGTTTCTCAACAATGAAATAAGTAAATCCCCAATGCTAACATCATCTGTTTATTTTAATTGCAGGTGTGAACAGTAGCTCTAAACTGTCTTAACAGCAATAAACACATCTGAGATGCATTTACTGTTGTTTCAGAACCATGAACAGCAGGAACTGTTGCTTATTTGGGGGCTTTTCTTTTATATTTTCATTTATTCATTTATATCAAACGTTGGTTATTGGTTTGGGCGTCTTTACTGTTTATGTTAATGGAAGGTGTGAACGGGGCCTTAGCAATAGGTTTAAAATATGTGTTAAATAAAGATAAACGCATCATTTGGGACACAGCGGGATACTTTGCACACGTCTCAAAGCAGTCAGTCGCTATCTGCTCTAGTTACTGTTGTATTTTAATGATGAATGTTAATGGCAGGTGTGAACGGGGCCTTAGTAATGTGTTAAAATTCCCAATACAGTCTTAACACCAATAAACGCATCAATTAGGGTTCAATACAATGTTGTGCATTACAGCTGTTGTCTCAGCACAGTGGTTCATTGTCTACTGTTGCTTCAGAACCATGAACAGTGAGGACTGTTGTTAGTTTGAGGCGCCTTTAAATTTTATCTTAAAAACTTCAACACTATAGGCTCCTTCTTAAAGGGGAACTACTGTTTTTACAACTTGGACCTTATGTCTGGCATAAAATATGATCCTTTACTCATCCATATACGTCTGGTGTCACCTGGAGTCTTTTGGACCATATTTACTTCATGCCAGTAATAAGGTCCAGGTTGTAAGAAACAGTAATTCCCCTTTAAGCTTTCTGAGACACTTCCAGTCCACTAACCTGGCTTTGTCTTTCTGGTGTCTGAACCGGACCCGGCCGAGGCTCAGGTCTGCCCACGTGAAGGTGTCGTCCCTGGTTAGTTCTCTGCCTCCTTTCCGTCGGCCCCCCCTCTCTTCTCCTTCCTCCCTTCCAAACAGGACCAGCCTCCCGTTGGTGGGTTCCTGAACGAGCTGGAAGACCAGACGCTCTGATGGACTGTCCTGGTCCTTCACCTGCAGCAGGGAGGGGGACAGCGGGGCAAAACCATCGAGGGGAACCAGCAGGGAACTGTTGATCTTGAGGGTAGGGGGGTGGGCGTTGACTGAAAGAAGGGGAGAAGGAAAAGTTATGAAACTGTCAAAGTAAACCAGGTCTAACGAGACGATAAATGTGGTGAAATCAAAATGAAAACGTCTCTCTGAGTGCGTGGGAGGCGTTCTGGTCTTGCCATGACATTTTGGAAGCTGCCATTAATTGGACGTGACTTTGTTAGGGAGCTTCTTAAAGATCAGCTCACACCCCACACTCTAATCTCATTATATCTCCTCTAACGACGCCGATGGGCGCTCCACATTCTCAAACTTTTGGCCACATAATTATACTTTTAAATGAGAATATCTCAACCTAACTTTTCTTTTTGTGTGTGTGCGTTGGCAAAAATGAAAAATGAAAAAAATCAAGTTCTTTGCTATTTTACTTGATTCTGGATTAGCTGAAAGCTCCAGGCGAATAAGTGTTCATTATTTTACAAGAAGGAGGCATTTATCACCGACGCTGCATGATAATACATTTCTGTTAGAATTGTGCTTTGTCACAGTTCATGAATCATCTCTCAACTATAATGTGCTTGCGGAGGCCTCGGGCGCCGGAGCCCGCAGGTCGACGCCCACTGTTTGAAGATAAAAGAGAGAAGATAGAACTGCGAGGCACGTTTAAGGACCTGGCTCTGCAGACAAACCAGCCGCTGTGAGTTATTCTGCAGCAGCAATTAGTACATTACTATCAGGACGACGGCTCCTCGCGCTAATGTGAGCTCCTCTAGTCACAAATCCTTCATTGTGTCTCCAGCTCAGATCTGAGAGTTTGATATGTGACGCTACGGTTCATTTATAAAATCTAACAATGAAAACTTCTCAACTCGATCAGATTATTCTGACTGAGATTAAACAGCTTCTAGAAACACAACGTAGAATAAATGTTAATTTGTAAAAGTTGTAAAAGATTTAGATGTGTGTGTTTGGCAGCTTGTCTCAGGATTATTGTGCATCTGTGTTGGTGCTGTTTAGACGCCAAGAACTTCCATCTGGCTTCTCCCAGACCGGACAAACAAAACCTTGGATCTTTGGAGCCATTCTACGTGATCCAATCACAAGTAACCAGCTAAAAATACTTTGATCACACCTGACGTTTAATCTCAAGATCCAGTCACAGACATAGTCATATATATAGACGCTGCATGGACTGTGGAGGGATGTGCCTAAAGAGCCGCCATCTTGGTACAGGGCTAGCAGAGGCAGCGGTGCATGAACATACGAAGGAAAGAGGTACTCCTCAATCTCAAAGTAGAATTACTGGCTGAATTTTGGACCGATTTCCAAACGTATTGATCTGTTAAAACGTTGGTGGAGAACCAGGTATTGCAGCTTAGTCTCAAGACTTCTGAAGTGACAAGACGAGACTCCGTTCTTTCCGTTTAACCACTTTAATGAACTAAAGAAGACATGTTAACTCGCGTAACTAAAACACAGCCGTAGCCCACTGGCTAACAACTACAAACTTCACTTTTTTTTTACGTCATTGTGCGCTCATCTACGCTCCAAGAGCATCATGGGAAAAAAGAAGTCCTTCAAGCACAACATCATACATTTACTTAAATAATATTCCGTAGCCATTAATTAAATCAAATATTCAAATGAAATGTACTGTCGCCTTTTAACTTATTATTTACTGTATTTAATGTTTAAATGAATTAACTTATTAACCCAAAATAAATTCTCAACACCAGGTGGACAGGTAGAGCTGGGTGTCATCTGCATAGCTGTGGACATTAATATTAGACCTATGAAATATCTGGCCATGGGGGATGAGGTAGACGATGAACATTAACATATCCTGCATGTTGATGTGGTCTGGGATCAATGTGTCCTGGATGTGTCCACACCTGGACTTGGATTGCTCAGATAACCTGATAATAACGTCCATCTCACTACATGAATCCAGCCTGATACCTCTGAGAAACGTCTGCACACAACTGCAGACTCCTACAACCAATCAGAGCCAGCATGTATGGGACATTAAGCAATGAAGTCATTTAATCGCTTTTACCTGTTCGTCCCTTAAATTTATTTCTCTGCCAGTATCTACAGAGTCTACATGTCTCACTAAACATATTACAGACATGTAGTTCTTACCGTGGCAGGTCCTGGTCTTCTGATCGGCGTAGTACCCGTGTCCACAGTCTGGGGTACAGTATCCTTCCATGAGGTAGGTTTGATCCCGACAGGCCGAGCACCGTCCGACGCCGTCACACAGCAGACAGTCTGATGAGCAAGCTGACGAAGACGCAGAGCAGTCAGAGTCTGACTCCACAGCAGTCAGCAAACGTCTTTCTCACATTAACCTGCGTTTTTATTTTTTTATTATTATTAATAAAACATCAACCTGACCTTACAGAGACACCACCGTTACAAATCTGTCTGAACGCCGTCAACTCTTACATTTGCAGACTCTGGAGGAGGCGTCCAGGAAGTAGCTCCTGCCACATTCGAGCACACACTGTCCCTGCAGGGTGGCGTAGGGGGGCTGGCAGTCCCGACACTGCCCGGGACCCTGGCACTCCAAGCAGTGATCATCACAGGCTGCCAGAGAAACACACAAAACACACAACACACACAAAACAACAACACAGAGAGACACATTAGACACAAGGACACAAGCAAAGAGACGCTTTCTGAAAAGTGATCGTTCTGGTTTTAAATGCACAAAGTGACACTTTCTAGATCTATGTGGATTATGTTTAGGAAATAAATATATTAATGCAGGATTATTAAGATTATATTAATGTATGTGGTAGTTTACGGATTAAATGCGAGCTTGGTCGGCTGCCGTTAATGAATCTGTTTAAAAAGAAATATGTCCACAAATGTTCAGAAGCAATGCAGCTCAGAGGAAATGCTAAACTCTGCATGTGCAGCTACAGCAGCTACAGCAGCAGCTGCGTGGGATGTGGGTCAGATTATCTTTTTTTTTTTGTTGTTGCACCGACCGAGGCATCTGTCTCCGTCCCGGTAGGAGCTGAGGGAGCAGCCCTGGGTGCAGACGCCGTCCTGCAGCACGTATCCCTCCATGCACTGCAGGCAGTCGGTCCTCTGGGGGCCTTTACAGGCGTTGCAGCTCCAGTCACACTCTGGAAACAGGACGGAGGAGGTGGAGGTGGAGGTGGGGATTAGAAGAGAGCAGGTGAAAGCAGAAGAGAAGGGAGAGTGGAACAGAGATTAATAAAGTCTCTTTTTTCAGCAGGGGATTGATTTTAAACCGTCTACCTCTCATCACCTGCACATCTGTTGTGTTTGTGCTCAAATTAAAACAAAACATTCAGGTTTGTGTTAAAGCTCCGGTGGAACAAAATAACAGAGATTACTTCAACTAATTAAACGATGCAGGACATACAGGTCTGAGGCTAGGTCTAATTATGGGATGGGTCGGGCCATGCAGCAGCTCTGGGAGACTAAAAGCTAATTCATCCATTAGGACTGGAGGTATTTTGGCAGTCGCTGGCGATAATTGGCGCCTTTGGCTTTTAATTTTGTCAGTTAATAATTTCACTAACCCTTCATTTTAAAAAATAAATAAAATGTTGAATCCAGACGTACATTTCCATCATTCTGGTGTAAATGTAGTGTTTTAGGGTTTGTCAATGTAGAAAAATCATCACGACAAACTAAAACTAATGTAGTCTGTTGGCAGAAGTGCTGAGAGCGATTCTCAGAGGGAGCGCTTTAAATTCCCCCCGTGGCTCTGAAGCAGAAACTCCCAGAGGTTCCTCACAGCCTTCAGAAAGCTAACGCCGGGTTCGTCTGAGGTTCAGTGGATTAACCAGGTAGCGTCTGCGGCTAGCTGCAGGGATAAACATGCTCTGGGTGGCTAAATGCAGCCGGCTCTGCGGGGAGCCCTGCTAACGACGCCGAGCCATTAGCGGTTAGCTTAGCTGCTAATCCCAGTCACAGAGAGGGGGAAGCGGTGGCTCCACCTCAGGCTCCTCGTAGCTACCTGGAGAAATCTCATTACACTGAACCAAAGCGGTGAAAGAGTGAATACCTGAGCTAAGCCAGCGTGACATCAGAGTCAAGGTGTTTACACCCACAGCTCATCCTGAATATATTTTTGATTTAAGGAGAGATCGTCTTATTTGTGAGTTGGAGGCTGGCTGACGTGTGCAGGATGCAGCCTGGGCTGATTAGAGGCTAATTAAACGTGTGAGCGGTGGCGCTGTGCGTGTTCTTCAGGCAGCACATGCATCCTCTGAGCCTCGTTCATCAACTTCTCTGAGCACAGGAAGATGTAAAGTTAAACGCACACGCAATTTGCATATGTAGCCCCACAGTTTATTACTTGATTGATGGAGCCCATAAAGTCCGTGCAGCTCACTGCTCTACATGCAATATGGATGGAGAGCGATTTATGAATATCATAAAGCGTGCACCACACATCCTCCTTATTAATCCCGTGTTTCCCCTTCCCCCTGCACGGCTGCAGCTTGTGCTGAGCTCTCGTACCTCTGCAGGCTCGGGTCGTGCTGTTGAGGTAGTACTGATGAGCGCAGGCGTCGTACTGGCACTCCCCAAACAGCAGCACCTTGGTCGGGTCACGGCAGGACGTACAGACGCCGGCCATCTCACACGTCAGGCACTGGCCGTCGCACGCTGACGAAGACAAACAGGTCAACACAGAAATTAGCGTCTGATCGCAGGGGACCAGCTAGAGGTGTGGACGCGGTCTGGGACGTGTTTGACCTCGTCCCTTTAGAACAAACGTTGGATCAGTTAGCACGGCCTGTGACGCTGTACTCGACTTACCCTGGCAGATCCTGTGGCCGTTGTCATAGTAACCACGGGGGCATCTGGGGCCGCACAGACCCGAGGGCAGCAGGACGCTGTCGGAGGGGCAGGAAGTACAAGACAGAGGTCCCGCCCCGCTGCAGCCTTCACATGACGGATGGCATCCTGCAGAAGAGAGAGGATTTCTCAGATTAAAAACTGATGCCGCTGCCAAACATAAAAACAGTACTCAGATCAGATGTCCCACGTAATCTGGATTAAATCAGAGGAGCATAGGACATAGAGACCTTTACAAAACGTAAAGTCAAGAAGGCGACAGGTGAGACGCAGCAGCCTACCACGCCTCCTCTGGGTCAGACTGGGCTAATAAAGAGCATCCTCTAGTGAGGGACACTTGGACTGACGCTGTAAGACCAGAGGACAGCTGGAGCGAGGGGCGACTACGATGATGCATGAAAACACAAATACACTGTGAATATATTTGTCTGCATCCAGCATGTCTCTGGTTGCGTCGGCTCGACTAAATGAGACTCCTGAGGATTCACTGCTGCAGCGTTAAAAGCTTCCTGTTCACACGTCTGCGTTTAAAGCTCAGAGGCTGCTTCCATGTCTCTCAGCCCTGAGGAGATTTTTTGGTATTTTGAGTTTGGTTTTAAAAAGCAAAAACTGAAAAATGCTAAACAAGTCAATTTATGTTTCATCCTTTAATCTATTAAACCAGGAGGAGGAGAAACTAGTGGTTATTAGAGTCATATAAAAGCAGAAGTTTCTGTAGAAGAAGAAGAAATCTTTCCTGTTGGTCTAAAGGAGCATGAACATGACTCTGGATCAATATTCAGATGTAGTTTTAGACTTTCTGACTCAAGGTATCTGGTCATCTGGATTCATCTCTGAATCTGGAGAAGAACCAGGTTGGAGACATGGACAGTGGTCACCATGGAGACTACTTCCTGGACCAGTGGTCACCATGGAGACTACTTCCTGCTTCACTCAAGGAGAACACAGTTTTGACTTGTTGCACTTTTAGTTTTTAGATCACGTCAGCAGAAGGAAGATTAAATCTAGTATTAACTTTCTCTTTTTCATCATTTCTTCTTTTCGTTCTTTTGTTTTTGTTTCTGGTTTTAAAAGCAAACTTGAAATTCTTGGAAAAAAGAAACACAGCCTCTCTCAGCTGGAATCAGGCTGAGGAGGACGACAATGAAGAAGGTTATGATAACGACCAGGGGGCGGAGAAGATGACAAAACTAACGAGACTGGAACTGATGACGGTGATACGGGTCTTGATGAGGAGGATAACGATGTGACTGAGGAGGATGAAAAGCAGTCAGGGTAATGATCAGTGGACGCTCACGGAGGAGGACGAAGACGAGAACCAGTGAGGATGAGGATTATGTAGCCATTTGGGTTTGTGCTGGGCCAATCAGATTGTGTGGGCGGGGCTTTATGTAGTGGTCATAATGTTATGCCTGATCAGTGTATATTCTGAAAAGCTGCACATCCGAACAAAAACCAGGGGCTTGCCCTGAAATGACCTCCATTGCCAAATAAACAGAATGAAACCTTGTGAACATCACTTATTCATGAAGCAGAGCGTTTAACATTCACAGAGTTTCTTCTCCTGGTTGATCTGATCAGTGGAGGACAAGAAGGTCAAGAAGAACCTCAACAACAGGTCAGCAGATGACCAAAGATCCCTGACCCTGATGAATTAAACATAAAACGCTGGAGGATGTGATTTAACAGCTTTTACGTCCAGGGCAGCGTCCAGTCTGACCTGTGACCTTCTCATACACTCTCCAAAGGACAGGACGGTGAAAGTGCTTACTGATGCAGGCTCCATGCCAGGCGTAATGTCCCCGGGGACAGTCAGAGACACAGTGGTCGCCCAGGAGCCAGGACCTCGGCGCTTTGCACCACAGGCAAACGCTGCCGACGGCCGTCTGGAGGTCTGCAGCACAGCGCTGGCAGTCTGGACTGCAGGCTGTGGAGAAAAGACAGGAAGGATGGAGGACACGTCTGAGATCATCAGTCTGTAGTTAGACACAGTTAACAGCAGCTGGTCTGTAAAGAATCATGATGCATTATACATCTAAACAGGACATGCTGACAAACCTTTGTCTAATTTTCTTTGAAACCTTCACAAAACAGCTGAACATTCAGATCTGGATGTCTTTATTGGACGCTTTAGGGACATTCAGAGACATGATTATTAAATGTGAATGGTCTCGTTTTTTTATTTCTTTTGGTTTTGGAAGAATCTGATGAGATAAAGTAGAGGAAGCACAGGGAGAGAGCGCTGAGTAATCTTTATGCATTTAATCCATTTATTTTACAAACCTTTTGTTTGTGCTGTAGAGCTTCTAAAAAACACTGTGAGTATTTAAGGCGGATTGGAAACATGCAGGAGGCTTAATGAAGCATCACCAGAGAAAAGGAACTGGACAAGAGCAGTTATTAACTCTCCATAGGACACTCATTGAAATATTAGTGTTATCGTAGGGCAGAAGAAGACGCTTTGTTTTTGTGACATGTTTCATAAATTGTCCATTTTCATGTAAAAAGTCCAGATCAGTGAAGTTACATGCAGAGGTGGACATATGGTGGACGGATCAGAGCTTTATCCAAAGAGCAACTTTAAAAGAGGCTGAACGACAACACAACTTTCTTTAGGTCGTCAAATCGTTAACAGTGAATGAATCAGAAGAAGAAAACTAAACAGCTACAACAATGACAAGATGAAGAGTGCTGGTCTAATAAAGTTGTGTGTTGCTGGAGTCTATGCTTAAATTCAGAAGCAGCGTCAACTTCATCCAAAGAGTCCGGGGAAAAAAAAACAACAACAAAACTTGATGCATTAGAGTCAAAAAGATTAGAATGAACTGGTGTTTATTTATTTATCGTTACCGTGATAAAAACCAGAAATGATCAGGATACGTCTTAGTCCATATTGCCCATCCCTAGCTGTGACAGATTTGAAAAGGTCTGATAGACCCTCAGAAATGAGCAGAACAGTGGAGAACACCTCGTGGTGTTTAATCTGATGTTATCTAGGGTTGTGTCTGTCAGGCTCGGCGGCGGGCGGGCGCCATAAAGTTATCTGTCTGTGACCAGATAACCATCTCAGAGGGAAGCAGAACAAAGACGGGGAGCTCTGCAGGTGAAGAGTTATGAGTCGGTCAGACAGGAACAAAAGTTTAAGAGCTGGAAAGTGTTTCACACCTCACATTAACATCCAACCTGGGCAACGTGAAGGCAACAGTCCGGCTCACAGTGACCAGACACCAGGACACAGCTGACTGATCTGGTCTCTAGAGTCCAGGTTAAACAGATCCAGGTGTGAACAGTGATCTGGTGTCAGTCCACATGTGGAGGTGGTCTGGGACACATGTGACCTCCTTCCTTTGGTAGCGTGAACACACAGTGAGTCCTGGGTCACATTAAAGACCAGCTACTCACCAGGACTGATCTGAGGAAGAGGAGGAGAACTCACTCATTCATCCACTGGTAGAAATGATCACATGAATCAGTGACGTCTGTTCATTAGTGATCAGAGACTTTAACAGATTCTGGTCTTGGAGCTGTTGACTCACTAAAGGAGAAAGAAATCACCGTGCGTGTGGACGTTTTAAGACTTTACAGCTTGTTCTAAAATCTGGATCATCTCCTGCTACAATATTCTACTGACCACATGATGGCGCTGCTGATTCACAGACACACACACTGAGATCAGACCTACAGAGCTGGCTGGGGACGCATGTGGACACACGTTTTAATTAAAATCAATGTGAACACCTTTGAGGCGTTTATCAGGTTTTACCTCACAACACGTGAAAATTAAAACATTTATCTCCTTTCTGGGTTTTTTGTTGATCTACTCATTAAAAAGTGAAGGAGGTTTGTCAGACTTTTCAAAGAGTTTAGCAGAGAAAAATCAAACAGAAGCATGAATGATAAAAAAAAGTGCAGCATTTAAAGCGAAACCAAAAAAAGCAACTCTGAATTTCCAGGAAGAGTTTTGTGGAATAAATAAACCTCTATTCTTATCTGACATGAACTCATGTGCTGTTCTTTGCCGTGTTTCCTTCAGCTCGTTGTTTCCATGGCTTTGTAAAACACGTGCTTCACTTTCTTTAGACCGGTTTCATTCCAGGATGATACTGAGGAGTCAGGGAGGGTCTGAGGGAGGAGCTGGTTTAACAGGGACCACTAACAGCTAATGCTTCATTACATTTCCATTTCTGCTGGTTGTTTTTTAATTATCATTGTTTTATCTTTTAATCTAGGTGAATGTGCTTTAACTATATGATGGGATTAAACTGAACATAAGCAGCCGGACAGGCACCAAGGACTCCTCCTCCTCCTCCTCCTTCTGCCTCCTGCAAACCACCCATCAGACATCTTCTCTCTGATTCCAGTAAAGTACGTTTTTATTATTAGTTTCTACTCTGAAAGCTCCAGCTCAGACCAATCAGGATGATGAGATGGATGACATGCTCAGCTGCACCTTTTAATGTACTGGATTTTACTTATTGATGCATTAACGTGTTCAGTGGGCTTTGGAAAACAGTTTGGTGGAGCAGATATTTATACTTTTGAAAATATAGCACAGATTTTTTTGGTTACAGTTAGAGAATAAAAGGGTTTCTGTCTAATGAAACACAGAAGCAGCCTGAAGGCCTGACCGACTTCCTCATAGCGTAAAGTTCTCTGGATGAAAGTCTCTCAGTTGGGAGCTGATTATGATCCATCGTTTGGGCTTCATCACAGCTCAGCATGGAGGTGGGAGCATCATGTTGTTGATTGATGATTTAAGGGGAAAAATGAAGGACAGACAAACTTCCCTGCCCACTAAAGATTTGTGGTGGAAAGTTATTCTGGAGTCTCTCTGTTGGGAACTGATTCTGCTCTAGTTCGGGGGCGGGGCTTAATGTGGCAAAAGACTTAAGAGCAACAGTAGTCATACACGCCATCTGAGCTCAGTCATGAACAGTTTGGGGTAAGACACATATTTTAGAACAAGCTGAAGAATCTTAGGTCTCGTCCACTCGTACCAAAACCATCTTTTCCTCCTCCGTTTTCCCTGCCATCGTTTCAAGAATATCTGCGTCCACACGGATCCGTCTCAACACGACTCAAAACTCTACTTCATATTCCAGGTCTATAGGTGGCGCTGTTTCAGAGAGGAAGAGGTGGAGTATGCACATAAAGCTTGAGCGCTGTTTACAAATCGGCTTTAGAAGAAACCAAACTCAAGGAGAAATGATATTTAGCCCTAGTAACCATAATAGGCTCAATATCTTCTCCAGCAGGAACACGAGCATGTAGTCCACCATTGTTGTTGATGTTGTTAGGAGACGTCTCACGGGATATAAGAGGTGGAAGGCTGCTCCAGGGGTGTGGCCATGACATCATCAAAACGTACGTATGTGTTTTTCAGAAAAGTGCATTTTAGGGCAACAATGTGTTTACAGGATTCATGTGGACGATCGGACAAAATGATGCAAAACATCTGCGTTTAAACCAAAAAGCGTCTCCATGTGGACGGGGCCTTAACCTGGAAGCCAGCCCAACTTGCCCCTCCCACAACTCAATATCTGAACAACCAATCAGAGCAACAAAGTTATGTGACATTAAGCAATTAAGACCAATTCCTTAATCACTTTGAACAGTTTGTCTTTTAAAGTTATTTTGCTGTCATTAGCTTCTAAATCAAACTCTGGACAACCTGCTTCTCAGATGGCAGACATTTCAATAAAATGTCTCTGATTGGTTGGGAGACGATCCTTTTGCAAACAGAGGGTTCTTTTTTTTTTCTGTATCAGTTAAAACACGCCTCATAATGAAACCCTCCAGCTGGAGAGTTACCAGACTCTGACTCTGATAAGAGCGTTTAAATCTGAAGCCGTTACAGGAAGTGTTGGGTTTGTATTAACGGTGCAATGCAGCAACTTTAACTCTGCAAATTTGTTTAAGACGTCTGCAAACTCTGACAGATATCGAGTCCACAGAGTCCAGATTTTTGGACTTTTAATAAAACATCAGACGTTTCTTCTTCCAGGATAAATATCTGACAGTTTTCTGTGAGAACTGGAGTGTGAAAATGTTTCTTTAAAGTCTGACAGTAATCTTTCTGCTTCTGTAGAGCTGACGTTAATTCAGACCCGAGCGCCCGTCGACTGAACGTGGCATCTGCCCAGGTGTGTTCACGGCGTCACTCTCTTTCATGTCTCATATCACATCACTCCACAACAAAACACGTCTCAGCGTTCCTCCTGCCAAGACCCTGCAGGCGACGCGGCTCCAGGCGCTGAACAAATGGCTCCACGGCGCAGACCAGATCAGTCAAACGTCAGCGATCATCGACTAAAACTGAATATAAAACTGAAATGGTATTGATTGGCTCCTCCGAGTCTCTCTTTACTGGGGAGTTACCATTTTTTGACGCACATAAGGAGGTGATTTATACGACACATCATCCTGTATCATCTCCTGCAATTTACATCGAGCAGCAGCTTCTTTAATGAGTCAGTAAGCTTCTTCTCTGTGACGTCTTTGTGCAGCTGAAATGAGAATTAAACTCGAGCGGTTCCTCTCAGGGACGGCGCCTGAGTGCAGCAGCAGTTCAGACAAAAATGATTAAAAAAAGAAAGAAAGGGGGATCATCATCTTTGTTTGCAGAGCGCTGCAGAGAGAGGAGCAGTGAGGTCCTGCTACACCGACTTCATCCTGTCTAGACATGTCGCGCCAACAGAGGATGGAATTACAGATGAAGATATTAAAGAAGCTTCTGCATTTCTGTTCAGATGTGACTCACTGCCTGAAAAAATGCTCTTCCTATACCTGCATTGGAAGGTCTACAGGCTCGGTGTGTGCACGGTTGACATGAACAAATAAAGGCACGGAGAGGGTGGACGAGGTGGTGAGCAGTCCTTCACAATAAAAGCCCTAAATGAAAGACTTTCTGTTCATAGCAACTTTAAATTTAAAACAATGTGTGCACAACTTGGTGCAACTTTTAGAGGACAATCAGGAGCAGATTGAAACACAACGTCTTTATAACAAAATGTACAATAATATGACGAATGAGAGGAAGAAACTCTGCGTCTTTACTCAACTGCTTCAGATAAAATAGAAAGAAAGAAAGAAAGAAAGAAAGAAAGAAAGAAAGAAAGAAAGAAAGAAAGGCCTTTTTGTGTCTTGTTCAAAGATCGATTCAAGCTACTTTTTGGGACTTTATTTGAGGAATTAATGTGGAGAGAGAAAAGGAGACGACACGAAGCAAACACTGGAGACTTGAGGACCATAGCCTCAGTCAATGAGGAGAACGTTCTACCAGGTGAGCCTTTTCGAAGTGCTGATAAAGTTTTAAATCTGGTGTTTGTGTCGAGATACACTGGTATCACGTCAGACACCAGTGACTGTTTGGTACAGCCAACGGACAGAAGCCAGATAGACTGCAGACAGAAGGTGAACTTTGCTACGACAAAGATCTCAGATCATCTGAAGTGTCATCGGTTGAATCATGACCCATAATGAAATCTAAATGCCATGTTACCAGACTCATATTCTGATAAAAAGCAAGTTATCTGAACCTGATTTGGGAAATCAGGAAGTGATAAAAGCAGCAGTAGTGTTGTGGAAAGCAAGCAGATCATAAAGTGCAGTTACCTGTTGTATTAAAACGGCAAAAGAAGCCGAAGAAGAAAGTAAGCAGAAAGAAAAGAGCAGAAATTTATCAAGAAATAAGCCTTTTGAACGACAAGATGATTCTCCTCACAAGTTTTTCTGCGTTTACTGTCAATGTGAACTCAGCAGGGAGATTTCTGAGCAGCTAATACGAACTGGAAGTTTTTAAAAAGTGTGTTTAATTTATATCAGAGTGCATTAATTATGGAAATACTGTGATTAATCTCAAATACATATTTTAGACCATTCAGCTCTGATTCTGATATAAAAATCCATCTTTGCTTCATGACTGCTCTAATGTTCAGTTTATGGTGAAACAGCGTCAGAAAGGAGGTGATTCGACCGGATGATGTAGTTTGTGGTGCAGTTAAACAGGATTCAACTCACATGCCAGAATAATAGGAACATGTGTCTTAAGCTATTAGAAAAAAACACCAGAACCTTCATGGAGAGAAGATTCAGAGCAGGACTGTTGGATAAGAAGCATCGTACTGCTACTTGCTTCCTTCATTCTGCCTCGTTTTCTCTCATTAAATGATTTAAAGACCAAGAAGAAACCAAATGATTCAAATCCCCTGAACCAGATCTCCAGTTACGTTTCAGCTAAGGGAACCCATACCGATCAGCTGCTTCACTGGATCAGACTCATGTCGGTCATCAGTACATCGTGTACTGCCCCTGAAAAGATCCAGCGGTCACAGTCATCAGTGTGTTTCCATGGAGAGTTTTAATTTTCCATCAACGATGCATAAAACGAATGTGAAAACATGATGTTGTGTTTCAGAGTCGCTGTGTTTCTATGGTGATGACTTCCTGGTATCCAGCGTGCAGATCTATTCTAGGCTTCACTGGACGTAAATAGATGTGGACGATGATGCAGCTTTGAGTGAAGGCTGTCCACAAACATCTGGACCCGTCAGAGCTCAGATCTCTGTCCTCGTCCTCGGCTCAGACGCTGCTTTACCAGACAACCTGACGGGTCTCCATCACCGCACAGAGACTAGAGCAAGCACTCTGCAGTCCTCAGTCACTGAACTGAAAATATCTGACTCTGTGAGCATTTTTAATGTGAGCTGTGTCACAAAACTGATGAGCAAAACAGGATTAGAAATCTAATCCCCAAGTAGCTGCAGCGTTCATTTCGATAACTCTAAAAATATTGGAGGGAAAAACCATATTGTGATGCTGGAGGTATTCTTAAAGCCTTGGTGGGGAGGACAGACTGTGAGGGGACGAAATGTTATTGGCTGATGAGAATAAAAGCAAATAACGTTTGCATCAATAAGTGTATTATGTCAATGAGGTTTTCATGTTTCTCCTGTAGATTGCCAAGCGTTGCCAAGACAACCTGCAACATGGGAGGGAGACTAAAGTTCCATACATTTGATTTAAAGCAGTTTAAGGCAAATAGATGCTCAGTTGCCAAAACATTAGGCACACTAGTGAACAGAAAGGTTTTGGAGAATCTTAGTGTGACCTTTAGATGGTGATTATATTTACATGCTATTATTGACAGAGTTGAAGCTATTTGGTTAATAATATTTTAATAATTCTGGTTTAGATTTAAAGGTTTTGCTGAGATCAGCTCATGCCGAGCAGTGACTTCTGGGACTGAATGATGATGGTGCCAAAATGTCAAACACTGGAGTTTCTCTAATGTCCATTAGAGGCAGGCTCCAACAATGAGTCAATCCCCGCAGACCTCCAAGTTAAAATGTCCAAAAAAAGTCCAATCATTGCTCTTCTGTTGGTTCTAGTTTGGTCTCTGACAATCGCAAGAAACATTCAAGGTGTGGGACAAGATTTTGACTCTAGAAGGGTTCAGCTAAGGCGAACACAAAAAACTGCAGTTACTCTAATGTCCACTAGAGGCTGGCTACAACAATGAGTCAATCCCCGTAGACCTCCAAAAACTTCACAGCAGAAATAAACATGTTTACAGCCTGGTACTAAACACGTTTCATTCATTTAAGCGAAGTTCTGCAGAATTAGAGGGTGTGGCTGCTTTGAGTGACAGGTTGCTAGTTGCCTTTAGCCTCAGCTCCACTCAAGCTCCACCTCTTTGACCAGCTGGTAGTTAGGTGGAGTCAGACAAAGATGGAGACGACCAGAGACGCCACAAAACTTCAGGAACAATGTGTTTCATCCACCTTAAATGCAGCAAACCGTTTGTTCTTAGAGCCTGACGACAGAATCAGGCCTCTTTTACCAGGAGTCATAAAATCAAACTAAAATATACTGGATCCAATCAGCAGACTGTATGGGCTCATCATTCTCGTGAGACTTCTGTCATAATCACAGCATCCTGGCTGAGTCGGTATCTGCTCAGTCATCACCGAACATAAAGACAAGACTCACTGTTGGTGCCAGACTCTTAAATCTTTCATAAATGCACTTTACATTTGCAACTGCACTGATGGACTGAATGTAATTACTGCACGTTTTATTAGTGTTGAGATCTTTTATCCATCAATTTACGTACGAGGGAATGTTTTCTGCACCGTCACTGAGTCGATGATGAACATAAATTAGTTTGTTGTGTATGCAGATACTGTGAGAAGTGACACTCCCAAACCGAGGGCCACCAGATCAAAATTACATCAATTTGCAGCTTAAGAAGCGAAAAACAAATGTAGCAGCATTAAGACAAACAAAAAAGCCAGCCACAAATCTTTTGTGGTGAAAAGTTGGTCTGGAGTTGGACCGCTTTAAACTGATTGATTTGATTGGTGCAAAAAAAGAAACAGCACTAAGTTGTGTGTGCGCCATGAAAAGTTGGAGCCAATCAACTGGTTTGGGGCGGGGCTTAAAGTGGTGATGGTGGTGAACAGGAGTCATATACGCCACCATGGCACCGTGGAGTTGAATCAGTTTAAAACTAAATGGCTCTGATTGGTTCGAAGGCTGTCTAGTTGATGTGGAGGTATTTTTTCCATCTGTACCAGTTAAACCACAGAGTGTGGACGCACCAGTCTTGCAGAGGCAAAGAAGAAACGTGCTAAACCCAACAGCTAAACTTCTTTTCATGGACACAAGCTGCAGATTTATGTCAAAACATCCCAGATCGCTCGATTGTCAATCATCACTGATGCAACTGCTTGTAATGAGTAAACGACCAGAGAGCCGAGGCTGTCAAAGAGCAACGGAAACGAAAAGACAGAGAGAGAGGACGATGGACGGAGGGAGAATAAGAGGAGACATCTGGTCTCAAGTGAACTCGTGATTGAGAGGAAAAGCCTCGTCGCTTTAAGACGTTATGCAACAGCCATGGTAATCCAAGGCCCTGAGTGGGTTTGAGTGTGTCAGAGAGAAAGTGTTCACATGAGACAGAAAAGAGGGGGAAATAAAATGAGTATTAAAAAATAAAAGAGGATAAAAGTACGTGTGTAAACCTGTTTACCAGCTGGCTTTGGGTTACGATTACATTTAGCCTGTGTACGTACAGTAGCTGAGACAGTTAGGATACAATGGAGAAAGATAACCTCAACATAATTAATGTTTTGGGGCCACACAACCTTTGGAGGGTTAAAAGCCGTGATGACTTTATTTGACTTCAGGGTAAATGTTTAAATTAGGAATAGCTTCGGGTAAAGTGTTAGCGTCAGGCTCTTAGTTGAGATCTTTAGGGTAATGATGTGTTTACAGTGAGAGAACCACGAGCTACAACACATTTTCAGTTTGTTGTTGAGTCTGTGTGCAGGGCCTTTTAAGAGTCAGGGGTAGAGAAGTTTCTTGTTTCATCTGAGTAGCTTCTCTGAGCCAACGGGTCATTAGAGAACAATCAACTGGAGACAGAGGACGGGGTCAAACAATCTCCTCCAACCACAGGAAGGCATCTGGTCAATAACAGACACTACTCGTGTGAGTTCGTGATGGGTAACATATACTGATGTTCCTGTTTAAACCCAACTCCTCTACCAGTCTTTTAAAACTCAAGACTTGGATGAAACGTCTTCAGGAAACTCTACACGTCCAGTTGTCTCTCCTTTTTGATACACCATGACCTGGATGCATTGGCAGGTCCTTACAAATATAAAAACAACTGTGCATGTGTGTAGTCTGTTTAGATTTGCTTTAAGGGTAAAAGTTGTCTTTAGTGCTGAGTTCCTGCAAACACTCTACACGGAGCCTTGACCACAGGGGGCTGAGCCAGTGGAAGCTTTTCTACCTGAGCACTGGTGCGTCTGCATTTTTCTGTAATTGCTTCACTAAAGCACCATCTTACAACGTGAACTTCGGGCTAAAGCTACGACTTAGAAATGATGTGCAACTATAAACTAAACTACGAGGTGTGGGACTTTAAGGTTATGGAACAGGGTTAGGGGATGCATTACAGCAATGATAGAAACATGAGTGTGGGGTCTTGTTGTGGGGGCCCCAACCTTTTGGCTGAAGAGTAAAGGTTCCAATTAGATGAGGGTTAGGGCGCTAGGGTTAGGGTTACAAGACATTAGGGATAGGGTTACAGGGTTAGGGTTAGGGCATTAGGGTTAGGGTTATGGGGGCAGGATTGGGGCATTAGGGATAGGGTTACAGGGGTAGGGTTGGGGATACAGGGCGTCTGGGTTAAGATTAAGCGGAAAGGTTTGGGGCGTTAGGGTTACAGGTGTTAGGGTTAGGGTTATAGGGGTAGGGCTAGGGCGCTAGGGTTATGGGGACGTATTATGCCAATGGAAGGTCCTCGCAATTACAGGAACATGAGTTTGTGTGAGTGTGTGTCCTGGTCATGCAGAAATGATGACCCCAGTATTTCTGGGGCCCAGAAGTGGCACAAGGCATCTTTTATTAACTAGAGTTTGGCTGAGCTTGACCCATTTTAGATGCTGCTCTGTGTGTGTGTGTGTGTGTGTTCATGTTTATCAGCCCGTGTGAGCCAGCACTGAGTGTACCTTCCCTCCTCTGTACATACGTGTGTGTGTCTGTGGGTTAAAAACCTCCAAACACTGTGCGTCATCAGAATCCATAATTAAAAGTCAAAGCCTGCGTTTCTTTCTCTCTCAGACTTTGTTTACCCCTCGTGCTATCTCTCCTCCGTGCCCACTCCGCGTCTTGTAAACATATTGCTGTGTATAATCTGCAGCCGTTGGTCCACATCGCTAGAAACTCATTTCATTAACCGGTGAGAGGCGGCAGGACGACAGCAGGAGCTTCCTTTACGCCCTCGCTGTTATCTGAACTCACTCATTCATCTCTGCCTGCTGCTTTAGCAGACGAACAGCGGCTTTTTGTTTTTAGAGCTGCTTCATATTAGCAGAGATCTAAGAGAGACGATAGCTGCCACACAGACTCATTGAAAGGTAGTTTTCATTTTACGTTTCTGGAATTTCCTCCAGTTTGTTGCTGCAGCTCGTATTCAAACATTTCAGAAATGACAAATGATTGTGAAGGAGGATTAACGCAGCTTCATGTTCTGGCTGCGACCTTTTAATATGAAGAGGAATCAGTTTTCTTGTCAGGCTGGTGGCTGCAAATATTAAAAGAAGCACAAACCTCAGCTGCAGCTCCTGGACTTATTCAAAGTCTGAGTTTTAAAAAAACGGAAGAGGAAGGAGAGCAGCAGTGACTCAGACGCCACAGGACACCCTCAGATGGCCCATGTCCACTCTCTGATGAGCCACCACACGATATTAGGAAGGTGGTCATAATGTTATGGCCAAGTCTTTCATTGTTAAAGGCAGATTCAAGCAGCTTTAAGCTCATTTAAACCTAAAAGTCATCCTCCTATTACATTAAACATGTGTCTGAAGGTCTCTAACCTTTTTACCTTGCAGGCGGCTGATTGGCCACCTTGATTGGTCGCTTTAATTCTCGTTGATTAATTAGAGCATCAAAGTTCAAACGCCGCTCGTCTGAGAGTTAATCAGAGCAGGACTCAATGAAGAGCAGCCACTTCTGGAAGTAAATGCATCAAACATCGTCACCACAGTCAGTTAAACTCTTTAAACAGAAAACCTCTGGTTGGATAATGTAGGTCAGCTGTTTATTTATTTGTCTGGTGTAAGACACAGTTTTATTTAGCTCATTTTGTTAACTCTAGTTTTTAGTTTGGCGTTTCATGAGTATAATCACAGGAGATGTCACGTTTAGCTCAGCTTCCAGGTCTGAGGTTCATTTTGCACCTTTCAAACATTTCATACTCATACCATGTGTTTCATGAAAACACTTCTTCCTCATGAATTAAACACGATGCCTCGGCGTGAGATCCTGCAGAGCTGAGCGGGCGGAGCAAGGCAAGGCACTACCCCTGCCAGGGGTGGAGGTTCTATTCCCGCGGGGGCCAGGCTAAAAATAAAACTAAAAACCAAGCATTTCGTGGCAGCATGAAAAAAAACTAAAAACTAAAAACCCAGGACCTGACTCACCGAGGCACGCTCCGGAGGCGGCGTTCAGGAAATGGCCTTCCTGGCAGCTCGTCCTGCAGTAGCCGGTCTGCAGGGAGGCCAGCGCGGGGCAGGAGGTGCAGTCGGCCTGGGATGGACCAGAGCAGGTTTGGCAGGATGGATGGCATGCTGGGAGACAGAGGACAGAGGACAGAGGAAGGGGAGACATGTATTTATTAGAGGAAACAAGCTGCAGCATCATAAACTAGATCCATGTACGTCACTCATTGATGTCTCTTTATTACCAGAGATCACGGAGCTCATGGGACCTTCCAGGGCTGGAGTTCTAGTTTTGTGCAGGTCAGTGAATAATAAGTTAACGTGTGAAGCTGAAGTCAGGACGCACACATAAAGCAGATGTTCTCAGATCTGGAGCAGCGGTAGAGATCCATTAGAGACATCAGCTGTTAGAATATTCAGCTGCGCCTCAGATGAAGTCAGGGTTCATTTGCATACAGAGAAACTGAGAGCAGATCTGTGTGACCTAAAGCTGGTCGCTTGTGATCGGATCTTAATGCAAAGTCTGAACGAGGCCCTGAGGATGATGGGATGGATGACCTGCTGATTTAGAGTTGGATTTATTTAGTGATGCTTTCATGTGTTTATGTCTGTAAATCCTCCCCCGGGATCGATACAGTCTGATAACGTCATGTTTTCATTTTTAAAGCATATGTCTCATTATGTGGTGCGCTCTGATTGGTGGTTAGCACTGATGTTCTACTGGTTCCTTTCTGTGTGTAGTCTGCATGTTCTCCCTGTGTCTCCATGGGTTCTCTCCAGGTTCTCCAGCTTCCTCCCACCGTCCAAAGACATGCTGCTTAGGTTCATTGGTGATTCTAGACTGGGAGTGTAGATACTAGAGACCTGTCCAGGGTGGACCCCCCCTCTAGACCAATGACAGCTGGGATAGGCTCCACCCCCATACACGTTTCATTATTAATCAAAGTAGCTACAGCTGTCAAAAACATAAACTGTATATAAAAATGGACGGTGGAACAGCTCCTCTAAAGTGAAGCCAAATCAACTAGAGCTCCCCCTGGTGTCTGGCTGCAGTATAGGTCATAAGCTCCGCCCCCTCCGTGTTAGTGGGCGGGACGCTGAGTCAACACAGATCACATCCAGGTGAAACTAACGAGTCCCTCAGCCCTGGAGGAGACAAGTCAGCAAACTGTCCAGGTCTCCGTCTTCCTCTCACTATTAGCAGATAAGAAGCAGGTTTTTTTATTTATTTATTTTTTCGCTCGATTTGAGATAAACAATAAAAACTGTGCGTGCTCACAGACAAAGCTGGAGAGAGGGTCATCTCTCTGCAGAGGAGGTCGAGAAGGTAAACGACGGTGAGCTAATGAACGGAGAACTAGACATAATGGATGTTCATTAAGGAGGAGGAGAAGGGGTGGACATACAGGAGAGGACAGGAGAGGACAGGAGGGGACAGGAAGGGACAGGAGAGGACAGGAGAGGACAGGAGAGGAGAGGAGGGGACAGGAGGGGACAGGAGAGGAAAGGAGAGGACAGGAGAGGACAGGAGAGGACAGGAGAGGAGGGGACAGGAGAGGAGGGGACAGGAGAGGATAGGAGAGGACAGGAGGGGACAGGAGGAGACAGGAGAGGACAGGACAGGACAGGACAGGACAGGACCGTTGGAGCATGACTAATCCATTAGCGCCGTAATAACGACAAATTGGTCTGATTGAGCTTAATAAAAAAAACAAAAACACATTCTCTAGTTCTCCACCAAAGTGTTAAAAGCTTCCTCTGCAGCACGCACCTCCACTGGAAACACAGCGAGCCCCGCGTCTGCATGAACTGAGGGGATGAGTCGATTAATTCTGTGCCGTATAAACGCTTTTTATTGTACTGACTCAAGAGAAAAGTCCAGTCTGGAGCCATTAACTGCAGCATCTTTAAGAACAAACCCTCACATCAAGCCTCAGCTGAATCCTAACAGAGTGAAACGGTGCCAGGAAGCGATCAGCAGCCACTCGGCTCCTCGTCTCAAAGCTCTTTGGGCGGTTTAAGTTTCAGAGTTAAGAGGAATGTGTGGCGCTCTCACCTTGGCACTGGCTGTCCTGGATAAAGAAGCCCTGTGGGCAGGTGGCGACGCAGCGGCCCCCGTGCAGGCTGGACGGGGAGGGACAGGACGTACAGTTGTCTGCAGATGGGCCGGTGCAGCGCCAGCAGGAGGGATGACACTCTGGAAAGGACACGGAGAAACAGATTTCATATCAGTAAAAATAAAAAGCCAGAGACGGAGGACGGAGGACGTTCATAAAAATGAATAAATAAAATAAAATTAAAAATTAAAATAAAAAATAACAGAATAAAAGAAATACATAAAAAATTAATAAAATGTGGAAAAATAATTAATAAAATAAAAATAAAACAAAACCAAATAAAATATGAAGAATAATTTAAAAATAAAATGAAAATAAAACAAAATAAAATAAAATATGAAAAATAAAAAAACAAAAAATAAACTACTTTTGCAAATATAGAAATCTACAAAAAATAGAAATAAAAGTAAATATACACTGTTTAAATAGGAAGGGGAGCAGTGACATGAACTTGATGGAGACACTTCAGCTGAAATGCACAGAAAATCAAAGCTTGAAAACATTTATTCAGTCTGGGTTTCATTAAATGTTTGATAAACTTGTTTTACTTCAAAAGTTTCATTGCTCTGACCTCCAGTAGTTTCACCTGTGTCTCGTTTCTTAACTGGTTCTTTGTCTGTGAAGGTTCTCAGTTGTTCCAGGTCTTGAGGGGCCTGGTCTGGTCTAGGTGGGGGTGCCTGGTCTGGTCTAGGTGGGTGCTACATGTCTAAGTAACATCCACACCAATGAATGAAGCCAGGTCCAGAAGTTTCCCAGCAGAACACTGAACTGGAGCAAGATGGTTTAGATGGTCATAATGTTGTGGCTGATCTCCTTGTGTTTTAACTCTTTTTGGTTTCTGAACTTTTTGTATCCTCCTGCTTCTATTGGCTCCTCCCCCTAGATAAGCCCCTCCCCCTGTTAAAGGCTAATCTCCTTCCTTTCCATCATTTCTCTCCACTGTGTCGTGCTCCTTCCCTCGTGGCCTCGTTCTGGATCTGATTCTCCAGAAGCTTTCAGTCGTCTGTGGCAGCCAGAAGTAACATAAGACTGAGGACGAGGCCGGCCGCCAGCTTCCCCAATCAGATGTCACGCATTAACGCCAGAATCAGTGCCAGCCTGGGCAGCTCCATCCAAGGTGGACTCACGCCAGCAAAGACTTCTGAAGCTCTAAGGCTCAGTGTGGACGCTTCCTTCAGACGGTGGAACAGAAAACTCATTCAAGGTTTAGATGAAGTGAAGCAGCTGTGAATCTAAAGTTTAGATGCTGTCGAGTGATAAAAACTGAATTAATCAGACGCTGTGTTTATGTGGTGACCCAGGAGCTACCTCAGTCAGAACAGATCGACCAAACCTCCTCCACCTTCTTCTTCTTTTGTTTGAAAAAGTGAACCAAGATGGAATCAGTGTGGACGGAGACACTGGAGACGGTGAGACAGCTTGGTTTTCTTCTAAGACTCTACACATTCAGGACATGGAGGAGGACATGGAGGAGGACATGGAGGAGGACATGGATGAGGACATAGAGGAGAACATGGAGGAAACAACACTGCTTCTTCATCATCTTCTCTTCTCTGACTCGTTATTCCTTTTAACCTCCCATCTCCTCCTCTTCCTTCTCATCTTCGTCCTTTTTCTTATCTTCCTCTTCTTCCTCCTCATTGTCCTCATCTTTCTTCTTCTTCTTCTTCTTCTCCTCCTCCTCCTCCTCCCCATCTACTTCTGCAACTCCTCATACTCCTCATTGTCCTCCTTCTTCTTCTTCTCATCCTCCTTCATCTACTTGTCCACGTTGTTCCTCTCTCTCATTCTCCTTCACCTCATCCTTGTTTCTTTCCTCTTCTGCTCTTCCTCCTCCTCTTCTTCTAATGTTCTAACCCCAGTAGACATGATGCTCTACCAGCAGAACCACTTAGTCAGTAAAGTTATTTAGTGATTCACGTCTTGGGGCTCATGATCATCTGATCAGATCCTCTGATCTCTGTGACCTGTGAACTTTACTCATCTACATTATCTGCAGTAACTGGATTAAACACAGCTTCATTCAGTCGTTTACCGTTCCCTTACATGTCCTCATATCCCCCCGTGCCCTGACACCGTCCTCCTGCAGCCTTTCATGTCTGCTTTGGCAGCGTCAGGACAAATATCTGAGCAGCGCTATCAGCTCTGTCAGCTGGGCCGTGCCATCAGCTGAGTGCTTAATGCTGCGTGCTGTGGAATAAAAGCCTTTCAACAACTGTCAAAGAACACGAGTGTGTGTTTGTGTATGCCCTGCCGCTCTTTGTTGGTGTGTGTTTATAATTAGTGCTCTCTGGATCCTGTCAGTGGGCTGTCAGCTGCACCCGGGTTCAGAGGACGCGCCGCCTGGATGACAGCGACCGGCGGGAGACGACCGGCGCTCCACCTGAGCCAACGCTCCACAAACATTTACCCTTTGGGAGCCTCTCAGCGTCGACGCCGTCAATCTGACATCCCATCATCGACCACTAACTCCTCCCTGTAATCCCCACGTCCTCCCGTTCATCGTCTAATATGGCAGCTTGACGTGTTTGCGGCCGGTATGTCTCTACGACCGAGTTCACCGCCCGTCAACGTGTCTGATCGTCCGTTAGCTCGCCGCCGACGCATGGCCACGTCAGAGGCCAGCTGTCAAACACGCAGTATTTCATTAATAAGGGAACAGAGCAATAAGGACGGGAGGCTTCTCCTTCTTTTATTGAAGCTGGGATATCTAATTTGTTTCAGGGGGGGAGGGGCGGCGAGCGCATATTGATTCCTGTAAATTCTTGTGTGCAGGCGTTCTTCTTCTTATTGCACATTATCTGGTGCATGAGCTCAGATTCATTACTTCGCTCTGCGCTGGCGGGCTCATAATCTGAGGCGGGCCCGGTCCGTGAGGTTGTGGTTTAGTCTCCTCGATGCCTCCCTTAAACGATCCTCCTGGTGCAGCACATGGCTGCATCGTTACGTAAGAGAAACACAGGTGGTGAAAATGATATCTCATTCCTCTGAAGTGTCTTAGACAATTAATTAATATTGATTCAGATGTGTTGTGGTATGATAGAAGTCTGTCTTAAAGGATGTGGAGGAACAACGAGTGTTTCTAAGTATTCCTGGCCAAAAGTCTACGCTACAATGATTTCTATTCAAGTTAACCTTCTAAATTAAGCTGCAGAAAATCACTACACGGTCCTTATTTAGTCAGCTGGTTATGGAGACCACCTCTTGATCAGTTTTTTTCACCAGTCCTTTAAACCAAATAGAAAAGCCTGCATGTCTTTTCCCAGAGTAGCTTCCTTCAGCTTGTGTTGTGGTCGCCCAACAATTAACAGGACATGAAGACGTGGAGGTGAAGAGGTGAAGAGGTGTACTCAGGGTGAGTCTACAACCACCTTCATCACGTTCTGTAATGAAAAGGAGCAGCGCATCGATACCGAGGTCTTTCTGAACTGCAGCTCGAGGTTTAATAACACGCTACGCGGCGTTCGTGGACGTCAGTAACAGTCGTCTAGAGTCTACCGGTTTGGTGTCTGGCGCCAGACAAATGGACATTAATCAAGGCCCAGTCTGATCACTTTAAGAAACACTGGACGGTGAACAGTCAAGGACTTCATATACCAAGGAACAGATGGCTGAGTCGCTCCTGTAACGCAGCCAAGCTTCAGCAAATAACTCAATCAGTCTTTGGGTTCCACCACCTGCAGAGACGTCAGGTGAGTGTGACGGTCGCTCACAATGACTTCAGTTCAACACTTTTAAGGAAAAAACAAACAACTTAAGCTTCACCTGTGTCTAGAGTAAACCTTGACAGTTCAAATGCAAAACAGACTGACACCATCTGCCAGCACACTTTAATCTGTATTGGATATCATGCATTTGAAATATACAGTACCGTCCGTCAGCATCCCTCAGAATTGTTCACGTCTCTGCAATGTAAATGACTCAAAACAGTAAAAATGAGCCAGTATTACATATCTGTGAGCTAATTTCCAGGTCTAATCAGAGTCCATGCGTTCATTAGTATCTCCATCAGAGTAATGAGACTCAGGTGTGGTTCAGGTCCTGGTTTAGTTTCAATCAATCAGGGATTTGTCTCAGTCTGATGTTTGTGGACAAAGGAGCTTTGTCTCAGAGCTCAGAGAAAGAGTTGTTGTTGCTCATCAGGCTGGAAAAGGTTCCAGAAGCATCTCTAAAGAGTTTGGAAGCCACAAATAATCCACAGTCAGACAGATTGAAGACGACAGGAGTGGTCCACCAACAAAGATCACTCCATGATAGTCTGAGAGGAACCAGAGGAACCCAGGGGAACTTCTAAGCAGCTAAAGGCCTCTCTCTCATTGGCTGATGGTAATGTTGATGAATCCACTGAACAACCATGGTGTGATGGACAAAGACACTGCTCTCCAAGAAGAACATTTCTAAACATCATGTGGACAAGACAGAAGACTACTGGGACAATGTTTAGTGGACAGATGAGACCAAAGTAGAATAGTTTGGTTTAAATGAGATGAAGCATCAGAACCTCATCCCTCCATCAAACATGGGGGTGAAGCTAATGTCCTGGTTTGGGCCTGTTCTGCTGCATCTGGACCAGGACGCCTTGTCCTCATTGATGGACCAATGAACTCTAAAAGAAAATGTCAGGACATCTGTCCATGAGCTGAATGTGAAGAGAAACTGGGTCATGCAGCAAGACAAGGAGAACCAAGAACACAAGTGGTTCTACAAGAGAACGGTTAAAGAAGAACCAGATGAATGTTTAGGAACGGCCAAGTCAAGGTCCTGACCTTAATCCAAGAGAAATGTTGTGGTCACATCAGATACTTGAGACACTTGCTTTAATAACTCACAGATATAGCATAAAGTAGAATATGTGTGTTTCGTGTTTGACTTCTCTTCGTCTACTTCCAGGAGTAACTGAAGGCCGCTCTGTAAATGCGTTAACTTGTGGTGCGTTAACTCATCCTTCATGTCACGCTGTGCTTCAGCTCGACCTGTGTGCAGAGCAGCCGTTAAACCTCCTACACTTCAGCTATCTGAGTCTGCACAGAGGGGCTTCTGAATGGAGAGCAAAGGGATTTACAGCCTGGAATTTGCTCTCAGACATCTGATAGGCCGTCAGCTCGGGCCCTCTTAATGTGTACATGAGTGTGCGTCTTGTGTCTGCTCGTACGTCCTCCCTCTCTGCTTCAAGCTGCTGTTCAGGGTCTGGTTATCTGTCAAAGCACCACACACACACACACAATCGTCGGCATTGTTCCCAGCGTTCGTCTGAACCCAGTGACACTGCAGAGGCAGAGCTGCTTTACATATAGAGCTTTAATGACACGTCATTCATCATGTTCGTATGTGCCGGGCTCACTGAGGAGCAGCAGCTTACTGTACGTTACAGTGCAGGTTTGTCTCTTTAGAGAAGTGAGGTAAAGCGTGAAGTAATGCTGAAACACAAACAGTCACTGCTCGGCTCAGACTGAGGACGTATGTAACACTAGTGATAGCTACAGACTGTAAGACATGTTGCCTCGTGAGGCTGTGGTTTCAGAATGGGATGTGGACACAAACTGCTCAGCGTTCAAGAGGTAGGACCAGCTGTAACACTTGAGAACATCTTGAGGTTAGCATCGCCATCCAGAATATGTCGTCATTTACTTATATAATAAAGACTACAAAGCTATAGGACTAAAACACATTGGATTAACTTGATCTATATGCCCCCATCTCTGAAAACGTCTCTAAACACATCTCAGCTCTTTCACTTTTAACGAGTTACGAGCATGTGAAGGCACCAACTGATCCTCTTGCTGCCTTCCCATCATCAGGTTCTCAGAAACAACGCCTCCTTACAGTGATCTCTGAACCCAGACTCCTTTTCTCTCTGAAGCAGAATCAGAAAGCTGAAAAACAAACACTTTTGATTTCGTGCATAACTGCATCGCCTTCAAAACTCTCTTTGCGCTCCGCCTGGATCCACGATAGCGCCGCTCTTCTTTCAGGACGTTGGGCTGCTTGTGCCCACGTTTCATTTACAGTTTTAGTCAAATAATCACATCTGTGCTTTCAGCCTAAGGCAAGAAGGAGGAGGACCAACAAAAGCTGTCTTCTCTGTCCATATGTCCGTTCACAAAATGTCCAGGGGATGATATAAATAGTTCAAACTGATAGTTTGCATTGTGTTTTTTTGATGAAGGCCACGATTCTTGGTCTAATAAAGTCCTTCTAAATACTCCAAGTGTTGCTGGAGTCTTTCTACGATGTCCTCCTTCTTCATCTTTCTTCTTCTTTTACTCCTCATCCTCATTTTTCTCTTCCTCCTTCCTTCTTCTTCTCCCCTTCCTTTGTAAACTCATTCCACAGGCCAGACTGGATCTTCTGACGGGCCAGTTTTGGCTCCGTGATCTGAAAGTTTCCTCTAGCGTTGGTTAAACCTCCATTAAAGACTAAAGACTCTGTGGCGACTTTAAAGCCCCTCCAGCCTGTGCATACAGTCGCAGAGATGAACGGGCGTTTGAGGACTCTCCGGTGCAGCTAATGCTCATCGATTTGTAATTGTCTCTTCCAGCGTGATTAAGGGAATCCAATCCTGCTAACGGCTGTTCAATTCCAGGTAAAGTAAACTCATTTTGCTCTGAACTTAAAAGCAAAGCGTTGCAAGGAGACAAACGTGAGCTATTTGCAGCTAAATGACTCTGGATGCAGATTCCTGAAATCAAAGCGGCGCCGGCTCATGACCCGCCGGTCGGTGCGTGGCTAATGCTGCAGACTGTGATGCAATGTCAGGAAACGTACTTTTTACTATTTAGGATGTTTAACTTCACGCATCCCTCAAATAAGCCCAAAGGTTTCAAATATTACTCAAAGATAAAAAGCGTAATAAGTGATTTGATCCTTTTCTTTCTCCTGAAGCTTGAAGACGTGACGATGTCGTTGGTGTCTGGCGGCAGAATCAACACAGGAACCGAGAGGAGGAATGTATTAACAACAGAAGCAACAAATTACAGCGTTCCTGATAACAGGAAACCATAAAGGCATTCCTCAGAGCACCCTGTCATTGACGCCATGGCTGAACTACACTCATACCTGAAAGCACAGCTGCTGAGAGGCAGCAAAGAGACGACAAGGTTTTATCTTCACTGCTGCTGGAAAACCAGAAAAACTAACCAGGACATTCAGCTCGTCTCGTCTCCTAACTCATCAGGCTTCTCTGACTGGTGAACCTGCTCTAACCTATTTAGATAATAGTGTCATTTAACAGCAAATCAAATAGTGATTATCTCCAGTAGCAATCACGTAGCTGCACAGGTCAAACAAAGTCTAGCTTGGTTCATATAATCAGTATTTTGTGCCTAAACCTCATAAAGTTTTAACTCTAGCCGTGTTGGATCATGGCTTCAGGTGCCACGACTCAAACGCACAAATCTGGAAACTTTAGATTCAATTTTACAACAAATTTTTCCACCAACAATCAGAAGAAAAAATACCTAAAAACACTGTGAAGGATTCTCCAGACACAACCTGTTTGATCTCAGGTCCATAAAACCTCACACCACCAAACCTGAGCAGTTATATAGATCTTGAAATGTTTGTTGTACCCTGTGTAGAATGAGAATAAAGACTTTTCAGTTTCATTCATTCATCCGATCAGAACAGACGTGGGCCGATCTGAAGGTCTGCTCCATGTGGGGGTAAACATCAGGTGAGGATTTTGCAGGAGGGGTAGAAACATGGAGGTAGAAACACAAGATGAACCAAGATGGGATCAATGTGGACAGAGACGATGGAGACGTGGAGACATCTTGGTCGTCTTCTTCTGTTCTAATTCTAGTAGATATGATTCTCCATAGCATCAGATGCTTTGATGTATCTGATCAGATCATTTTATTTATCATTCATGGAAACAGTTCATCTCTGATCACAATAACTGACAATGATGGAGACCTTTAGATTCATAACTTCTCTAAGAGAAGATATTTTGCAGGTATGACTTTTAAAAACAACTTAACAGCTCCACCGCCATGATTTTGTGTTTTATTACCTCAGCTGTGATCCTGTTTGGTTTTCTTTCCGTTTCCTGTTTCTGTTTTTAAGGTGTTTTTGCTTTACCTTTGCTTTTTCTCCTCCTGTTGAGTCACCTGCTTGTTCGTGTACCCTCGTGTTTCAGGTCCAGCTCCTCGTGCTTCTGGTTTTGTCTGTAGCTTTTGGCTTTTTAGATCAACCCAGCCTTTCTTTGTTCCTTAAAATGATTCTCTTTCTGGTTCCTGCCTCCCCTTGTGTCTGCTTTTGGGTCCTACCTCTTAGCTACACATCACATCATTCACATTCACAACATTTTACAATGAAAAGCAGATTATAACATGAAGAACATAAAGTGCAATAAGAAACAACCCACGAGAGGTGTTGATAAACTCTGCTGTCCCAACTTTTCATTGGGAAACACTCACTTCATGGTGGAGGAGCATCGATGCAAAACTCATAAGGCAGTAATTATTCTTGAAAGGCAACAATAGAGATTAGAAGTCATGACAGCTCCAGCAGATGAGGAGCGAGCCGAGGGCGAAGCAGACTCTGAGAGAGCAGGTAAAACAAACACCGTCCTCCCCACCAGACACTGAACGCAGCCCGGTCCGCCGGCAGAAAAGACTGAACCGGGAGGTGAGAAGATAACAGAGCGTCGATTGAGGTAGATGGATCAAATTTCACAGCTCACGGTTGCGACGTTCGAAGGAGGAGAAGAAAATTGATTTCAGATTCTCCCTCGCTGTCCTGCTTCATTTAAAAAACAAATAACGGCTCCTGGCCTTCTGGCAAAAAATAAAAACGTGAAAACTGAGGAGGGGGTAGGTAGCTGCAGCGCCGGTGTCTCAGCTTCTCCTGTGTTGGTAGGTGGGTCAGAATTATTCTCGCTACCCCCTTCAAACCTTATATCTACCTTAAAAGTGAGCGCATTACACGCATGGTTTCACACTCACAAACAAGCTAATCAGGCGTCTCCACAGACACTATCGTCAGCCCCTGGAGAGAAACATGACCAGAGATACACTTAAAGCCCAAAATCAAGACCGAGCTCCTGCCCAGACTTTTAAGACAAAGAAACGGTCGGCAATCCGGCAACGTCTAGCTATCGGTAAGTGCCCGTGACCCCAGATTTGTCCCACACCATTGGCTCTCGTCAGACCCCAAATTCTGAATCAGTGCTGGAACTAGTCAAGACAAGGTAGAGGCAAAGGATCGTGTACGACCACGAGGCATAGGGTATAAGATTCTGTCAGGCGAGTCACCACGTGGTGCATAATCGTGTTGACAGACTCAAAGGAGCAACAAAGGGGAATCAAAACAATACAAGTTGATGACAAATTGCATTTGCTGTGAATCTGGTTTTGTATTTGATGAAATTCTGACACGCTGATTGCAAAATACAAAGTTAAGTGTGTTTTTACTTCCCGTGTGCTGCAGCTAGCTGGTTAGCTGCAGCTACATGATGCTCTGCATGAAATATAAAGAGTAGCTCCTCTAGTTTGTATTTCCATTTAGCAGTTTTAATAGATTTAAAGCCTGATCTATTAGAGACATTAGCAAAAACACAACACAGGTACATAAAATTTTGCTGAACCTCGTGCCAGGTTTGCTAGGTGGAAGGAGACAGCAACTCAACCATGACTAAGAGCAGCTCAGATGCTCTACCTGGCCGTCTAGGTAGCGACTCTCCAACATAAAGAAGGAAAATAAACCGAATCCTTCATGCACTTACCTTTGCATGTTTGCGTGTCATCCAGGAAGCTGTGTGCGCCACACGCCGCCGTGCAGACACCGTGCCGAAGGCGGTCGGACTGAGGCAGGAGCGCCTCCTCTGGCTTGAGGCAGCGCAGGCAGTCTGAGGCCAAGGGTCCCACGCAAGAACGGCAGGACGGGTGACAGTCTGGATGCACAGACAGAAGGTGTTAAGGAGGAGAAACCGTCAGCGGAGGGATTTGAGTTGATTTAATGGTCAGCTCTCACTGTGGCAGGCGGTGTCCTGAGAGTACAGGCCCTCCCCACAGGTCTCCACACACTGGCCCTGGTGCAGAAGAAGGCCGTCTGGACACGAGGTGCACTGAGACACTGAGGGACCCCAGCATGAGGCGCAGGAGCTGTGGCAGCCTGAGGAGACCAGGAAGAAAAAGACTGAAACCAGAACTTCACACAATCAGAAGTTTCCAAGATTAATATCCTGCCACGAACTGGAGCGGAGAAAAAGGTGTTTTGATAACTTCAAATATCAATAAAAAAAAAAAGAAGAGAAGGCTGAAACTAAGTTTTAAAGTCTTGTTCTGAACGTCTGAAAAAAATGTAATCTCTGTAAATATCATTTTATATTAGAGACTTCATTCTTCACAGCTGCAGAACTCTTTTAACAGAGTTTCTCCAACAGCCGTCTATAGATTTGTTTCCAGGGCTATTCTTTTCTCCAGGTTTGTAAATAGATGTCTGAAAATTGTTTGCACGTACTGCATGTGTATAATATGTGTCCTGAAACCTGGAAAATTGAGTTTTGTGAGGATGAGAGTTCATTTGGAAACTCTTGAAAGGTGTGAAATTTGCACTGACTTTACAGCAGAGATCTGACCACACACACGTTTTATCTTTGGCAGTGTTATCTAGAAACAAACAAGAAAAAAACTGGAGGTGGACAAACTGGTTGAACTGATCTACCATCCACTCTAAACCTACTGGTCAGTCTTTAGATGAAGCTGACGTGCTGCTCCAGCAATGTATAGTTTTATTTATTTATTTTTTAGAGTAACACTCATATTAGAGTTATTCACCATATTCATGATGTATCAGCCTCCACCATTTCAAACTTTTTATCCACTTATCTGTAATTATTTAACTTTGGTTTATTTGTCACCAAACTGTGAAAAAATATATTTTACACTCTAATTATATTTATTTTTATGCTGCTTGTTTTTCTTTTACCTTATTATGTTTTTGGTTGAATTAAAGGGATCAGTAAAGCCCATATCGTATCGTAATCACATCACAGGTCATTATATGGTATCGTATCTCACCATATGCTATTGTCGCTCATCTCATTGTGTCGTATCATATATCATATCTGATTGCATTTATCTCATCATAATCATATCGTATCGCATTTCATCGTATGGTATCGTATCTCATCATATCGCATTGCATCACATCGTATTATATATCATTTCAAATCATATCTCATTGTGTCATATCGTATCATATCATATCTCATCTCTTAAATATCTCATTTTAATACGTATAAGTATCTTTTCTTAATAGATAAAAGTGTCATATAAGGGTTTCAGATTCTGTGTACTTTTCGTACACTTTTTGCATATTTTCCAATTATGCCAGCTAGCTGTTAAAGCAGACCAACTTTGCAGCCAACAAATCTTTTCAAATCCAGTCAAATTGTTTGTGCAGAGCTTTATGTGGAGATAGACAGAAGAGCGGCAACAAGAGCTGACCACCAGCTATCGGGATGAAATAACATTAAAAACAAACCATTAACAGCAACTAAGGGGTTTGGTGAGAATAATTAATGTAGTATTCACAACATATGTCTGTGTTAAACTGTTTATCTTAAGTCTGTGTTTAGGACCAGAAGTAAAACAAAAACATTTCCCCTACCTCTGCATCTGTTGTGGTTGTCCAGGTAATGCTGAGCCGGACACTGGGTAATACATTTCCCATGATGCAAGGCGGTCTCTGGCGGGCAGCTCATGCACTTGGGGTTGTCAGGGAAACAGGAGGCACAGGACGAATCGCAGGCTGTGAAGTGCAGAGTGTAAATGTTAACGGCTTCTTGTCGAAACGTACTGTGGTCAGTTTTAAAAATGAATGAACGAATGAATGAATGAATGAATGAGTCTGGGGAGGTACACTGGAGCTAAGAGCCACTCACTGAGGACAGTCCAGCTAAAGGCTAAAGTAAGCTCAACAAAGTTTGGCAAGTTTTTCTTCTCATCTGATCTGACACAGATATTTTTAATATTGAGTCCTGATCTTATCTTAAATGTCCTAGAGTTGGTCTCCTGTTACATTCTAAAGTCTCTCCTTGTCTTCCTTGTCTTCTCCTAGAGTCGACTGCTGACAGGTTTAAGCTAATTTGTCCTTTTCCCTTCAGATAGTCTCCTGGGTTTTGTCTCTTTCTAGAAAGACGCCTCCTTTCTGAGGAGGACTAGAAGCCCAGCCCTCCTCGAGCCCCTGCAGGTGGTTTTAACCACAGAAGGAGCTCGACTATGTGCGACGAAGTTCACCATCGCCCCCCCGAGGGACGCCCGCTCTCGCTCCTCTTCATCTCCCCACTCAAAAATAGAAAGCATCCATATTCATACAGGCTTTTTGTTTTTTATTCTGGAGCCTCGTTAGCGCAGGAGAGATGCTAATTATTGTATTCTTTAAATTGTTTGTTTGCTGACTAATAATTTGACACTGTGCAGAGAGGAAGCTCATCAGGGATGCTAAAATAAAACGCCAAACCAAACAAACATTCACCTCTGGTTCACCACCAACACTACGCGTCTAATTGTCTCAGATGGTGCTTCTGCACATTCTGTGACATCTCATTTATCTTTACATGTGAACTTTCCTCCCAAATGAAGCTGAATAAGAAATCACTACACCAGTGGTGAGGGTTGTTGGTATCGTTTGTCTTCTTTTCTGTTTTATTTTGGTCCCTGAGCATTAATCAATAAATATTCTTGTACTGTTGTTCATATGAAACGTCACATCTCTAAGTTCTGTTCTAATTCGGAAAGTGCATCCCTCCTAATACAGTCCAAATATGTGTTTTTGCCTCGCCCGTTTTAATAGAGGATACAGGGGTAACTTGTTTGGACTTGGTACTGACAGGTATCCCAGAATGCATTTCAAGTACTTTGCTGTTTCAGACATATTGACAGTCATGTGCTCTTCAGACTCTGAAGTCAACATACTTTGTATTGACATATGGTCCCTAGCTTCCTAGCCATCCAGCTAACAGTAGCGCCTTCTAGCTTCTTTTTTATTTTGAAAATATCTCCTTACCCTGCATCTATTAAGCTTTTTTTATAGTTGCATATCTATTGGTCATAACCTGACATGCACATCTCCAGAAACATAACTATGCATTGCAGCAATTTGTTCATAAATGTAAGAAGCCTCAATCTTTCATTTACCGCCTGTAAACCAAAGAAGAACATCAACCTATGTGTCATTTCTTGTGTAATAAAGCCACTTTGCTGTTAGAGCTCCTTGTTTGCTGCACGCTGGCAGAGAGAACTTAAAACCGTAATAAGAACAAACTGGTGAAGGTTTCTTTTTCCAGTGAACATGACTCAGCTCTGAGTTGTCTGTGAAATGCACTCTGCTTGAGTTCTCTCCGCCGCCTTGAGTGCAGTAATGGGACTCGGATTCTTTGGTGGGAGATGGATTGTGTGATTGGTAGATGTCTACACTTTTTTCTTCAGCTGAGAAAACTAGTCTGCTATTAACTGTCATCTCTGCTGCTCTTGAAAATATTGTCAAAACTCCAATTTTCAGAAAATCGTCAGCTGGGAGTTCTTTTGGATAAATATTTAAAATGTGATGTGACAACTCTGACAACAATGGAGCCGAACACAAATTATGGTAATCTAACAGGAGTAAAAAGAAAAAACAGGACACTCCAAAAAGGAAATGAAGATCAATTAAGGGAGGAACAACAGGAGGACGTGTAGGGACACAGACAAAAGACAAGACAGGAGGAAGACAATAACAAAGACTGGACGTAAAACTAAAGCTTGTCTACATGGAGGCTACGCAGGTGAAATCATTTCTAACTCTGTGCTGGTGTGTCTGCATTTTTTTACGCCCAAAACTTGGCTGCGACTAATCAGCTGTGTTGACTTCACCCCAATTTTTTCCCGGAGCTGAGAGGCTCATGTTGGAGCTAATGAACGTGCATCAGCAGATACTTTCTCTGAAATCACTGCAAGACGCCTGAGTGGACGGTTTGTGAGGGAGGATTTTCTGTGCCAGTTCAAAATTGAACAAGGAAGCGTGGTTAAATTTCTGGCGAGGTGCACGTTACGCTGAGGGGTCCAGAGCAAGGACTGTAGAAAAATACGAATGACACGTCTCCATTCCTCCCATTGGTCAAACTGACGGTACAATTTGTTTTCCTACTCAGCTCAGCTTCTTTGAGTGGTTGTCAATGGCAACTGTCAATCATCATGACATCTACAGCGTCAAATAACGAACAACAGCTAAAATAATTGTACTTGAATATTTTATGTTGGAGGGGGCGGGGCCTATATGACATATACTGCAACCAGCCACCAGGGGGAGCTCCACACGCTTTGGCTGTCAGCTGTCATGGCATTCCATTTTTTATACAGCCTATGATGTGATGCATGGCTACACGTTAGGATCAATGAAATGCTTTTTGGATGCGTGTCAGCTTTACCGTAGCAGACGCCGTCTTGACTGAAGAAGCCGGCGCCGCAGTCGGGGACACACGCCCCGTCTTTGAGCAAGGCAGCCGGGTCCGAGCACGACGAACACTCCTGCTGACCGGGCCCTCGGCATTCGGAGCACGACTCGTGACAGCCTGGTGGACGGGAGGAGAAAGGACAACAGAGAAAATCTTGAAGGACGTGCCGATGCGGTTTCCAAAAGAAAATAAAAACACACAAATTTCATAGAATTACAGAGCGACCTGAGCTCATAACTCCATATGACGTGTAGAGATGTCAAATCGGCTGTTCGTAAACTTAAAAACGGTGATTGGGTTTGTGCAGCAGGTCTGTGTGTGGTCTGCTATTATCAGAGGAGCTTTATTATTGGCAGTGCAGACAAATACTGAGAGTAGGAGGCTGAAGGAGTGAGCTCTGTGGGAATCGTCCGTCTGTCTGAGTTTCTGTAAACGGTTTGTGTGTGAGGAACGAAAACAAACCAGAAACTAGACGTCTCAGTCAGTCAGTCTGTCATAATTCCAGTTAATTAATCTCACTTTGTTCCTGATGAACTGTTATTGTACTTCTGCACACGCACACTACACCTCTGTGTGCGTGTGCATTCACAGAAACAGAAACCTCCAGAAACCCATTTCAGCGCCGGCCGCTGTGATTACACATGATTTCCCGGCGGCCTGCTCCGACCAAATCAGATGCCACGGGAAGTGCAGCGGATAAAAAAATACAGACACAACTTCTTAGAGGGAAAAAACAGCTGTGACCTTGACGACACAGCTCTACGCTCGGCAACGCAACAGTACGGCAGGTTTCTGATGCATATTCACGAGCCGGTGCCGCTCCAGAGAGCATCGACGCTCTGAAGATTTAGAAATCCAATATTTCAATCACAGAGTGTCCTTGTTGCTCAGATCATTTAAATGAAATGCTAAAAGAGGGGGCGTCAAAGATGCGTCCCGAAGGACAAAGCCGGCCTGACGGGGGTCCGATCTGGTTAGTGCGATGAAATAAATGTGCAAAGAAAAAGGAGGAGAAGAAGGAGGAGGAAGATGATGAGGAGCAGGACAAGAAGAGGGAGGTTTAGATGAAGAACGAAGAATACACAATGAAGAAGGTTGGGAAAGGAGGAAGAGAGGATGAGGAGGAAGATGAGTCCACTAAGAGTTGTGGACATATTACTCTGCTGTTAATTTACTGGACCGTCCCGTCTGAGATCAAGTTAGACATTTACTCCATATGACTGATCATCTTATTCCAAAGCGTACCAATACTTTTAGGTCTGCATCTGCGTCCAGTTTCATCTTGATTCATGCTCACGTCAGTCATGCTTGTGGTGTAAAAATGTTTCCAGTCTTGGCTCATTATCAATCTGACCTTAACCATGTGGACACTCTCAAAGTTACCATGATGCACCAGTTTGGCGTCTGTCTGCAGCTTCTGTCGCCTCTTAACTCCTGCATCAGGATGGTTGATGATTTATACCAAAAGAATATATATATAAAAAAAACATTTTGAGGGCTGTGCAGACTGTTCAAAGACATTTAGAGAGAAATCAAGAGAAATCACTCATGAGAAGGTCAACAGCTTCCATAAACGGGAACCTAATCAGTGAGACCCACAGAGTTAAAGCCCAGCTCTCCACGCAGACTCTACCAGTCCAGTTCCAGCCTCTCTTTAGTGTTTTTTGAATTCATCATCATAACCATCATGACTAAGAAGCTTCACGGGTATAAAACCAGCTGAGACATTTTATTTTCCATGAATTTACTCCTTTCCAAACTGTGACCTTGGTTCCTGAGCTCAGCTGAGGACAACTAAGATGTCCTCAGGTTCTCAGCTGTTCCAGGTCACGATATATCTAAAATAAAGCAAAGCTGAGACAAGGACAACTGGACTGGTAGAGTTTGTTGAAGACGAGGAGTTGGAGGTTTAAATGGAAACATCTCACCTGAAACTCACACGACTAGAGTCTGATAACAACCAGATACTCACCTGTAACCAGAGGACACTGTTCTGATCCTGTTTTCTTTAATCAATGGTACTGTAATTCATACATGTCCACAGACTTCAAACCGTCTGTCTTCTCTGGACAAACGTGAATGGAAAGTTTAGTTTCTCTAAAGTCAGCTGTGCTGCTTCGTCAGTAGAGTATCTGGTCATTAACGGACCCCAGTCATGAGATTATCCATCAGCTGCTTGGATGAAACATCTCAAAGAAACTCTCTTGTCATCCTTGTCTCAGCTTGTCCTTAAGGTTTCAGAGGAGTCCTCTACAACTTCAGTGCAAATCTAAAACTGAACAGATTCTCTGTGACTGATTAGTGATCGCTGGCAGGATCAAGTCCCTGCAAGTTCATCTTCACTGGCACGTATGGAAACCAGCAGCCGCCCCAGAGGCTGGGAAATAAATCATTCATTCATTCATCTTCTGGAAAAGCTTGTCCAGCCGTGATTGGGTGAGAGACACCCTGGACATGTCTCCAGTCTATCACAGGGCTAACACAGAGAGACACTCACACCTAATGAACCTAAGCAGCATGTCTTTGGACGGTGGACTCTCTCTGCAGAAAACGGTTAAACTTCCTTTTTATCAAACAGTAATTATTGCTCCTCTCAGGAGAGGACGGGTTCAGAATATTACTTCTTAGAAATGAAGCAAAGAAACAACCTACAGTGCAAGTATTCCCAGATGGGAATCTACATTTCTATTACTGGGTCATTTTACTCCCTATCCAAAAAATGGTTATAGCCGACGAGGGGATTACACGTCCTTTACCTCGCCCCCCGCCACCCCCCCACACCCCCATCCCCTCGCAGGAAAGCAATTTATTTTGTCAGTGCAGCCCGAAGCGTAAAGTTATCAGCAAATGTAATCCTAGCGGGCCAGTCGCCAAAATCCTGCTCTGCAAAAAATAAATAAATAAAAAATCCAGGGGCGGTGGAGATGAATGCACAGTCACTACTGGATAATCTGCCTCGGTTCACGTCCCCACAAACCTCCAGTGATAAACCTGAGATGGGGCGTTGGAGATTCAGCAATTAAACAAAGCATGGAGAACATCAGCTTTGGAACCGGAGGGGAAAGAAAATAACACCAAAAATAAATAAAAATCTAAATATCTGTTCCTGGATCAGAGTCAGACATGGAACAATGTTTCTTATATTACGACACCTGCTTCCTGAAAGCAGATATCCAGTCAATATTTGAGAAGCTGCAGCTCAGTAAACACGACAGATGCTGCTACGTCCTTAAAGCTTTCTAACAGCGCGACGGACAAACTTTAAAAACCTCAAATTATTTCTTCTCTCGGCTGAAGACGAACGGCAGAATTATCTCAGCCAGAATGCCAGTGTCTGTGAAATTGCGCTCGTTGCCACGGATACCTCTGTTCCCGACCGCCGCGTTCAGGACGAAACTCAAAGACGAACCGTAAGTGAAACGCATCATCGATTAAATCTCCGCCGTCTTTTCTTAGGATTTCATAAAATGAAAATCGTGAAATTCACACCGAAGACAAGAGTCATGAGAGAGGAGCTGAAAGTTTCTGGTTCGGAGAAAAAAATGAACAGAATATGAAAAACTTTTCATTCTCTTGGATAAAATGTGAATAAACAGGACTGTAAGTGTACTCTACACCAAGGACCTTCCATTCATTCAGCATGCTGGTCATTTTTAATCCATTTGGTATCAACGAAGGTAAAGTGTCTCAGCTTTCATCAGTTTCTGTGATTGCTAACCGGCCTAGAAGAAGCTGAGATGGTTGGTGTTCAAATCTTCCAAACTGAACATCAACAGAGAAGAAAAGAAACAGGAAACTCAACTGGACAGAGGAACAGTGTTTGATCTGGATCAAACCAAGATTTGGCTCAAATCTCATCACTACTAACCAAGAAGCAGGCGTGAGGAAACATAGCACAACAGATAAATGCCTCCTTTCTGCTTCAGAAACTCCCAAGCCTCCTAAAAGTCCTCCTCCCTGCTCTGAGGAGCTCTCTGAAGAACTGAGATTCTTTAGGAATACCTTTTATCTCCACCAGGATCTACTCTGAGGAAACATCATGATCAGATCTTCAGTAACACGGCCCCTGGACTTTAGCCGGTCACTTATCGTCAGATTATCCGGGATGGAAGCTAATGCGGTCTTTGTCAGAGCTGATCTGAGGAGCAACCAGAGCAACGAAGGAGAGCAGCCTACACCGTGTTATAGCGAGGGACTACTGCATACAGTCTCTTGTGGTGAAGATGAACGAAACTACATCTAGAAAGAGTCTGAGTAAAGTTTAAGGATTACAATGTCAAGCAGAAAGAAATAGACGGTGGGCGAAAAAGGTTTGTGACGTGGCTTTTCTTTGTTAGAGAGCACTGAACACATTTCATTCATGTGTTTGTGTAATGTCTCTCACTGCCAGAAGGGGGAGACAAACGTTTTGCACTGCAGCTTTAAGGTGTTTCTCATAACTTTGTAATGTAGCTCAGGAACTATCCAGAAATAGATCTTTTAAAATATACCCTGAATTACGTCCATCTTTTTCTTTATGCATAAACACGTTTCATCTAGTACGTTATTTGTTCAAACCCTGCATGTTTTTTTTTTTTTATACATAAATATGTGATAAATGTCTGTTATGGTGATTGACATCCCAAGAAGCACAAATGAAAGTACCATGAACCCAGAGATCCAGTTTGAATCTTTTTTTACCACAACTCTGAACTTTCTCTGACTTTACCCCAAATAGATTCCAAAATTTAAGTGCAGCTGTAAAAGTACTGTAGGTTTTTATGATTGTACCAACCAAGGGACGAGTAAGACTGTTATCTGCTCCTTTTAAAGGGTCTAATTTATTACATATCGCTGTTGTACCTGACCAAGAGCCAATTTGGGTCCAAAACAATAAAAAAGACGAGGTTTTACAGATAAAAAGAGTCCTCTGGGAGTTAGTTTGCAGTCTGTGCATGAACGCGATGGATGTGTTTGGTTTTTCACTCTGAAAAAGTGATAGCGGCTTATTTGACGAAGGGTATGCTGCACCAAGTTTCAACGAGTTCAATCGTTTCTGTGTCTCAGAGACGATAGAGGGGGAGGGAGGGGTGGAGAACAGAAAAATAACACAGAGGTAGCTGGATAATAGCTTCAGCACAATGGATGCTGAGTAATTATTTACCAGCCACCTTTGAACACACACAGATGCAGTCAGTCACAGGACAGAGGTGTTGAATAAACCTCCAGGGAGGCCGGCAGCGCCAGTCCTGGGTGGTCCTGGTCCTCTGCCAAGAACCGCTCCAATCCTGAGTTAAAGCCTCCAAACACCTCACACTCTCATTACTGCTGTCAGCTCCCATCTCCTCCACCTCCGTCTTCCCTCAATCCTTGCCTCCTTTTTACCCCACAAACAAGTGTCTGAGGAGGAGGAGTTCACCGAGGCCAAATCCACCCGCAGCAACGGCTTTAACCCGGAGCTACCCGCATTCCACCGCTGCTCTTTTGCTTCATCCCCAGGAGAAACTGTGTGTGGGGGCGGAAAAAATACGAGGGGGGGTGTGCTCTCATTAAAGCCGGACGGAGGCTGAAAAGAACGATCTGTTGACTCGTAGCTGGCAGAGACACACGAGGGGTTTGCTGCAGGTTGTGAAGTTGGCTGAACAGAACTCATTTGCTTGTTCACATGGATGGTAAAGGCTTCTGATATCTGCAGGGTCAATGCAGAGCAGATACATGCGCATGTATGGACGATATGCATGACGTTGGTTTATATAATGGGTGTACACCGATCAGGCATAACATTATGACTAATCCTAGTATTGTGCAGGTCTCTCTTGTGGTGACTCATAACAGAATGGACATGGGTCTTCTGAGGGTGTCCTGTAGTGTTAGTGGGGGGGTCTTTGAGGGGAGGCGCCTCTGTGGATCATCCCACAGATACTTGATCAGTTTGGGATCTAGTGAATGTGGAGGCCAGGTCAACACCTTGTGCTGTTCTTCTTCCTAAAGTGTTTTTGTGGCTGCATCCTGCTGGGGATGGCTGCTGCCATCAAGGAGTGTCATTGCTATGGGGTGGGGGTGCCTGGTCTGGTCTAGGTGGGTGCTACATGTCTAAGTAACATCCACACCAATGAATGAAGCGAGGTCCAGAAGTTTCCCAGCAGAACATTGAACTGTCACAAGATGCTTTAAATGTTATGCACTTCTCCTGTCTGTGGTCATAATGTTGTGGCTGATTAGCCCCGTATATAGTACATATCTAAGAAGGTTCTCAGTCATCCAGGTCGTGGTATATGCCCACATAAAAGCAAACTAAACGGCAGCTGGGCTTGTAGATTTGAAGAAACTTGACTATCCATCCATCTTTCTTTCTTTAGTGTTTTCTGGACACACACTGAACATGGAACCCCGTAGACGGAGGCAGGAGAAACCGACCCTGGCTGTAACCGATCCTCAGATTGAATCCTCCTGACAGTTCTCATTAAGGTGTGAAATGGAGCTGCAGAATGAGTGGGCCTGTAATCACACCGCGGTTGTTCTTTGGAGTCACAGCAGGTCCCCCCGGCTCGATGGAGGCGCTCGGCTAAACTGAGTACATTAGCAAGCCCACGGGGTTTTATCTCACCGAGCCACGCTTTTCTTTATTGGTTCCAAATTTGTGAGACCTTTGAGTTACCACCGGTCTTACACCTTTTTGCTGTTTGCCACCAGTGAGTCTCTGCAGGAGTTATAAAAGCTAGGAGGCAGGCTGGGGTTTTTAAACAGTGTCTGTGACTACTTCACGTCTCCTGTGGTTTGGTTTAAAAGAAAAAACAAGAATGTGGGATTAAGTAATGTACAGGGAACTTTCATCTTTGTAAGAATCAGTCATTTAAATGAGGCTAATGTTGAGGAACGTCTGTCTTTTCGTCTTCTGTTTCCTTTTCTGCACCGTAGGGACGCCCCGATCAAGTTTTTACACGACAGGGACGTGTTTCCAGGCGATTTCCTACAATGTTAAATATCTAATGTACATCCCATGATCTGTTATTCCTGTTTATGCTTTAAATTCATCGTACAACAGTCACTGTGTTCAGGCCGTTTATTGTGCAACCGTCCTGAAAACAAAAACTTTGTTCTTGACTCAAAAAACTTCCCAACCAACCCCGAGGACCGAGCCTCGGAGCATCCTCAGGTCAGCGAGCATTCAGAGAAAAGCAAAAGTACTCACATCTGTACGAGAGCACACTCTGTGCTGATGTTCCTCCCAGACAATGTTTGTCATTGGGTTTTTTTCCTAACTGCAAATCTACCGCGATGAAGAAATAATCCTTGGTCCCCAGAGACAGAGAGAAAGCACCGACTTATACTGAAATATTCAGTCAGAACATCCGCTCAGAGTTATTCTGTTCACGAATCGACTTGAAGGAAGTCACGCAGAGTTCAACGGAAGAACCTGAAACACCGGCCGGGTCGCACCCTCACCACACAGCTCTGAGAGCAGCTCTGAGAGCAGCTCTGAGAGCAGTCGGCAAAAAGGTGACAAAAGGAATTTTAGGTGTTGTTCCATAAATATGACTTATTAGATGGGATGTTAATAAACTGTTTATTCGTTTTCAGTTTTCTCTACATTGAAGATTATTATTAAAGACTTTAAAACTATGCAGGAACAAATCTGGGACTGTAGCATAGACTCCTCAGATCAGCACCTGGACTGGTTTCCGCCTCTGGTTTAGAGTGAATTTGTTTGCTAATTCATCTCCTGTTCTGATCTACATTATGGCGACAAGTCAAGAGAAACAACCGTCCATCATTAGTTTAAGACGTGAAGTTCAGTCAATCCAGGAAAAAAAGTCAAGAATTTTGAACGTATCCTCAAGAACAGTCATGCAAACCATTAAAAGCTCTGGTGAGGAAAGACCAAGAGTTACCTGCTGCAGAGAAGAACTTCATTAGAGTTACCACTAGCTCAAAGAAGAAGAACAAAAAGAAGAACAAGAACAAGAACAAGAACAAGAACAAGAAGAGATTACTGGACATGAGACCAGAGGAAATCTGGACTTTGATCTGATGAGATCCTTGGTGTCATGTCTTTATGTGACAAGGAGAAGCTGAGTGGACGGTTTCTACATTTGTGGTTCCCACCATGAAGCATGGAGGAGGAGGAGGAGGAGACCGTGTGATGGTCTGAGCTTGGTTGGACCATGATTAGTTTTTCATCAGGACAATGACTTCGTAGTCAAAGACGTAGAGTGATGTCCTCCACAATCTCTAAACCTAAACCCAGCTCAGATGGTTTGGGACATGTTGTACCTCAGACTGAAGACAAAGCAGCCGACTAGAGCTCAACACATCTAGAACTCCTTCAAAACCATTCCAGGTGACTACCTCATGAAGCTGACTGACCTGATACACTGCTTTGTTTAACACTTCTTGTTTCCTACTTTCTTCCATACGTGTTCCTTCATAGTGCTGATGCCTTTAGCATTAATCTACACTGTAGGAACATTTGACTGTACCATAATGAGCCACAGTAAATGTCTATGAATGATTCAGAACATACAGTAAATCAGTTCATATGCTAAATGTAGGCTCAAGAAATTAAACGATTTTGATTGTGATCTCTGTGTGAAGTAACACAAAGGCCCAGTGATGTAAATATGAATGTATATTCACCGATACGGTTTCTATTGTAGAATATTTTTCGTCAAATCAGAGTGAAAATCAAACTCATTCATTGTGTTGATGCAGAGACTCCTGGCTCTTCATCAGGTACAGCTCAATGTGTAATAAATCAGACATTTTAAAGCGATCAGATAAAGACATTACACGTCCCATTGTAGCCAGGATCATTAAAAGCTGCAGTACTTTTACAGATGCACTTACATTTTGGAATCTCTCAGGGAAAGTTCACAGCCACGGTTAAAATGGTTGTTAAAGGAAATCAAACTGGATCAGTTTCATACAGGAACAGAATAAGAAGGAGGAGCTGCAGTGATCTGTTAGATGAAGAGCTGCAAACCTGCAAGTCCTTCAACGTGACTGCAGCTTAAAATCAGATCACGTTTCTCCACAGAATGACTGAAAATGATTGGACTGAAATGTTGGATATCATCACTTTAAGAGTTGCTATACAGGAATCATTAGCCTAAAGATGCTAACGTGCTAAAGACTTTGCAGGATGTTTCTCAGTCCTGTTCAGATTGTTTGTCGTCTGCTTTGAATCCCGGTCATTCTAAAATTTGTGAAACCCTGTGATACTCACGGCGACAGTGTGTGTGGTCGTGCTGGTAGGAGCCCGGGGGGCAGGAGGCCAGGCACTGGCTGCTATCGGCGCTGAGCAGGGGCAGCTGGGGGCCACAGGACTGGCAGTCCCACCTGCTGGAACAGGTGGCACAGGATGACGGGCAGGCTGTGGGGGGAGGAGAGAGAGTCAGTCACATCACTTCAGTCAGTCAGTTCATTCACTTTCAGTCCAGAGATTCCTACACTGTTACAGGGTTTAGTCTGCTCCTGTAGTGGAACGCTAAGAAACCAGGACCAGGTTAATTAAGGTGAACACAGCAGCAACCAGGAAATAACTCTTCATACCAGCAGGTGGCAGTAGTCTTTCAAACAGGAGGCTATGAAATGCTACTATTAGCTGGGAAGCTAGGAAGTGCTTTTAAGTAGAGGGATATGATGCTAATAAAGTATTAAAGGCTATTAGTAGCTGGAAGGCTACGAAGCTAAGAAGAGCTACTATTAATTAGGAAGCTACAAAAGTGCTACTATTAGCTGGATGTTTAAGATGCTAAGCATAATAGAACTGTCTGTTAAGATTTATTCCCTGATGTAATGTAATCTACATCAGCATCATAATGAAAACAGGGAATTTAAAGGAAGAGAGGAAATGAGGAGACCTGAGGTGTTTTGTTTTTTATTTAATTAAAAATCTCAAGAATGAAAAAACAAGTAAATCCCAGATATATCTCAGAGCCGCCTACACAGAAACGATGATGAGGGAGAGGAGAGGAGGAAGGTGAGGAAGATACGATCAAGACCAGGAGGACAATGGAGGGTTAGAAGTAAAGTCTTAGACATTCTTTGTGTCTTATATTTATTTGTTACTCAGGAAATGTCGTCTTCATCTTTATTTTAAACAAGTCACTATATATAAGTGATATAAACTACGCCCGTACGCTCATATTCTGGGCTGTATTGTATTAATTGTCATGTGTTCTGTATTCTCTGGGTGCTGCTGCTCTCCTGGCTGGAGGTTCCCCGTTCTAAAACATTTCTCTCCGAGGCCTTTTCCTGGTTGAATACTTTCATTATAACATCGACTACAGCTACACGCAGTAAATCCACACGTTCAGCACCTATTTACCCTCTTTAATGCCTCTGAAGTTCACGTGTAGAGGCGCTGTTAAAATCCAGCGGCTAGCATCACAGGCTCCAAAGTTAATACCTTTATCTGAGCCTGATAGCTTTACGGCGCTGAGATGTTTACAGCTTTTACGGACGGCTGTGGGCCGTAAAACGTCTCGGCTCACGGGAGGGGGGACGGGGCGGGGACGGCGGGCGGGTGTGGATCCAAACAGGACTTTGCATTTTACGGCAGGTTACGGGTCAACGCTCGGTCAAGGTGGCCGCTTTCAAGTGGCATAAAAAGTGACAGGCAACATTCACAAATATAAAAAAAGGGATGAGGAGGAAATGAAATGAGCTGGATTCAGGGCCATGAACACTCTGATGGACGGAGCCGCCGTTAGAATCTTAAACTTTAATGCTGCTGCTGAAAGGATTTCCTCTGTAAGCTCCAGGTATTTTAAAATGTTTAGACTCGGTTCCAAAACTGTGGAGCGTGGACCACAAAGAGACTCTGCAGAGCTTCAGCGAGGGTCGCAGCATGAATTAAAGACGGCTGATCTGATCTAACTCTAATGTGCAATAACTGAATATTTCTACACATTTATCATTGCTCACTTGTAATTTGATGCGCACTCAAAACCCTGAAACATGCACTGATTCCTGCAGAGATCAATAAAAGTCAAACCCATGCAGTTACAGACCTTTTTAAGTGACAGAACAACTGATAGCTGCAGGGCGAGGCATTAAATTTAAAGCATTTAAAAACAAATCAGCCGTACCTTCACACGCTCGCCCCTCGGCGTAGAAACCCGCCGGACACGCTGACAGACAGCGGCCATGATGGAGGAAGGCCTTGGGGTCCCGGCAGCTCTCACAGTGGTCGATAGCCCCCGAGCAGGACAGACAGTCTGCATGGCACTGAGCTGCAAACACACACACACACACTTTTTATTCAGAGAATCACGTGCATGCGTCTTCAGACACACTCTGAGACTCATATCATGCATATTTTATTTAATACATCTGGACAGACATGGATGCCATCTGCAAGACTCAGACATGTTGACATTTAATTTTATGCTTATTATAACTAAAAGTTTTAGATGTGCACACACACACACACACACATAGAGGCATATGATGAATTTATTTCTTATTTATTTATTTCCATCCAGTACATTTAGTTTCTACAGTCAGGCTGTGTTAGCGCTGGTGGAGAAGTTTTACTCTGCAGGGAGTCTTTTAGTGCATCAGTCGTCGTTTGTGATGATGCGTTTAAGTGCTTTCTCTGTTCCCACTTGGTTCAACATATAACCTCTAAAAAAAAAAAGAGTAAGAACACGACGCTATTCACAGGACGAGTCAACGTGGAAACTGCAAAGAGATGTAAGATGATTTAAAAGAGGTCATGTTATTCTTTTTATGATTTCCTGTAAATATACTTTAAATATAATCCGTCTTTTATGCCTTAAAGCCCTGTTTATGATAAATAAAGGTTTTCTTTTAACTCATTCAAAGCTACAGTAGTTGAGTCAAAATAAAACTACAGAGCTGGAAATAATCTTCATTTGGACATATTTTGAGACGTGGGCTAGAATACTTGTGTGGGAGCCAGTTTTGCAGATTTGCATGGAATACGTTAACCTGAGTTAAGCTACGATGATGCAACCTTTCACCTAAAAAGGCTAAAAATAAACATCAAAAGTCGGGACATTCATAAAAAACAAGGCTGCTGTTGCACCCAGGTTGAATGTGATTGTGGAGGATCAATCAAATGTTTTGACTCATGCAAAGTACCACTAGCTGAGTAACATCATTAAAATTATAGAGCTGGAAATTAAACACTTGGAGAAGCCAGTATCGTGCATGAACTACGTTGATGTGTCGCAATCTTTTACTGAAAAAACACCAAACGCATTCATTAAAGAGAATGCATCAAACAGCAGCTGATGGTGTAAGTTTAGAGATGCACCCAGCAGCTCACATGCAGCCTGGAAGTCAGACAAACTTCTCTGCTGACGAGGTTTTTGTGGAGGGAAGTTATTCACAGTGGGAAACCTTTTGTCCTCCTGCAATCAAATCTTTTGTCTCGTGCAAAGCCACTGGAGCTGAGTCCCAGCATTAAAATCACAGAGCTGGAAATACGCCAGAGACGTCCTGTTAAATCTTCACATGAACACAAGGACACGTTTTTGAGACGTGGGCAGGTACATCTAAACGTAGAAGCATGAAATACGCTGATGCATCGCAACCTTTTATGGAAGAAGACCAAACCTAAACGTCAAACGTGAGGACATGTCCTCGAGATTTCTGTGGTTTGTCTGGAGTCTCTCGGTTGGGAACTGATCGTGCTCCTGCAACCAAAGCTTCTCTAGTTGAGTCCAGTAATAAAACATTTAGCTGGAAATAACCATAAAACATCCTTTTAATCCTCACTTGTACACAAGGACAAATAATAATACATCGGCAAGAACACTTCAGCGTAGAAGCCAGTTTGGTTGGATGTTAATATTCAAGGTCAAACGACTTTTCATAGATGTCCTTAAGCTTCTTAAGCATCGTTCAACTGTTTCAATATATTATTAGTAATAAAATACACAGGTTCTTTTAAACTGTCAAGGTGTGAAGCAGTTTGTTTTTCTTGTATTAAATCAGCTCCTCCATCTGGTAGACTGAGCCTTCTATTAAACGCTTTGTTAACCCTGGCCTTTCAGCTCAAGATTTAAAAACTCCCTCCCGACCCGTCATCGTCTACAGGACGAGGAAGGACAGCGGCGGCGGCGGCGGCGGCGTCTCGTCTGAACTGCACAAACAAAGCAACGCGTGCGTCTCCTCGTCAAACAGCACGCGAGGCCGTGTTGTTGCTCCGTGATTGCTCCGTGATTGCTCCATTCATTATGTGACTGTGTTGAGTAAACAGACGCAGAGACGCAGCTGAAGGCCTGAATTAATGTGACGGCTGCAGATCAGGAGCGAGGGAAGGAGGAGGAAGACGAGGAGGAAGACGAGGAGGAGGAGGGAAGGAAACGAAGCAAGAAATCAGAGAACAGGGGAAAAATGGAGATGAGACTTTTCTCTTAACGGTGAATAAGAGCGTCAGTGAGGCAGAGCGTAGCGTCCTAAGTACCTCCATCCCTGTCGTATCTCACGCTGGTACCTCTATTTCCTTTCTGTCTTCTTTTAACTTATTCTCTCCTTTTTGACCTGACTTTTCATCCCACACTGTCCCGTTAGAGGAGGAGGAGGAGGCAGGGTGAGAAAGATGGATACTGAGATACTGTGGAGTAACAATGACGATGATTTTTGTGGAAAACGTTAATGAATCGCAATATTTTACTAAAAAAATCAAACTTTAAAGCATTAGTAAATACTTCTCTTTTCTTTCCGATGTATTAATGTAGTCTTAAATTATTGCATTTTCAGTTTATCTTAAGACTTAATCAGTTAAATATTAAAGTATTTACAAATTAGTCATTAAGGATGGTTCATAAGATCATTTAAAGTGAAAGTAAACGACTATTAAACTATTTCAATGTACATAAATCTTATCATTTACACATGAACTAATAAAGTGTAAGTACGCAGTAAAAATACATGTTTCTAAACTATTTACTATCTAGTACAGCTGTGTACATTTAAATAGTTATCTGTTGCCTTGTTTCAGTGATTTATAGACGTATCTTGACCTGGCCGTCTGGAGCCGTCACACTCACATTAGTATATTTTAATCCGGCTCCACTTCCTGTTTGTCTTGAGCTCAGAGAGAAAGAGAAAACCACGATTGATTTTTTTTTTCTTTTCTCTCTTGAGGAAGACGAAACGCTGCAGCGCGTGTTCGACAACCAAACACTCCGACACCAGCCGCTGTTCACAGATGTCCTCCTCCTCGACGCTCGCTAACACGCTGCACTTTAATTTCCTCACAAGCGCAGCGAGCCAGAATCCCCGAAGCACAAAATAAAAAAGAATTTAACAAATGTCAGGCGTGATTAACAGTTTGAACACGACGGATCCAGAGGTGTGCATCCAGATGCTTTTAACTTCAGCGGATTCTCTCACACTGTTGATAGCTTGTTGTTGGTGCTCATTAGAGAAGCGTGAGATAAATATAAAACCTGTTTAAAGCCGAGCCTCCAGCTGAGACGGGCTTCCAGCCACAACAGCCTGGAAAATCAGCCAATTCACCAACCAGAGCCGCGTTTACCAGCATTTGGCTGCAGATTCCTGGTGATTTCACAGCCTGGTTCACGCTCAGAGAGCAGAGAACCATTCAGACATGAGCCCCGCGGCCAAATACTCAATCTTGACTCAATGTTTGAGAGAATAAATCAAAAATAGATCCAAATCCAGTCAATTGGTCCAAATGAATGTTAATGAGTCTGATGAAATAATGGTGGGTTGATCAGTGACTCAGTCTGTGTCAGATTAGTCAGAGTAAGAAGATAAGCAGCTAGTTTATTATCAGTGCTTCATGTTGGTGGAGGAACAGACGAGAGACGAGAGTCCACCGATGGTTATGGCATCCAGAGCATTTTACAGACGCACAGTGGATGACGTTGAACTAATCTCAACTTGGAAGCGACTGATTCAGACACAGAGGTCCCCAAACTGAAGGAAACACCATCCCACCACGTTGGTTCCTACCTCCACATCCACCATGAGCCTTAGATGAACCCAGATGGAGCGGTGATGGCGTCTTTGATGGTATTATCCTTTAAAATTAAAGAAGGAACAGCCGTGTCCAGCCACTAGCTATATTTTTACGCCTGGAGGTCAGACAGAGTTCAATGTCCATGATGTTTGTCTGGAGTCTCTCGGTTGGAGCTGATTGTGCTCCTGCAATCAAAGCTTCTCTACTTGAGTCCAGTAATAAAACATAGAGCTGAAAATAACCATAACACATCTCTTTTAATGCTCGATGGGCTTCATTTCCTTAAATGCAAATAATATTAAAGGTCAAGTGATGTTTGACTTCTCACAGATGTACAGTTTAACCTACAGCATCATTAAAAATGCACCAAACAAGGTGAAAATGCTCTTTTACCCTGTGCAAACTTTCACGGTGTGAAGCATTTTGCAGTTTGTATTAAATCAGCTCCTCCATCTGGCAGACTGAGCCTTCTATTAAACGCTTTGTTAACTCTGGCCTTTCAGCTCCTCCACGACGTCATATTAAGATTTAAAAACTCCCTCCGTCTGGCGTCTTTGACGATGTTTTCTTTTCAAACAGGAGAAGGGATAGCTGCGTCCAGCCACTAGCTATAGGTTTATGTTCCTGCTTGTTTCACTGGTAAATATACGAGAGGGTTACCAAGGAAACCAGAGCCAAAGTCATGGACGATGAGAGAATCACTTTATAAATAGACAGAGATTAATGGCTATATGTTACGATAAAAACTGCTTGATGTGTCTAACCTGGTGTTGCCGGACTCTTACCTGAATAAGACCTGAGTCTGGTAACGATCTTAACATGACTTACACGCTCATCACTCTATGTTCAGAGAAGAATCACCAGCGAGCCTAGCATGCCTATGTGACAGGAAACACAGCTGAGATGCTAACCACTGCTAAAGGTTGCTAACATCCACCCGGAGAGGAACATTAATGGAAATCAATCTTATTTTCATAGGTCTGCATGAAAGCTATGCTATCCATTAGCATCACAGTTACAACTGAAATAAAGTACGTCTGCATCAGTCGGCCAATCAGAGCCACTCTGTTATGAACTAATTCAACTCCTGCTACTCTTCTGTCAATCACCACATTAAGCCCCGCCCCCAAAGAATCTCATTGGCCCAACAGATCTTTGTTGGACAAATCAGTTCCCAACAAAGAGACTCCAGCCAAAAAAATGTATCATATCAGGTCACCTCTGGACTCAGAGATACTTGTTATACTTTATATTAAATATTAGCCCAAAGATCCATCCCAGTCTCATGGGATTTCCTGAAATAGTCATCAGATTTTAGTTGAAGTCACTTGTGAGAGAGAACCCAATATTTTGCTGCAGATATTTTAACCAACACAACGATATTTCCCTAAACCTATCCAAGCTTGAACAAAATAATTAGTGAAAAACGACACAGAAATGGATTCCAGCACAAATCCTCTAATGAAGAAGAAGAACATGTTCAACGTGTTTAATAAGTATTGGCTCTAATCTGGAGACAAAACAAGAAAATCAATATCAAGCATTTCATTTGGGTCAAAGCATCTACATCTACACCAGCTTCTCCCAGGAGACCTGAACACAGCACGGCTCCTGGCTGTGGCCCTCAGGCGCCAACTGGCCAATGAGAGTAGAGGCTGCTAACCTCTGGGCCTATAGACAGCCATGATTAATAGGCTTAAAGGAAGATGTGCGCTTCATGGAGGAAGAGCCAGAGCATATGTTCAGGCTTTTTTTCTTCCTTCTTCTATTTTTAGCCACAAACTAAACTCAGTGAGGGAAATCCACTCCACTGCCAGGCTGATGAACTGATGCAGGGTTATTGCATCAGTGGGTAAACGCTGAATTAAACAGCGTTACGGTGCTTCATGGGCGTCCTTTAATAGGGACGCAAACATGCAACATAATGAGATATTTAAATGATTTACTCTAATGAATCAGTGAGAAAACACACACAGCCCAAAACGTGCTCATAAACCATCAGCCCAGTCCATTCCATGTGGATTAAACCTCTCTAATACACACAGATTATGGGATGTAGAGGCAGAAAGATATTCACATGCAGACGGGACAAGTGGGCCGACAGAGAAAGCTGAATGGATGTTTTAAAGACGACACGGGGAGGGTTCTAGTGTGTGTTCTGTGCCAGTGCAAAGAGAGTAAAGAGTAAAGTGAGTAAATAAAATGAAAAGCTGGCAGAAGCCTAAGTGAAAGGCTTTCCATTTCATTCTTCATCTTTACTCAGAGTTATTGATTTAGACGTCCAGCGGAGAGAGAAAGATGCTAGTGACAGACATCAGCGCTGCAGCACGTTCTCTTATAAGTTCTTCAAACATTCCTTTAGTGCTTCAACCACAATAACAATGATTATTATTTAAAGAATCCTCTGATATCAAATTAACTGACTCACAATATGTTCAATATTATAGTGTTGAATGATGAGCTGAAAGAGGCTAAGCTATCATACAATAAGCTAGGATTAACTTATGACAAACTAAATTAAGAAAAACTAAATTAAGCAATGCTATGCTATGCTATGCTATGCTATGCTATGCTAAGACAAGATAAGATAAGATAAACTGATCTTATAAATTTAGATACGCTAAGCTAAGATTCAATATGATGAGCAGAGCTAAGCTAAAATAGCATAGGATAAACTGAGCTAAAGTTAGCTAAGTTAAGAAAAGTGACGGCACAATGAGATAAGCAAAAATAAGCTAAATTTAGAACAGCTAAAATAAGCTGAGCTACAATAAGGTAAACTGGGCTAAAGCTAAAATACGGTAAGATAAACTAAGCAAACGTAAAATAAGATACAATTAGACAAGGTAAGGTAAGATAGACTGAGCTGAGCTAAAAATAAGATTAGAGATAATTTATTAGACAATATAAAACATAAATTATTGTTTTCTACAGGGTAACATTTACTTTAAAGTATTTATATTGGCTTTTATTATCATTTTTATTATCATTACTAGCATTTCTAATAAGTCACACACATCCAGTACTGATAATTTCCAATATATATTTTTTAAGTTTGTTGTTTTGGGTTGATTATGTTTAGGGAACTATCAGGGTATGAAGGTTCTGAAATGGTGGTGATTAAAAGTAACCTCAAGTTTTGATATGAGCAGCAGACTCCAATGTTTTGTTTACATTCACCGTACCATTGACCCAGACCTCCTCCCTGCTGCTCACTTCATTTCATGGAAAACCGTGTCTGACATCAACATAAATGCTAAATACTGTCTATGAACTACAAGCTTCAGATTATCAAAGCAGTCAGTGTGGACTTTTATTAAACCAATCATGAGTTTTAGCAGAAATCTGGGTTACTAATGAGGACTCAACTCAAAGTACTCTTTAGCAAAACCAGATATTTCAAGATGTAGTAGTTATTCTTCTAAGATGTGGACAAAAAGCTCCAAACAGTAGAAACCAAGAACACAAAACGACGACAACTAATTGCTGGTGCAGTGAAGAATGGCTCCGTTGGCCGGCTGTGTTTAGTCACTTCTGCAGCCAAATTTAATTACAAGTCTTCACTGTTTAACTGGGGTATTTATTTATGTGAGAATATAGTTCTAATTGCTGACAGTCTGTAGGCGTCTTGATGAAGCTGTGCAGCTTATAGAAGGAAATTAGCATAAAAATATAATTTAACGACGGTGTGAGGATCTCTCTTTCTTTAGTTGGTCTGTTTCCTCTGTTAAGAAACCCCAGGATGGAACTTTTATTTTCTCCTCCTACAACCGAGGTCCACATTATAGTGAACGCCTCGTTTTGCTTTAATTTACAGTTTAATATGTGTGAATGTATATTCTGCTGTGGAATACCGCCCAACACAGTGAAAGTCATTTTGGTGTTACCCTGTGGGAGAGAAGAAGCTATGTTTGAAAAAAATAAAATGTGTTTACAAGCTGCACAGGAAATATCTCAGGCTCAAATAACGCCATCTACGTCTGCAAAAAAAGCAAATGTAAATATGACTTTTACAGCTTTAATTAAAACAAATGACCAAATAATATCTGGAATTAAAGAAGCTCTGATAAGTATAGTGTTGTTATCCATCTTACATATCTATAAACTCACTCTCTCATTGTTACTGTTTATGAGCCTCTCCTTCCTCTGCTCTATATTTATTTCACCAGCTTCTCATTTACATGTGCAGCCTTTTTAGCAAGGGGCTAGATTTTATTTATATACATTGGTATCAGCTTTCTACTAAAGCCCTTCACAATAAAACAAGATTTCCACCTTGTTCAGCACTGAAATCAGAGGTGAAGTGCCTGGCTTGTGAAGAAAAAAGTAAAGGGGAATGCGTTGAGGCTGCTGTTAGCTGGGGGGAGGGTGTTTTTCTCTGGACTGATGGACGCTGTGACATGCAGGTGAAACGACGGGGGCCGGATGGATTTTATGTTTTTGGGGCTGGAAAGAGTGAGGTCGAATTCTTTCTTGAACATCAATTTTACAGCAACGAGCATCAATCATACAGGGAGGAATCAATCAGAGGGAAGGCACAGAGAGCAATTTCTTCAAGCACAGAGGTGGAAAAAATAAAATAAAAAAACACAACACGGAGAAGCTGCAGCAGCTTCACCTCCTTCTTCATCTGTCCATCGTTCTTATTGTTGTTAAACTCAGGGAAAAGTACGGTGATGAAAAGATGATGAAAAGTCATCCTAATGCAAAATAAAAATAAAATAAAATAAAAAGAATATTAGATTGACCACAAAAACCTGGAGCTTTAGAATTCTTCTTGATTTGTAAATCAGGATGAATCACAGAGAAGGAAACATGACGGAGAGTCTGATATAAAGTTAAACTACTGAGATATCTACGGGATCCATCCATCAATTTATCAATCCATCCATCCATCATCCATCCATCCATCCATCCATCCATCCATCCATCCATCAATTTATCAATCCATCCATCATTCATCCATCCATCCATCCATCCGTCCGTCCGTCCATCCGTCCGTCCGTCCGTCCGTCCGTCCGTCCGTCCGTCCGTCCATCCATCCACTTATCATCCATCCATCCATCCATCTATTCATCCATTCATCCATCCATCAATTTATTCATCCATCCATCCATCCATCCATCCATCTATCCATCCATCCATCCATCCAACATGGTGGTACTGGTCCTGCCGATGGCCAATTAAACCAAATAATAGGACAAACTTGCTGAAACTTCACAAAACTTTGCTGTGAGAAAAAGAAGAAAATAAACTAAAGTGCCATGCTGAACCAGTGAGGATGAGAAATGTTTGGGAAGACTCTACACAGGTTCCTCAGGGAGGTCTGGAGTTCAGTCCCTTTATACAGCAGTATGCTAGTCAGCGTTAGCCTCAGCGTGTAGTATATTCAGTAGTAGTTTATTTTATCAGTACTTCTGTGAAAGTACTGATAAAGTAATTGTTTTAATATTAATATAGATATCATCTCATGGACATCATTTCTTAATCGATACGTCTGTGAGCAGTTCAGGAGGTTTCAGAGTCGATCTGTAAACGCGTCACATTTCCAGATAATCTCAGCTGAACTTGAGCTGATTGCCCTAACGCAGTTCCCAGCATGTTAACATACCTTGGTGACACTCGGGGCAGCATCGGCCCTCCTGGATGACAGCCAGGGTGCCTGGAGGGCAAGTAGGGCAGGATCTCAGATAACAAGTCACCTGGGCATTGCGACACTCGCACTCACGGCAGCTGCCATCAGTCCAGCGAGCCAGGTCCTGGAAGTAAGACAAGAAATTATTAATTAGACCTGGACCTGGTGAGAACAGAGGTTTGGTGTTCTCATTACGCTCAGAGTGTGGCTGTGGTAAAGACGCTTCCAGGGGACGGACAGAATGCTGAGGAACTCTGGAGAAGTTGAGTCACAATAAAAAAGGACGCCACCCAGACCAGAATGTCAACGAGCTGCATGTGTCAGAGTTAAAACAAGCCTGACACTCACGACTTTTATCAACTCTTTCAAAACAGAATGAGTGAACTGACAGGGGCCCACGGAGGACACATAGTCTGACAAGCAGCACAAACGTCAATCACAAAATGAATTATTTCACAAGGAAATGGTTTTTTACACGATCTGGAGCAGATCAAAGACCAGAGGTCGGTTAGAGGCTTAAAACAACAGACCTTAATCCAGACTGCTTATCTATCTATCTGTCTATTTATCCATGCATCCATCCAGCTCATTATGTTTCACAGTTAGTATCATATCACTGTTCACTGAGTTCTTGGTTCTGAAACAGCAGTCATGACAACTGGCGCCATGATGTACATAGATGTACAACACTGAAATATACATTATTTGTGAGAGTGATTCAACGGTTAAAATACAGTTAAACAAATTCCTAAATAAATAATTTAAACTGGATTTGAATGTAGGTTAACAGCAAGGTGTGAGTAATATTCAGATCTTTGTGCAGATCCTTAACCCTAACACAGTTAATAATAATCAGGTAAACTCTTATCAGAACGTTAACACGTGACTTTTGACCAGTTCAGACCTTAGATTAACATCCATGACCAGCTTCAAGTGTTCACATCTGGCTTTAAAATGCTGGAGATCTGATCTCTGTTAGTGGATCTGAAACAGACGTAGATGCCTTGGGCCACCTCATCCTATGGCAACACAACTTTTCTCACATGTGATTTGAGCATCTTTTCGGACAAAGATTCTCAAAGAGATGTCTTCAAACACTGGCTGGATTAATCCACAGGTCAATTTTGACCCGCTAACACAAAAGACGTGGGCAGCTTTCTAACACAATATAAGGGTTAAACTGGAGCAAATGGCAGCCCACTGACATGAAACACTTCTGCATATGTGTCCAAAGCCAGCACTGGAGATCTTCTTCTGTTCATAGTTCTGAAACAGCAGCAGATAGTGACGCATTGTTTTGAGAAAACTGAGAAAGTTTCAGTAAATCTGGGAACAAAATAATGTTTTTTTTATTCTATAAACAGTGCAAAGCTCTGATCTGATCACAGGTGGTCAGTGGAGACGCTATGTGGTAAAGTAGAGGTGTATTCGAAGGTATGAACACATGCACCTAAAGTGTTGTCATTATTTGGCCTCCGTCCTTCTTAAACACGTCGGTGTGTTTGTGTTCTCACTCATTCCACGGCAGCGTGTAATAAAGTTTTCCCAGTTGGGCCAATCACTTGAAATAAACAAGAGGTAACTGTTTCCTTTTATACTGACTCCTGTAAACAGCTTGCTAATGTGCCTTTAAATCAACTTGAAGATAAGTGCTGGGTAAACATAGTTTGTTATTCTAATTCATTAACTCTCCAAGCTGTTTCCCTGTCACTCTGGCATTCAAAGCAGCAATCATCCAGTCACAAACCTGCTTCTTTAACCTTTCACTGAGTCTCTCCCATCAAAGCTGAGACACCCATGCATTGAAGTGTGTAGGCACGTAGTAAGTATGCATCTATCAGTTTTTGTTTACCACGGGTAAGACGAATTCCTGAGGGAGACAAAAGAGCAATCTGTTTGAAAAGGATAATAGCCCTCTCCACATTCGCTCCGAGCTGGGGCCTTGGCTGACTGTCCTGCAGCATTTCATGAGCACTCCACCCGCTGGCAGAAGATGTAAAAAATTAAAGGCTCACATTCTAGTTTTCCAGGACTAGCCTATGAATAATGAAGTTTGTAGCAAAGATATGGGTTAGAATATCAAGAAAATGGCTAAACAGCCAAGTCATTTGACAGCTCTCTCCTAAAACAACATTTATTCTATCTCACTGCAACTTTAATTCTCAGTGTTGGCAGCCTAATGCTGATGTATTTGCTCGTTTGTGTAGCAGTGACACGTTGTGCCACTTGCGTTCTCATTTCATAGGAGAATAAATAGTACACAGAAGCCCTGTGGTGTCTTTTCTAACCCACACAATTTGGATTTCTTGCCTCATTTTGCAATTTCCCGCTTCTGCTTTTGTGCTCAATATAAAATCTTAATCTATGACAGAGGTACCTTGTAGGATTTGCCCTCGTACACACAGGAAGGCTTCACAGAAGAACACTCCGGGCAGCACTTCTCTGGCAGGTAAACAAGCTCCGATCCCTAAAGAGCAAAGAAAATGTACATTTTTATTAAATTCTCTTCATGAACTGCAGAGAAACCATCATGAGTCATAATGCGCAGCGCAAGAGGAACAGATGATGTTAACAACAACAACAACTGTGTTGATCATGATCCAGCTGTTGGTTCTCTGCTTATCTGAATATCTGCCTTTATTTCTGAACGTGTGCAAGTCTCTAAATAGCTAACAAGAAGAATTAGATCTTCATGGCTCATTATGTTGCACAATTTGTATGCCATCCCTTTCTGCACACTCAACAAACTGTTCATGGTCCTGAAACAGCAGCAGGAAGCGTTGAATAGTTTTGAGACAGCAGCTGTTAACAACAGGTCTGAAGAGGCTTTGAAAACTGTGTTCAAAGCTTCTCAATGAATGTCCCCAGCCAGCTCTGGAGATCCTTTCTCTGTTCATGGTTCTGAAACAGCAGCAGGTAGTCATCCACTGTCTGACTGCCTGATGATGTTGGTGTTGATTTACACACACATTGCAGATATGAGATCTGATCACAAGACAATCTGATCGCAACTGGCCTGCAGTAACCACCTGTGTTCACACCTGGCACTGAAGACCTTCCTCTGTTCATGGTTCTGAAACAGCAGTGATCCATCGCTTTGAGTGAGCAGATGTTGCACAATATCCAACTGTACTCCAATCGATGTTGGTGTTTGATTGAATGCGCAGGGTGGAAATGAGATCTGATCACTAGACGTCAGTGGAGACACATGTAGAGTTGACTTTTAATGCAAACTCCACATGTCACAATGACACTGTTGAAGTTTCCCAAGGCTGAGTATTCCTTACAGGACCATAACAGTACGCTGTTAGTGAAGGAATCATAAACTCCCCCGCCACAACTGCCCCCATGTGCCTTCTCTGCCCACTGACCCACGCTCATCATTAAACCCATACCCTTGCTTTAATCTTGCACACTCATACACTCCCAGTGAAACTAGCACGGCTTTGATCCTCTCAGCACACTGACCTTGCTCAGTTCGGAGCTGGACGGACGCCAGCTACGCTGCTTACAGCTAATGACACTTACCAGCTGTAATTATCACCATACAGGATGATTAATGACGGCTTATTTGGTCGTGGTGGGGGATATTAAAGCAATATTATTCAATCTGGTAGATGTGAGAAAAGGCTGGATGAGGCGTTGAGTCGACGTGGCGCTGAGCCCAAAGTGGGTCATTTTAGGGATACAACTGTAACCATGGGAACACCGGCTAATAACCTTAACAAATTATTTTATTTTGTCTGGTCCCAAAACACTCCCACGTCCAGTGTCCCACATTCCTAACTGGGCCGAGAAGGATATGCATGTCTTCACATGAAGGCTGATGTTCATTAGAAGCTCAGACCATAATAATAAAAGGTGTGACACATTCAGGTTCATTTTTCCGCATTTCATCGCAGAGTTTCATCTTGTTCCTCAATTCTCCTCATCTCTTCCCGAATGAATTACACCCGAATGAAAGCAGCAGCCTTGAATGATCACCCGTTGCTGCCATCCCACCCAATCTGTAAATTTAAACCGGTATATTCACGGCAGCAAACGTAGGAGCATGTGAACAAAGTAACTGTGACATCTTCCATTAACTTTTTAGTAGCGCGTTTGAAAGCGAGGAAATGGGATCCATTACAAGCCTCCACTACACGGATTTAAAAGGCGAACGTGTTTAATCGTGCTTAGCGCTCAACGCGTTGCGAGGGAAGGCTGAATTGTCTCCTCACATTTCCTTTTAAAAGTTTAATACATGCAGATCTTTCTGCAACAACAGCTACGGGAAAATGATCCCACTGCTGGAAGGTGGAGAACACTTTTAAACATCTTAGTCTTCTTCTACTGAATCAATTCAGTCTTGTCAATAAAGTTGGGAAAACTTTCTCCTCAGTCTTCTTCTTCTTCTGGTCTATTTCCAGCAGATTCGATGCTCCCCAGGCTATATCTGATCACACAGTTTTATTTAGTGTCCATGGAAACAGTTAGGTTGAAATCTTCTGCCTCGTCTTCCTCGTCCTTTGCCTTGTCCTCTTTCTCCTCCTCCTCCTCCTCCTTCTTCTTCTTCTTCTGTCAAATTTCCTGCAGATTTGACTCTCTACAGCAGCAGTATCACAATAAAGTTTTCTACTGATTGATTTTCTGATTTAAACCATGCACTGATCAGGCATAACATTATGACCACCTTCCTAATATTGTGCAGATCTCCCTTGTGGTGAGGCCAAGTCAACACCTTGAGATGTTCTTCATGTTTTTCTTGTTTAGTTGTTCCTAAAGCGGTTTTGTGTGTGTGTGTCAGTGGTTTTAATTATGTGGCTGATCGGTGTGTATGGAATGAGATCATTAAATTTGCCCTCCACAGAAACAGTTGGAGTATATTATCAGAATGAAGGATTACATTGAACAATGGTCTCAAAAATTATGAAATACAATCAAACAGACATATTTTATGTCGCGTCTGCACTGCAACAAAAGGGGGCATCTGAAAACAAGATAAAAACACTAAATCTGAGGGAAAAGGTAGAACAAGTGAAATTATCTGTCTATGCAGCAAGATCATTTCTTGACGAGATTTCTTGAATTAAAATTATTAAATTTGATTATAGTGTAAAGTTGAACACTTTAACACAGAAACACAGAAATACCTCTTAAGACAAGATACGTTATCTAACACCTCTAAATCTAAGTTTTTGTTTTTTTATCTTGGTAAGAACCAAATAATTTCCAGTGTAGGTGGAACTCTGGGGTAAAAGTGAAACTTCTCAGTTTCATGAAGTTTCTTCTCCCTAGCTTCTTGGTCAGGACCCCAACACCGGCCTCGCTGACATGATATTTACCATCTGTCAGTCTCAATAATGACACAAAAACTGTAGCTCCCTGCCTCAGCCAACTAAAACATAACCAAACAAACAAGCAGTTCATCCCTGAGGGAAATGTCCGCAGGGTTTAAAACCCACAGTTCCCAAGTTGAAGTCGCTCGGTCTCTTTTTCTAACGAGCACATTTTATTTATTTATTTATTTATTTTCTTTCAGACTCACCTGTGGGCATTCCACTCGTTCACACTCGGCCTTCTGACAGAGGACCTGACCCCGGTTGCAGGTACAGAACTCGCAGCCGGTGCCGTTCCACATGTCTCCATGGTAACGCACCGCACCCTGGTACAGGCAGCTTCCCTTGGCGGCGGCGCATTCATCACAGCATTGACCAGCGCGCTTCACTTTGGTCTGACCCTGCAGGGAAGCAACACAGCGATGAGGGGAACACCAACTGAGCTTTACAAAGAAAATCCACGGGGCCAAAGAAAAATGCAGTTTTTGAGCGTTTTTGTGTTTCAGCAGAAAGCGATAAGAGGACGGAGGAGAGAGTTTGTGTGCTGTGCATTATTAAAGGAAAACACACCGAGTGGTTTGGGCCATCACAACTCTATTTGAAAGTGCTGAGAGGTGTAGATTCACTGACACTGCAGAGGTAGCTCCCCCAGAGCGGAGAATGTGTGCATATCTCCCAAAGACAGCTCACGTTATTAAAGAAAAACTCCACAGAAAGTTGCGTTCAAAGTCTATGCAAGCCATGATTTCTTTTTTGCGAATCGCGTTCACACAGCAGGTGGTTATTAGCTCTGTTTTATCTTTGGGTTTCAGCTTATTTCGGAGCAGTTGTTCGGAGGTTTGGAGGCGATGCAGTGCTGCTTTCTGTTTCATCAATGCAAGCTTTTTAAAAAAAAAGTTGCAGAGAGAAAATAAAAATAAGAAAACTTTGAGTGAAAGTGCCTCAGAGAGGTTTTCAAGAAGTAGCAGGAAGCACTGATAAGCATTTCCCCAAACGAGTGTTAACCTGCACAAGACATGAAGCCTGAACTATATTATAGATTAGTTTGTGTTTTTCCAATACAACAACAAAAATAAATTTCTGTTAAATTTAATCATCATTCGTCTGCGCACACCATCCAGCTATTTAAGAAAATGACCCACTGTTCCAAATATAATAAAATTAAGCCATAGTCTTTAAAGATAAACTCACGTTTCCGATGCCATCCTCTTAAAATGAGCATTACACAACCACAGAGCTTCCATCTCAGCACAGAATAACCTTTAAATAGCTGCTGCTAGTCTGCGAGTTGCTTCGTGCCTTGAGGCTAAAATCCATTTTTTGAGTTTTTTAAAGAATGTAAACCGAGTTGGGTTCGGTGTCTTAAGTCAGCTTGTGTTTGACCTCATATTTTACTTATCCCTGTCTGGGTGCAGCCCGTCAAGGCTTCGCTGTGTGTCTGGATTGTGCTTTATGAGTTCCACCAACAAGAGTTCCAGCACAGGATTGAAGCTGCCGGAGAACATTTGCATACAGTTAAAAATTAAATGTCAGCCTGTGCGGATGCGTTTGTGACTGGATTGTATTAATTATTTAATCTGTTGTCACATTATAGGGGACAAGAAGCTATCGCCACTGAAGACCTGGTTTGAGTTTAAAGTTGGGTCAAGTTTCCAGGAACTGACTGAAGGTGAATGTAGTGTCCTCTGAAGTGATGATGAACATGTGTGTGTGTGCGCGTAAATCTGATTTATGGTACATTCTGGGGACCCACACTAGACTCAGGACCAGTTTAATGGGGACCCTACTCTCCATATGTTGGCAAGACTCAGCCTTGAGGTGAGGAGCTCGGACATATGAAAGGAGGGGCCAGTCAAGGTGATTTGGGCATCTGATGAGGATGCCTCAAGGGCGCCCCCTTTGGACGTTTACTAGAACCTCAGACGTAGAATTCACTGGAGGGATTTTATATCTAAGTTTAATGAAGAACTGGAATGGAAAAGTTAAACTCTAAAAGTGAATGCCAGTGAGACCACCCACCTTTTCACATGTGACGGGCCGACAGGTGTTTGTGTGACATCTGGACTGACCCCGGTCACACACACATGTGGTGCAGGCGTTCTTCTGCCACTGCTCGCCATTCTACCGAGAGACAAACACGTTTAGAGCTAAACTCTGCACACACAGTCTAACAAACAAGTGAATCATGACTTGTTTTGCTGAGAACCACAAAGCTCATCCGGATCCAAGGAGTGTCTTGTTTTCTGCAAAGTGGACGTGAGTGAACGGCATACAAACACACAGCTGTGTGGAGCAAATGCCAGCTACTAGAAGTCAACATCACTCACCGTAAGTGGAAAACTCTTCACACGGCTGAGGATAAAGAGGTTAAAGAGGATAACGCAGAGAATGTACAGCGTTCATAAGCTCTGCATAAAGTCTAAAAGGCTGAAAAGCTGATTCAATGAACTAAACAGTTAAAATGCATCAGCCATTTAAATAATTGCCTGTTGGGGGCAAATTCTGTTCTTCTCAGAGTATGAGTGTGGTTTTAAGGAGCTGTGTGTGTATTTGTTGAACATGTTTGTTCAGGTGTGATGGAAGCAGTTTAAACTCTCATTGAACCAAAGGTGAGTCTCAGTTTTCTCCAAACAGATCAAACGTTAAAGATCATTATAAATCACTCATGTTTTAATTAACTGCTACACCCAGGAACCTGTAATGTTCACTGAGCTCTACAAAGTGTTTCGGTCTCTTTGATAAAAGCTGCTGATGAATGATATATCAGCTCATCAAATCATTTGCATCCTCCAGGCTTTAGTCAATATTTCATCGTGCAGTTTGGTCTTGAAGAGGAAGGAGGTCAGGATTTAATCTGTCAACCGCAGGAAGCTGACCCCACACTGAAGACTTTCCTTCCTTCCTCCCTCTAATACTTCATTCTTTCCTTCCTTCCTCTAATAATACCATTCTTCCGTCCTTCCTTCATTATTTCCTCCAATACTTCCTTCCTTCCTTCCTTCCTATTGGTGTACAGCTTCCTTAAACTTGGTGGTAGAGCTAAGGAGCTCTTCTCTTTAATAAATGACAAACTGAAAAGCTGCTGACACACATCTGAAGTGAGGACGATGGCGAGGAAACTGAGTGTGTGCTGAGGAGAGGAGAGGCTTTCATCTCAGCATCCAAACACACTTCATGTCCTAATCTGCCTGTCATCTCAAAGAGATTCTAATACTTTGTGCACAGAAGCAGAAAACTGAGGATATGAGTCAGGTTTATGAGCCGTCATCAGCTGATTCTCAAAACACCAGAGAGGAGTCAGACAAAGCTCCAACAGCTCAAACACATTCATCTGACCTACCTGGTACTGCTTTCCAGAAGACAAACACGGGTTGGACACACACTGAGGACAGCAGCGTCCCGGCTGGATCACCAGGTTCTCATGCTGAGAGACCAACAAGAGAAAACAGGTGTTAGTTTATCTCTGAAGAACATTTATAAACGACAAACTGAGACGTCAACGCGTGACACAAATATAGAAACACAAAAAACAACAAAATAACAGGTTAAAAGGAGGATTAAGGAAGGAAGGAAGGAAGGAAGGAAGGATGAAGGAAGGAGGAATGATGGATTAGAGGAGGAAAGGAAGGAAGGAAGGAAGGAAGGAGAAGGAAGGAAGGAAGGAAGGATTGAAGGAGGAAGGAAAGAGGAGGGAGAAGGATGGGAGGGAAGGGAGGAAGGGAAGGAAGAAGGAGGAAGGACGGAGGAGGAAGGAAGGGAAGGAAGGAAGGAAGTATTAGAGAGGAGAGGGAGGAAGGGAGGAAGGAGTATTAGGACGGAAGTATAGAGGAAGGGAAGAAGGGAGGAAGGGAAGGAAGGAGGAAGGAAGGAAGGAGGAAGGAGAGGAGGAAGGAAGGAAGGAAGGAAGGAAGGAAGGAAGGAAGGAAGAACAGTAGGATACGAAGGACAGAAGGTAGTATTACAGGAAGGAAGAATGAAAATAGCATCAGTAATCTCTCTTCTTCTGTGGTTTAATATCATATTTGGTTCAGCAGAGTAATCTGAGTATCAGGATCATGTTCCTCTGAGCCTCCATCTGACAGCAGAGTTAGAAGAAGAAGAAGAGTCCAGAGTGTTTGTAGAGACGTACTGGTTTACAGGCCACTGGCTGACACTCTGCCACTGAACACTGGACCGTCCCGCTGCTGCAGACACATCTGGAGCAGATGCTGGGCGTCCACTCCTCACCGTCCCGGTAAGAGACGCCCTGCCAGGAGCAGGACTCTGACACATGACACAAAAAACAAAAAAAACAGAATGAGTGCACGGTGGACACGGCCGTGGCTTAATGAGCTCACTGCTCAGGCAGAGATACACAGGCGCTAATTAGCTGCTAACCGCTGGGACGCGTCGTTAGAGTCAAGATTAACCTCTCAGCTCAGACCAGGCTGCTCTGGACACGTAGGACGTCTCATCTGAGATATGACGCCAGACAGTAAGAGGCTGTGTTAGCAGGCAGAAGATGACAGGAACTATCTGATAAAGACACCAGAGTCAAAGCTGAGGCCAGGACCTTTTTGTGTCCTCGGTCCAGCTGCAGAGACGCTACGTTAGACACAACGACACCAGCTTCAATCAGCTGCACCAGAGGCGTTTAAAGGCAGAACTGATTTGGGAACATTTCCATTTTTATTGCAGCGTGGTGTGGATGGATGAGTCTTTTTACTTCAGAATAAAAATCATTTGGCTCTGAAATGAAATAAACATGGACTGATTTCTGAGACGTCTATTGTAGACGGAATGAGACAGACGGCACATCGGGGGAAATTTATTTGAGGCTGGAGCTGATCAAATGCAGGTATGAAAGTCTAAGATGGGTTTTTGGGTTTAATTGTCCCAGTCAGCCAAACCTGGAGAGGACAGCGAGGGACACCATGACTCACTGCTGCTCTGATGCTGTCCAGTTTACGTCTCTAAGGACAATGAATAAATCTACTCCTGCGACTCTGACGTCTCTCTCCAGAGACGGATCGTAACATAAATGAGGGCTGGTTCAGAATATTTTTGAACTATTTTTGTGTAGACTGAAAGCTGAATAACTGAGGGTGAGAATTAGGGACGTACAAGGCCCCGTTCAGACTTTGCAGTAACATCCGTCCTGTGAGATCTAAGCACAAGTGTCCAAACGTAAAAGTACAAGTGTAAGGTTGAGGTGCACATGTGTGCACTTCTATCGGAGTACTCCAGGTGGCTAAACCGGGTTTCTTGATATCGGGAAATGGGCATATCCAACTTTTGCAAGCACTAGTTTGTAGTAGGACCGGTCAGAGTGGTAAGCAAAATAAAAATATTTAATTTCTTTACATGATTGAAAAATCAATTCAGGCGTTATATATATATATGTTCATTTATGAGGTTTCTTTCTTTAATATCTGTAACCAAGCAGCAAGTTAAACCTCCAGGATAGGATATCTGACAGGTAATAAATCAGATTCTTCTAACCTTTAAAACGTCAAAATCCAGACGTTCATGCAGCTCAGATTGGAAATTCATAAATGTCTTTCCCATCACTCAGAGGAGACACCGTCAAACCGTGCTCAGCAGAATCAGCCGTGACGGTGCAGAGCAAAGCTGCCACAGCTGAACTAGTTAAAGCTGAGTCGACGGAACCAAATCTGCTCTGAGCGCCCCCAGATAACGGGACAGTCCCCGTGAGGCCCCTGTAGACGGGGGTTGAAGCGCTCACCTCCGTTGCGGCCACACTTGGGGCAGCACTGCCCCGCTGGGGTGAACAGGCTCTGATCCCCGGGGCAGGTGAGAGGGGGGCAGGGGAGAACGCTGCAGGACACGCTCCCCCTGGAGCAGGTGCAGGTGGTGCAGGAGGACGGACTCCACTGGCTGTCATGCTATGGGACAAAGAGGGACAAAGAGGTGGACGGTTAGGAGGAACAAAGCAGGAGCAGAGACACGGCAGGATGAGGAGAGCTGAGTGACAGATGAGAGGGAGGAGAGAAGGGGAGGGAGGTCAAAGAGAGGTCAAGGGATAAAAAAAATAAAACTATAAGAAACTATAAGAAATGTGGATGCTGTGAGAGGACAATCTGAAGCGTTCCCACTTAAAGACGGGATTCTGCTGTTGGCTCGGCTGCAGTCATCTCATCGACTCGTTGGATGTATTCCTACATTTCTCACGTCTTTATTCACACGTGCACAGACCGGCACTCAGAAGGAATACCTCAGGCTAACGTGCGTCGGCGTAAAGCACGGAGACTCTTCGGCTGCGTGATTGACGGAACAGGATTGATGGAATCTCACGCCGCCTCTCACTCCAAGTCAGATTTCCCTGATTCTCTCCGAGCAGAAGTCGGGAGTCGCTCCTTCGCTGTAAATGAGACAGCAGCGTGGCCATGACTCCCGTCGTCACAGTGATGGAGGCGAGGACCCGACCGCACTCATCCTCTGTAACGCCAGGCTATGAAACCCACACGGGACGTTTGTCTGAATTCCTTTTGGCTGTGGGATGATCTCAGTTAACCAGTTAAAGAAAGTGTGGAGGCGCCGGTGCTGGAACATTTTCTTTAATCCTGTTTCTGTTCTGGAAGTTTCCTCTTTCGTGTTTGGTTTCTTGCTCTACCTTCTCCACTGCTTACTCGTACTTACACTCAATTATGCTGAGTTGCAGTTTTATTTACATATATATTTCATATTTAAATGTATTTTTTTTCCACATTGCCCAAGTTGGCTTGCTTTAATCCGTGGTGCTAAAAAGGTTAGAGAGCGGTGTTCTGCAGAAATAAAACGCTTAATACTATGTTTCTCCTGGATAAAGAGCTAGAGGAAAAAATAAATGTCCTCCAGGTTGTACAGATTCATGTAGAGTGCCACTTCACCTGAAAGCAGAGCCAAGAGAATCTCTAAACGCCGCCAAGATAAAGACTCTTTATGACATGTGCTGTTCAGAACGTCTGCCAGAGACTCATTAAACTGAACAAGACGATGGAGGGGGAGGTGGAGGGGAGGTGGAGGGGGGGACGTGTCTCTGAACCAGCTCTAGTAGCAGTGGATTTGTGGGTTTAATTGTCTTGGTTGTTATGTTAACACATTGTTGAAATATTTCAGATAAAACAAGGCGACACTGAGTTAAAGCATGAAGCTGCAGGAAAGGTTTGAAAAGCAGTGAAGCTGAGGTCTGGGTCATGTTTGGACCTTCTGCTTCACCCAGGACGTACTGGACGGGGTTAAGGTTGGGGCTTTATTGGACCAAGGGGACGGGTCGTGTTGAAACAGAGAACAGGCAAATACAAACTGATGCCACAAAGTCAGGACGAGGGTATGACAGCAACATCTCCACCATCTTTTCCCTCTGGTTTCTCGTCTTTGCTCTTCTCTGTCGTCATAATCTTTAAATCCAATCAAGTGTTGAGTTTATGAATCCACATCATCTTTATTGTCTCGTATGTTTGAACAAACAAAGAATTAGTTTTGGTGAATGGGATGAATGAACATGTTGGGAAGAAAATCTTTAATTGTGCATTAATATGAAAACATCTTTCAAATCAAGATCAGTTTGAGTCAGTTTAACAGTAGCCTGAGTCAGGACTATTGTCTTGGCTCCTTTAAAGGAGATTTGAATTGAACTGAGCTGCAAAAATGTAGCCTGGAAGTCAGTGCAACTTCTGCAACCTACAAAACATTTGCAGCACAAAGTTGTTCTGCAGTCTCTCCATTTCCTTGAGGGAAATAATTCAAGAAAAACAGAAACACTTTTATAAAATTTAAACTATGCTTCACAGTGGATGCATGTGTATCCTGCTGGGGAGGCAAATATTCAGGTGGTGCTTGTTTTATGTCGGCTTAAGGACAGTCATCACATCAAGCTTGAAAGTTTGCGATCTTTTTAAAACGTTGGCCAGCAGCCTCAAACCTAAGAGGTGCCTGCTAACATCAGTTTTCTTGAAACCATAGACTGTGTATAAATATGGACAACACGTCTCCTCTTCCTCTCATTAGCCAAACTGCTATTTTCCCGGAGATATGAGCAGCTGCATCTCGTGAGTTTGGATCCAGAGTCTTCGTATCCAGAGTACGGTCTGAGGGCGGAGCCATGATATTGATGCCCCGCCCACACTTCCTCCAGACTCACTCATGTTTTATAATTAATCCTACGCTCTGCTCTACCTCCACCAGTTACAAGGAGATGTTGATTATACACTGCATCAACATGTTAAATTACCTAAAATTACAGAAACCATCCTTGAAAAAAAAACGATCTGATGTGTACTTTAGTGTTGTAGTCCCGCCCACTAACATGGAGGGGGTGGAGCTTATGAGCTATACTGTAGCCAGCCACCAGGGGGAGCTCTAGTTGTCTTGCCTTCACTTTAGCAGTTCCTCCATCCATCTTCATACAGTCTATGGTTGAAACACTCCACGTATTGCTAGCTTAAACGTTCATGCACATTAACGGTGAATATGTCGGATGTTCGGCTTAAAAGGAAATAATGAGAATCCATTTCCACTTACTGCATAACTGACTCCTTCGTGCTGGCAGGAGCCCTGAGATGAGGAGACGCACTCTGGACAGCACTTGTTAGCAGGAATTCTCAAACGTTCACCCTTTAAAAAAAACCACACACACACAAATACATGAATATGCAAAACGCACATAAAAAACCTCATTAACCGACATGTGACACAAATAAACCAACAGTGCATAAAACAACGACTATGAAGACTTTATGAGGCGTGTGCAGCGCGTAGAAGATACAGAATCACCAGGCAGCGCTTTAGCCACGCTGCATTCACACACTAATTGAGGCCGATCGAGCAGCAGGGAGGGAGACGGTTAGTATTAGTGAATACAAATGATTTGAGGAAGGTGAGAGAGAATTTACTGTGTCAACTGGCAAAGTGGAGAAAGCAGAAACAGAGGGTTTATGTTCTACTTTAAACACAGACAGGAACCAGAAACTCAAAACTGAAAGAAGCTGACGTTTGACGGCGTCTAGATAATCCACCACAGCAGCCGGTCCATGATACTGAGCTAAAGAGTGAAACCAGAACTTCTCACTCCTGGGTCTCTGCTCTTCAGCATGTTTCCATTTCAGCGCCTCCATCTTCTCTTTCTTTTCTGCTGTCAGATCTAAACACCTCGTTGGCCATCAAACGAGTTCCTTTGACACGGAGCGCTGCATTCCTCCCATCGTCAGACTCAAGGTTTTCCTTTATGACGCAGTGATAATGCAGAGGTCAAGTGATTCTCTGAGGAGCGACCTCTGACTCAAAAGAAAATTCCTCACAGTCAGGAAGCAGAATAAAAGTCTGTTGTTTGTGTATCGTGTTTGTATTCCTGAGTTTATTCTGTACGTTACATGACTGAATTTCTTGCAGGTTTTCAATAAGAAATAAAACTTTGCCACGACTGTATTATTGCTTCCTTTAAATGGAACTCGTGGCCTCAGATATTTGATAAAATGATAACACTCACTCACTCACTGCTACTGTTGTAGTTTAAAGTTTGTCGTGTCAATTAGGAGCTCGTTATGAACGTCTCCTACTGTCACTGAAAAGCTGATTTATTGCCACCGCTGTAGTTTAAAGGTAGTCTAAAGTTGGGGGCCCATAGGGAGTCCTCCTACTGTTATTACCACTGCCGTATCAGGTGGGAGCCCCTTACTAAGTTCCCCTGCTCTTTGTTATCAGGTTGGGGTTCTATACTTTCATTGAAAACTTAGCTCATTGCCACCGCTGTAGTTTAAGGTTTATCACATCAAGCGGGGGCCCCTTAGGGGGACTCCAACTGTGACTGGAAACTTGACTCGTTGCCACCGCTGTAGTTTAAAGTTTTTCGAGGTCCCCCAACTGGCCTGGGGCCCAAAGCTGTTGCCTGCCTTTGATAAAATCCAAGTATCGTCTCATCTTCAGTGTAGAACGTTACAGAAAATTAAAGATGGATTTCAGAAAAGTCAATAAGAACAAAAACTAAAGGAAAAGATGAAGTCTGAGCTGGTAGATAACGGCAGCTGGTAAGAAAGCAGACAGGTGTAGAAGTCGCAGGTGAAGTCACATTTTAAAAGCTTTTTAAAAACGGAGCGAGCACACGGCCCGCTGAGCACCGCGACTCGTTTTTAATTAAGACTGGATCTGTAGCCAGCAGAGAGGAATTCATTAGACACTGATTGTTGCCTTTGCTCAGGGATGGGGATGGATTTGACGCCGTCAGCAGCAGCCTTGACGTTTAAATCACATTTGAGAAGAAGCGTGAGGAGGAACGGGTGCATAGGCGGAGAAAATGTGTTTCTGTGAATCCAGAATGAGCCAAAAAAAAAAAAAAAAGAAAGACAGAAAGAATAAAGGTAGGCTGGAACTAACGGTCTCTGAAGAGTTGTCATTGAGGCGGACTGAACGGTGCAATCGGCAGACTTCATCGCACAATAGTCTGTCAGTTCATTGATTCTTGTTGTAAGGGCAACCCACAGAGGCGAGTGATTAAGTGGAGCCCTATAAGAGGATCTGCAGCGGTGCAGAGAAGGAGGGAGCTTAAAATATCACAAAAAACAAGATTCCTGCTCGTGGAGGCCACGCATCTCACTCAGTCTGTGTGGATCCTGGCGTCTTCTCTTCAAGCTTATGTAAAGCACATCCTGCAGCTGCAGCTTCACAGCTACAGCTAAAGAAAACAAGACCGTTTAAACATTTAAACTTTTATTTTTAAATGATCTCACCCTCTGGAAGTTGCACTGGGGGTTGGGGCAGTGGGTTGGTCTGCAGATGGCCACGTCGCTGTAGCAGGTACACTCCTCACACGTCTGCGGCCTCCACGATGTGTTGTTCTGTCGGGACAAAAAAACAGATTTGAAACGCTCTGTCGTCTCCTACAAACACCCGCCTGTCATCTTTACGTCGACGTTAACATTAACATTCAATCTGGGCAATTAAAAACCACATGTCCAGCTCTAAGTCCCTGTGTCTCCACCTGGTCTTCATATAAATGTGTCTCCACATGCGTCCCCAGCCAGCACTTGAGCTCAGATTATAATTATAATTATGAAATAATTAGATTTCACCGCTGTGCTCATGATCAGTAATTACCCAAACAAGGTTTTTTGATGACACATCGACTACTCTCTCTACTAATTCACTTAATTTCTTAATTATACTTTAGAAAAGGCTCTCATTACTAATTCAGTTCAATTTTATTTTATTTATATAGTGTCAATGAGAACAAAATTGTCTCAAGAACCTTTACAACATCTGGTCTGAAACCCCCAGAGCGAGAATGAAGGTGACGGTGGAAGGAAGAACTCCCTCTAAACCATGAGCAGAACCTTGGTGGTCTTTAATGTGACCCAGGACTCATTGTGTGTTCACACTACCAAAGGAAGGAGGTCACATGTGTCCCAGACCACCTCCACATGTGGACTGACACCAGATCAGTGTTCACACCTGGACCTGTCTAACCTGGACTCTAGAGACCAGATCAGTGTTCACACCTGGACCTGTTTAACCTGGACTCTAGAGACCAGGTCAGTGTTCACACCTGGACCTGTTTAACCTGGACCCTAGAGACCAGATCAGTGTTCACACCTGGACTCTAGAGACCAGATCAGAGTTCACACCTGGACCTGTTTAACTCGGACTCTAGAGACCAGGTCAGTGTTCACACCTGGACCTGTTTAACCTGGACCCTAGAGACCAGATCAGAGTTCACACCTGGACCTGTTTAACCTGGACTCTAGAAACCAGATCAGTGTTCACACCTGGACCTGTTTAACCTGGACTCTAGAAACCAGATCAGTGTTCACACCTGGACCTGTTTCACCTGGACTCTAGAGACCAGATCAGTGTTCATACCTGGACCTGTTTAACCTGGACTCTAGAAACCAGATCAGTGTTCACACCTGGACCTGTTTAACCTGGACTCTAGAGACCAGATCAGTGTTCACACCTGGACCTGTTTAACCTGGACTCTAGAGACCAGATCAGTGTTCACACCAGGACCTGTTTAACCTAGATCCTAGAGACCAGATCAGTGTTCACACCTGGACCTGTTTAACCTGGACTCTAGAGACCAGATCAGTCTTCACACCTGGACCTGTTTAACCTGGACTCTGGAGACCAGATCAGTGTTCACACCTGGACCTGTTTAACTTGGACCCTAGAGACCAGATCAGTGTTCACACCTCGATCTGTTTAACTCGGACTCTAGAGACCAGATCAGAGTTCACACCTGGACCTGTTTAACCTGGACTCTAGAGACCAGATCAGTGTTCACACCTGGGCCTGTTTAACCTGGACTCTAGAGACCAGATCAGTGTTCATACCTGGACCTGTTTAACCTGGACTCTAGAGACCAGATCAGTGTTCACACCTGGGCCTGTTTAACCTGGACTCTAGAGACCAGATCAGTGTTCACACCTGGGCCTGTTTAACCTGGACTCTAGAGACCAGACTACATCGACCCTGCATTAATATAGAACATACATCACAGCTTGTGAACCATGAGCTCTTCATTTCCGTTCAGGCTCTACGAGGACCGTGACAGGTGTTTACAGAGCAGCATGCTCTTTACTTCAAGCTGTAAAACACTGAAGGATTTCTGCTGCAGGTGGACTGAAGCTGCTTCGTCGCTGATTAAAAGCCTCGAGCGCCGTGGCCAACGAGACCGTGAGCCGAGGCGAAGAGGCAGAAAAGCCAGAGATCAGTTCGTCCGTCCAGTCCTCCTTTCAGCGTCCCTCGCTATTTGTCAACAGCTCATAACAGCTAGCTGACAATGTCTTATGGCTAGCTTAAAGCCAGAACTAAATCAATATTCCAGCGCCCGCATGCGCTCAGATACATCATCTCACAGCACATAAACCTGATTTAGCTGAACGATTAATAACCAACACATGACGGGGATATCCAGAGCTGCTTATGGACTGGGTCCTTCACGGTGACACCCTAATTAAAGCAGACACCTTTTAATAGACAGGAAGCTCTAACCTTAAGGCTCAGCTTACTATTCTCACATGTACTGATGAAAAATAGAATCTATTTCAGGTCAGGACACATAAACTCATCTGGAAGAAGAAGAACACATTAAAAAGTTATCAGAACTGAATAAACTCACTTTCTGACCGTACGGATCAACTCTGGTAGTTTAAACCACAACAAGAACAACAAAGAAGCTGAGAAACCAAGCAACAAACACAGACTACGTTCACTCTGATCAATATTTATCAACCTGGTCAATGACTGACATCAGAGATGAAGCTAAAATGATCTGATCAGACACATGTGTTTACATCAAACCATTGATCACTGGAGAACTTTAAGAACATAGTGGATCTGCTGCTGGGAGGCATCAATAGAAGAAGAAGAAGAAGAAGAAGAAGAAGAAGAAGAAGAAGAAGAAGAGAAGATGATGATGAAGAAAACGATGCAGAAGAAAAAGAGGAGGACAAGACCAAGAAGAAGGAGGAAGAGGAGAAAGAGAAGAGGAGGAGGAGGAGGAGGAGGAGGAGAAGGGAGTACAAGACAAAGAAGCGCAAGAGTACAAAGGAGTGAAGGGTGAAGAAGATTTTTGATCTTCACGACCACAATTTATTCAAATGTTTGACAGAAATTTTCACAAACTGAGATGATTCTTATTTATATTAATGCGTACATAGAAGAAGAAGATGAAGAAGAGGAGGAGGAGGAGGAAGTACAAGACGAAGAAGAAGAAGTAGAAGAAGAATACAAAGGAGTGGAAGAAGAAGAAGATGATGACAAAGAAGTGGAAGGGTGAAGACTCAACTACAAACAGTTAAACCATCCAGGACCTGCTCATGAACTTCATTCCCCTACACATCCCGATTAAAACGCCCGCTAGCAGAACACCATTAAACCTACGGGACAAACAGGACGGGACACGTAGCTACACAGGCTTTTGTAGGTTTCCCTCCCACTCACCCAGTCAGCATTAGAACATGGAGGTCCTACACGTTACGAGGAGCACGTAACATGTTAAATGAAAGCCTTAAATCACGGCGGGGAACACGTCTGGCAGCACACCTGGCTAAGTGAAATTATAAAGTGAGCGATAAATCCACAGTCCTGAGGAGGACCTGGCACAGCTGCAACAGGTTGGGACTTACTGAAGATGAGATAAGGAGGTCTGGAGATTATAGAGATACTAACACAACACCTGGTCAATCTGACATCCAGTAAGCATGCAGTCAGATGTGGGAGCAGTTAGACGTCTGAAAGACACAGACACAGATGACACAGTGAGGATTTAATGAAGGGAAGCAGCCTGTCCTCCTGGAGACACACTGAGCTCCCTGTAGTCTGGTTTATGTGTCTGAGTGTCCTCAGAGCTGTGGCCAGATGTTTTATGTGAGGTCATACGTGTCATGGTCCATCTCCACATTAATGCTGAAGCTCAGAGATGAGGTGTGGAGTGAGGAGGCGTAGTGAGAGACCTTCAGACCTGACCTGAGAAATGTGCTTCTGACCGAGTGCTGCAGTTTTCCTCAAGCAGATGGTTCACACAGGACGGGGACAGGTGACAAAGTACGACTTAAAGCTATTTAAAGGAACAATACAACATTTATCTTAACAAATAAAGACTAGAACATGACTCTACTGAGCTTAAGTTAAAGTAGAATAGCTTAGCCCATCTTAGGGGTTTGGCTTAATTTATCCGAATTTAGTTTTGCTCAGTTTATCATACATTAGCTTTTTGTTTCTTTGCTTATCTTATCTTTCACCTTGACTCAGTGTATCTTATCTTAGGCCTCGTCCTCACGTACCAAAACCATCTTTCCCCCTCCATTTTCCCTGCCATCATTTCAAGAATATCTGCGTCCACACAGATCCGTCTCAACAAAACACTACTTCATATTCCAGGCCTATAGGTGGCGCTGTTTCAGAGAGGAAGAGGCGGAGCATGCGCATAAAGCTTGAGCGCTGTTTACAAATGGGCTTTAGAAGAAACCAAACTCAAGGAGAAATGATATTTAGCCCTAGTAACCATAATAGGCTCAATATCTTCTCCAGCAGGAACACGAGCATGTAGTCCACCATTGTTGGTGATGTTGTTAGGAGACGTCTCACGGGATATAAGAGATGGAAGGCTGCTCCAGGGGTGTGGCCATGACATCATCGAAACGCATGTATGTGTTTTTCCCCGTCGACATGAAAACTCAAGAGCCTTGTTTGCAAATTTTTTCACCCTGGGACCAGGTTTCAGAAAAGTTTGTTTTAGGGCAATGAGTTTACAGGATTCATGTGGATTCACGTGGCCAAAACGATGCAAAACATCTGCGTTTAAACCAAAAAGCGTCTCCGTGTGGACGGAGCCTTAGTTTATCTTAGGTTTGCTCAGCTCTTAATTCATTTTGATCAGTTTATCTTTGCTTAACTTATATCTTAAGCTCAACCTGTCTTATTGTGTCTTAGTTTTTTTGTAATCTAGCTAACCTTAGTTTTAAACGTTTAATTTATTGTAATTTATATTTGTTCAGCTTAGTTTCCTGTTTCTTTGCTTATCTTATCTTTCACCTTACCTTTGATTATCTTAGTATATCTTATACTTGAGCACCATCCCTAGCCCCTAAAGCTCTACCCTGGTGCTCATGTATGTCTTCCCACTACTTTCCTAGCGTGCTCACTACACTTCACTTTCAGATGGATTGGTTACTTCCAGAGAACTTATTCCTCATACATGCGCCCGCTCGGCCAATAAAGCAGATATTTCCATTTCATTGTATTGTGTAGGAGGACGCTGCTCCCCTCTGTCATTGCTGTAATTACAGTAGAAGCTTCAAACAGGATCCTAGAACAAGAAACAAAGACACACTCACTGCAGGATGCACTCAGAGCTCCACCACACTCTGAATAGCAGGGAAAGGAAATGTCTCTCAGGTAATTTGTTCTTACTGCAAAGAGCAGCTCGTCACACTGAGTGTTACAGTCGCCCTCAGACTCTGCCTCATAAAAAGATCAGACACCTGCCCTTGGCCTTTTCCTCAACATTACAGGAGGAAGTTTCTTCCACGCGGCCGCTGAGGAGGTGTGACTTCCTGGACATAATTTCAGAGAATGATCCACGACGCCAGCAGACTTCAGCGCAGACCGAAGAGGTGCCAGGCTGTTCTTCATCACAGCCTCATAACAGATCGCCCTCAGACACAGGAGAGGTTCAAAGCTAACCTTTAAATGGGAGATTATTCTGATCAGAGCAGAACAGGAGAACTCCAGGCTGCTCAGATATTCTCTCACTCAGATTTAATCAAACATGTATTCAGAAGGAAAGCAGGAAGATTGATTTGATTGTTATAGAAAGGTAGGGTTAGTGTTAGTGTTAGGTGAACTTCAATGAATTCAGATTTATTGAACTACAACAAGAACACGTTCTGGATGGATTTCAAGGGTTTGGAAGGAGATGAAATTCACTTGAAATAAAGAAATAAAATAAGTTATGTTTCCACAGAAAGATTCATGTTTTTCACACAATAAGAAAAGAGATGCATGGAACTATCTGATCTCAGCTAGCATTAGCTACCAAATTTGTAGCCACAGGAGCTAGCTGCTTGATGCTAGCTCCTGTGGCTACAAATGAGGTGGAAGAATCATCACCCTGATATTTATGCAGCCTCCATCACGGTCAGTAAGATAACTATGAAGATGCAGAAGTATCATCTAGTACTAGTACTTTACTAGTCACTGTTTTGCTCTACATGAAGTCATTGACTTACGACTTTTTACTGACACATATTTAATCTGTGTAAATACCTTCATTAAACTGGTCCAAAGTGATATAAACTCTGATTTCTGTTTAGTCTAAAGTCAAAGTACAAAATCAATGTCATTAGTTGTAGTTTGAGTAGAACCAATATTCAGTAATACACAGGATAAGATGGAACAATCCCTTGTACCAAAATCCCAGGTAAAACACATTTAGAGGCCCCGTTCAACTAAGAGGCCCTACCAAACCCATAGTCATGTGATATGACAATTAACCTGTAATCTACATAAACTAGGTAAAAGCTGCTGGCTTGTAATCCCACTGAGCAGCAGAGGATACTTCAAACATTGTAAAACATAACCTAGCTAAACGCTGCTGGCTTGTATGGCCCGCTCAGCAGCAAACCATGGCTACCAAGCAACATGAAAACAACAGGAACCTGACCTGAACAACAGGTTTTAAGGGGTTAAGTTAGGCCCACGACACCTCGAGAAGGCTTAACAGTGATTTCCAGCCTAATGACAATAATAACTAAAAGTTGACCAAACTGTAATGACTTTTCATCAGCTAAGGCTATGGCAGATAATAATGACTAATGATTTCTTAATGAATGAGAAGCCTGTCCGTCTGAAGACTAAATTATAAATGTCTGTCAACATTCACATAACTGTGATTTAAATGAGATCAACAGGGTCACTGGGGTTAATAATCATCCTGTGTCCATGTGTCTTGTTTTAGGTCTGTGGATGCTGCTCCTATCAGCAACCTTTTCTTATTTGAGCTCAGTAAAATGAGCCTGGGGGGGCGGGTAGTGGCCTCAGCGGCTCAGAGGAGGTCGGGCTCCATTCCAAACCCACGTCCGTCCTGCCTCCTCCTCCGTAGACCTCCAGGAGAATGGGATTGACCCGAGCTTCATTATGAAACCTGGACAGGGCAGAGGGGGGAGCACAGACTTCTCAATGAACAGGGATTCCCTATTACCTGACCCCCCACCCCACCCCGCCCGCCAACCTGCCTCCTGCTCTGACAGCCCAGAGCCAGGGGAGCTATACAGCGGACAGCAGCGTGAGTGGTGGTGGTAATTCCTGCCCTCTGCCCAGGGAGGTCGTCCCCTACAGGGACTCGTACCTGGAACGCGTTGATTAAATGTCCCAGGAGCTGAGGGGCTTATTTCACTCCGATCTGATTTAGAGCTCCAGAAAGAAAAGAGGCAGAGGGAACCTTTAACAGCATGCAGTCTAAAGAAACGCACAGGGAGGACGAGAAAGCACTAAATTAATCAATGAATTAAATAAACAGGAAGTCACTTTCAGCTTTACATCCATGTATACTGATCAGCCACAACATTAAAACCACACACAAAAACACTTTAGGAACAACTAAAAATAACAAGAAGAACAGCACAAGGTGTTGACCTGGCCTCCACATTCACTAGATCCCAAACTGATCAAGTATCTGTGGGATGATCCACAGAGGCCCCTCCCCTCAAAGACCCCCCCACAGATCAAGTTTGACTTCACAAATAAATCTGGATAAATCCAATCATATCTACAAGTTGATTAGTGGTTTTTCCGAGGCGGTTTCTCTTGGCTGTCCCTTCCATCATCAGAGCCTGTTTCATCACTGATGTTTAGTTTGTTTTTTTTGCAGCTGGACCTCCATGTTTCAAAGCAATGATGGGCCGTCCTTTGTCTTGACTCAGCTGACTGGTTCTCACTGTAATAAGGATCAGAGGAGCAGGCGAATAGTGAACTTGACGAGGCCTGACTCAGAGAACGGCGAGCTGTCATCAGAGCAGAAGGTCGCCACTGGAGACGACATCATTTAGTGAACACGCAATGTGTCCCTGCCACGATGACGAACCGTCCACTCAACGGACGTCCTGTATGTAAGAACCTTGATTAATTTATTCAGAAAGAAGTTAAAACAAACATCTACTGTTTTGAGAAATCACCAGAAAACACAAAAACTGTCCTTGTAGCTTATTAAATTATAATTAAATCTAAACAAGAATGAACTGATCTGAGTCTGATGCATCAAACAGCACAGTGATGAGATTACTCTGTTTATAAAAGCTCTAAATAACTAATCCCAGAGAAACATAAAAAAATAATAAATCGACATGTAAGAGACTTTTACGGCTTGTTCAACAACTTGCATTAAATCCCCTTATCGGGCCGTGCACATACAATACAACAGCAGAGTTCATGGTTCTGAAACAGCAGCAGACGATTTACCTGTTCATTCATTCATTCATTCATCTACTTAAAGATGGCCACCTGTGATCAGATCAGGTCAACGACTTTCCTCAGCTGTGTGCGTTCACCGTTACCTCGGTGTTGCTATGGAAACAGCTGTATTCACTCACTGCCTTTCTGACTTTGTGCAGATATTGATTGCAGCCTTTTAATCCCAGGTGTGATACCTGTGACTGGATCAGGACACGTGTTGATGCCACGTCAGGACCTTTAACTACTTGAAAACCAAACTTCTAAACTAAACTTCTGTGTCCTGATCGTACACCAGATGAAAGACGCTGATATTATTTATGTTCGTCTCTGCTCCTTAGCGTCGAGCTGAGGGAGCACAGGGGACGCCGTGTTCTTATCAGTTAAGTGGAAAGTTAAGTGACGACAGAGCGGCGGCGTTAACCTCCATTAGTTTAGTTCAGAAGTCTGCGGTCGCAGCGGGACGCCCCGAGAGAGGAGAGCGTCTCACCGATTGAATCTCAAACAGGACGGGGCTGAAAAACAACCTGCGTCCGTCCCAGAGTCAATTCTCCCCGGACGAATAAAGAGCGAGGGGGGGACCGGGCTGCTCCACGCTCCGTCTTAAGCAGCACATTCAATTACAATCCAATCCAGAACAAACGGCAGAGTCAAACACTCACAGGCCTCGGTTTTGTTGAGCTGTCACTTACACCGGGTGGACTCTCCCAGCTCAGGACGGGGAGGGCTGAAGGAGGAGAGGCGGCCTGGACGACAAGCAGAACGTAATTGGAGTAAAATTGGGCCAGGTGCTGATAGAAACTAAAGCTATTACTGAAGCAGATTCAATCTGGGGACATGATGGCTGGGAGCCTCTGCAGACCCAGACACTTAGGACGGCTGCAAAAACACGTCTCCTCAGGGGGGGGGGGGCTGATTCTGTCAGCGCGGCTTTGTGTTTACAGCTGATCAACCTGATTTCACCAAAGCCTGAACTTCTGTTTACAACAATACCTGCATCAGGGTGGAAACCAGAGGAGGATCTGATAGAGAGAGAGCATCACCACAAGAGTCTGACTGCAAAGACTGAGAAAGACTATACAATAGATGCACATGCAGCCTGCTAGAGGAGTATGCACCAATCAGCCACAACATTATGACCACTGACAGGAGACGTGAATGACATCTAAAGCATCTTGCTCCAGTTCAGTGTTCTGCTGGGAAACTTCTGGACCTGGCTTCATTCATTGGTGTGGATGTTACTTAGACATGTAGCACCCACCTAGACCAGACCAGGCACCCCCACCCCATAGCAATGACACTCCTTGATGGCAGCAGCCATCCCCAGCAGGATGCAGCCACAAAAACACTTTAGGAAGAAGAACAGCACAAGGTGTTGACCTGACCTCCACATTCCCTAGATCCCAAACTGATCAAGTATCTGTGGGATGATCCACAGAGGCCCCTCCCCTCAAAGACCCCCCACTAACAAGAGGACACCCTCAGAAGGTCCATGTCCATTCACTGATGAATCACAACAAGGAAGACCTGCTGCACAAGTTGTTCTGGAGTCTCTCCGTTGGATTCGTGTGAATTCCTGTCAATTGCTCTGATTGGTTGGAGGACTTGTAAACTGTAAATCACAGACAGCTGCATTATGTATTTATTAGTAGGGTTTGAGTCTGGCCTCAGGCTTAGATCAGCATTCAGAACAAAAACACAAAACATTTCTGAAGAAGGTCACTGAGCATGAAACCCTGATGTCAGAACCAGCAGCTCAACGGATGCTGGAGGGAAGTCAGCTGTTTGATCTTCTCCCGATTATCAGAAAAGCAGAGAAAGTAAGTGCTGCTTCCACCTTCTTCAAACTGCCCGTCTGACAAAGCAGCATCAACAAACGGCTCGACCACGGCGCCTGCTCTCAGGCTGCCTCCTCATCACTCTGCATCTCCACTGGAAGCAGGAGGCGAGCTAACTTTTCCGTTGTTAGAAGGCGACAGCTGCGCCCCTCCTGGTTTGCCGATAAATCCCCAGCTCAGATGCACTCAAGGTATTCATCTGGCTTCATCGTAGCGAGCGCATGCTAATTTCTCCTGAGCCGATGCTGTGAGAACAAGGAGAGTCGGCGAGCGGCTCAGACGGACGGTGACTCTGCCAAGAAGTCTGATTCAATCAAAGCTCTGGCAAACGGTCAAAGTGTGAGAGAGGAGTGTGAGGGCTCTGGCTGCCCAGTGGTCTGATCATGAATCTCCACGGCGGCTCAGTGTGTCATCCATCATCTGACGACCAACACGAGTTATCTAGCAGCTGATGAATCTGCATTTAAAGCAGGCCTCTGTGTGCTCTGCCACGGGCTAAGCACTGTTATGCTAATGAGTGCAAATACTAGTCTAAGGAGGGAGGGGGGGTGGAGTTTAAAAGTTGTGACTTAGCTCATTGATTCAACTCAACCCCCCCATGTCTCCGGTCCAATTAGTGGACCTGCTGGTAGGACATGACAAATGACTGGCTGATCGTTGGCTTCCCAGCGCCCATAAATCCAGCTGTCTGCCCTCGCGCCGCCACCGATGCTATCGCTCCTGCAGCCAAAATATCAGCATCAAGAACGTAATGGGTTCTGGATCATCACACACAGACGCGCCCCCCTCCCTCCCCACCGAAGACTCAGGAAGACAGAGAAACAGGACACACTGAGCAGATTCATTAATACATTTTAAGCCTGATATGCCACAGCGTTATATCTGCAGCAGTTTTATCGAGGCAGCTCAGATGACTCTGTCTGGACTCTACCAGGCTCACCCATGTACCAGGGCCCTCATCGGTTCTAAGGCCACTCTAGAATAAGTTAGCAGTTTCTGGAAGACCACATCAACCACATGACTCCATCCACGCCCTCGTCATCTCACACGTTGACTACTCTAACTCTTTGGTTGCTCCATTATTTCATCCGGCTCGTATCATCACCAGATCTCCTTCCTTAGACCACATCACCTCAGTTCTTCATCAGCTCCACTGGCTTCCAGTAAAATCTCACACTGAATACATGTTACAGCTAAAACCCTACAAGGTTCTTCACAACCGAGCTCCATCAGGTCTGTCTGAACTTCTCCAACTGTATGAACCTTCCTGTAGTTATTGCTCCACCTGCCTGACTGTCCACCATGGATGTCAGAGCATCTAGTGATTCAGTTCCTCCTCTCCTTTGGGACACTCTCCTTCCTGACATCAAACCGGAACCTTTAAATCTGCTTTTATTTATATTACATTGTAGGTTTAATTCTTATGACATTTTATGGAATGCTTTAAATAGATACCCACTGAAAAAATATAGGATGGATGGATGGATGGATGGATGGATGCTTCATTTATCTTTTAAATTCAGTGTCCAGTAGCCTCATCACATAGAACCAGTTGATGGTATAAACGATATTTAAGTTTTTTACGTATATATTAAAAATGCTGTGTGCAGTTGTATCATGAATGAGCTCTATAGACTCATATGACCTGAAGAACCTGCTCTGATACCACAGATAAAGTTAGAGGCTGATCATCAGTAACTGTTGATCATATCTGACAGCTTAGACTGACGCCTCCACAGAGGAAGAAGGACGGAGGCCTCGATCGACTGAGCCCATCTGACGTCTCTTTGGCTGCTGCACATCCTATTGATGCCATCGCTCCCGCAGCCGAACATCAGCATCAAGCACGTAATGTTGTTCTGGATCATCAGACAGACGGGCCCCCCGAGAGCAGCTTCATAAATATGTTTTCACGGCGGTATTTGCAAAGTCTACTGAGTTTTATCGAGGCAGCTTTTATGAGATGGTGCAAACTGAACCAACTCTGGGCCACTCTGTCTGGACCGTACCGGGCTGCAGCCACAGTCCTGAGCCATTTAACAGGGTCAAGAATAGAAATGCACACGCTGGTTAATATTTCTGAGCTTTAAAGACGCCAAAAATAAATAAATAAATAAAAACAATAAGGAAACCAGCTGCAAAGGGACAGATTGTTCAGAGACAGGGAGGAAGCCCTGACAGAGGGAAGTTTACGGCGTGGCCTGGGTGTGATAAAACGACAAACAGAAGCGCCTCGCTCAATAAATCACCTCCTCTGTCACGGCGGCCATTACCTCCGATGAGAAGCCGTCGCCGCGAGTCCACCCAGAAACTCTGAGCGCCGCTCAAACCGTTCGCGCTGCACTTCAGATTCACTTTGATTTACCAGCTTCCACCTCCGAGAACTGAAAGAAACCATTTTCCGGGAGTCAAAGAAATCTCAGCGACTCAAGAGCGAGAGCAGCAAAACAAAAAAAAAAGAAAAGAAATTACAGCGACGGAGATGTAGCAGGTGAGCAGAAAGTGGCGCTGGGTATTTCATCTCATAAGGCCCGCAGTGATACATAATGCATGTCGGCTGCATTCAATCTGAGCAGCGTTGGACGGGCTGACTCATTCATTATCCAGGCTCCTCACAGCCGACACAACTCATTTGCATTCTCTCAAAGAGATTCCACGTCGAAGCCACGTTGCATAATTCGGATTGTGTTTGACACATCTATCTAATTTGTTCAAGTTCTGCGGCGTCTTGTTGGACCTGCAGCGCTTGACTCGACACATCAGCATCGTCTTAGATGTTTCACCGCAAGAAATAAAATTAAAAAAAACTGGGCAAGCAGCAGTCTGTGAGCTCTGAGAAAAGAACGAGAGCTTTTAGACAAACAAAAGGGTAAATATTTCATGCATGTAGATCTCAGCTGAGAGAGCAAAGCCCTTTAGTCTGTTTAGTGTTTTATCTGATGAACGTTCCAGGAGGAGGAGGAAGATGATTTGGAGGAAGGTCAGAGTCTGACCTCACATCCGTGTACGCGTGAGCAAAGCCTCAATAATTCATCAGCTCTCGGCTCAGGCGAGCACACAGTCATGTTAGGTGATGCACACGGCCGGCGAGCGACTTTCTAAATCGCCGCCTTCCACTTCCAAGAATCTAGAAAATGCGAGACGAGTTAAATATTAACGAGTGATTTCTGACCCATTTCGACGCCTCAGATTTCTCGTGGGGGGGTGGGCTCGTGAATCTGTAACCGAATGTTAATTTGGGGCAGCTGGATAATGTTTCATGAGGCTGAAACTTCAGACGCAGGCAGAGGGAACGGGGGGAGAGGTCGGAGGATGTCCTGCTGGCGGCGTTACTGGTGAGCGTCAGAGCTTACGACCACACCGGATACAAACCAGAGTCATGCTGCACATTCACAGCCAAGCTTTAACTGCAGCCTATCAATCTTAACTCATTAACTACGACCATTAAACAGAAATATGCTGGTTTGTCTCAGATTGTTTGTGAATCACCATTAACCAGTTGAGCCCTGACGTATTAAATAATAGTCAGAAAAGTCTGTTTTTTAAATTAAATTGAAGCTTATGGGAGCTTTAAATAAAATCCAACATTGAATAAATAATTTAAAAGATCTATTTCAATTGTAGAATTTAAAAAAAAAATGAAAAAATGGCTAAAATTGAATAAATTAATACATGTTTTAATGCCAGCATCTTAATCTGTTTAATTAATTTTGAAAAACTGAAAAAAATAATAAATAATAAAAACGATGATTTTACTGTAATGAATAAATTAATTAAAGGCTGCTTCAGTAGTTCATTATGAAATATCAGTAAATGACATTCATTCAAAATCAGCAACATTTTCTCAAAATAAAAAGTAAAAAAAAAATCAAAAAAAAATCCATGAATTCAACCATTTTGGAAACGGCTGCCAAAAGCTACTGACTTCACTGCCTGGATGAATCCACCAGGGGGCAGAAGACAGGGTTTGTCAGGGACGTATTGATGATGCAGAGGTCTGAGAAACCCGTGAATTAATTGGTGGTGAAGTTGAACGTGACACTTGATGCTAAAATGAAGCTAGCACTTTAGTCTGATTGTTGGTTGGTGGTCACAGCCTGGCTGATGCAAATGGAAGTGCTAAGGGAGATGCTAATGGAGATGCTAATGGAGATGCTAAAGGAGAAGCTAAGGGCTAGCATAGCTAAAAACAAAACCAGGCAGATTTCCATGAACGTTTCACTCTTAGTTGGTGTTAGCAACCTTCATTCATTCATTTTCCATGACAGCTTGACCTCTGGAGATTGCAGGGGGGCTGGAGCCTATCCCAGCTATCACTGGGGCGAGAGGCGGGGTACACCCTGGACAGGTCTCCGGTCTATTTGACTGAAGAGGCCGACACATTGTGTATAATTGTGCTTTAAAGAATTGGCCTTAAATTGTGCGCCCAGCCTTCAGCTGATGGGTTCCTTCATCCGAGCTTAAGGTTCTGCTCAAGGTTTCTTCCTGTTAGAAGGGAGTTTGTATATAAATAAAAGTGAATTTAATTAGATTAAGAAAAGTTTTCCCTCCGGTGAACCAGGCCCTGGTTTAATCCTGGTGCTGAAACTTTCTCTTCAGAGTGAAGTTTAGTGAAAATGCGACGCAGCGAGTTCAAGGTAATAAAATCTAAAGCGTGTTAAACGGGAGTAGGAAGTTTTCACGTTGCTCTGCCTGGGTGTTAAAGGACTACACAGATCACCGACACACACACACACGGATGTATGGATCACCAGACTGACAGCTCTCTGACAGCTCTAGCAGCCGAAGGAAACCCGACACCGGGAAACGAGGCGCTGGCGTCTGAGCTGGGGCAGCAGCTGTGGGACGGCGTCTAGTTCAGGAGCGGGCGGGCAGCTCTCTGAGCTGCACAATAAAAATAAACCGTTTGATTTGGGGACGAGCGTGAGTGCAGACCAGGAGGAGGTCATCAAAGCAGAGTTCAGCTAAAGGCTGGAGAGCTGCTAGGACACGCACAGTCCAGACCCTGGACAGGTCTCCAGTCCAGACCATGGGCAGGTCTCCAGTCCAGACCCTGGGCAGGTCTCCAGTCAAGTCAAAAACACTCTCACCTACGGACAATTCAGAATCACCAATGAACCTAAGCAGCATGTCTTTGGACGGTGGGAGGAAGCTGGAGAACCTGGAGAGAACCCACGCACCAACATGCAAAAGGTCTAGATTCAAACCCAGAACCTTCTTGCAGTGAAGCATCAGTGCTAACCACCACACCTCTGTGCCTCTACTGGCTTCCAGTGTTTATTTATTTACAACATATGAAATAATAAAGCCCTGCTGCCATGGGGATTTTACTATCTGGGTGTTTCATGCTTTCAATGACAATGCAGACTTTTCTAGTTTCTATTCACTCAGAAAATCTCAGCTCCTGCAACTGCCATCAAACAGAAGTCTTTATTGTTTATGCCTCATTAAAATACTTGTGCTAGTAACTAAGATCATATGTATTCTTTGTGGCTAAACAGCTGATGAAGAGGCAGTGACTTTTCCCGGCGTCTATGGAAGATGTCAGTGAAGTTACGCTGCAGAAAGTTTGTCGTGTATAGATCAGTGGTGACACTAATCTGGTTGGAATCAATCTGTTCTCTCAGAGCAGTTCTGCTCCACGTTTGAACCAAGATGGAATCCAACGTTGGATACATCTTGGTCATCTTCTAAGAAGCCTTCTCCACATTCAGGGACGGACACAAATATGCGTCTGTGAAGGTTCTCCAGGTCATGCTAAATCCAAAAGGACAAGATGAAACAAACTGGACTAGTAGAGTTTCTAGAAGATGTTTCCTCCAAGTAGCTTCTTCAGAATTTCTCCTTCACTGTGAAGCCTTGGTGTAAACTTATCTAGATGATGTCTTCATCTTAGGTTCCCATAATCCAAAAGGTTCCTTGATGTCTTCTTGTACTCCAGCACTAGTCTAGGTGTCTGGTCTGGGTCTAACTGTGAAGATGTTTCATCCAGGTAGCGTCCTTGCTGATGCTCTGAGGTTCTTCTTCTGTTCTATTTCTTTTAGAACCTCTTTGCCAGTAAAGTGATTGACATTTAGCAGCAGGTCAACACACACACACATGATCAGATCAAACGTAGAAATGTCCGTTCCCAGATATTTCTTTAAGGATGATGACCACGGAGCTTCTCCAGGTTCCGTGCACGTGCTTGGCATCACAACACCATCATGCATTTCACTTTTCTAAACCACACCTCAGCCTGACTCCCTGAGTCTAGCAGCTATTTGGGCTTAAACACTCCCTCCACAGTGTCCTCCTGCTCTCTGTGTGATATCAGCGTCACGTCTGAGAACAAGAGGAGCTCGGCCGATGTTAAAGGAGCTAAACTGGTCAAAGTGTGTGTGTCCAGATGTGTGTTTGACTATAATCCTCTCTCCCTGCTCTGTAATTGGGTTTCCAGCAGCTCAGACCCAGGCTGCATCCTCCTGTTAGAGGAGCTTTGGCCCAATTTATATTTTTTTTTTCCAGAGAATCAGGACACATTGCAGATTCTTAAACATACCCCCCACCTCTACAAACACTCTGACAAGATGCTGCTGCAATTTCTCCACAGCGAGTGGTGATGTTCCAGGCATCACGCAGCGCTCTGGTGTTAGCGGGAGGAGGAGCTGCAGCGTCGCCCTGCAGGGTGACTGACACGCTGGGTGCATTACCGCGGCTCAACGTTTCATTACACTACTTTGATGGCATTACAGAAAGAATTCACTCCAAACCTCTGTCTAAAACTTCATATTTTAATCTAAAACCCTGGTTATCTACGTGAAGAGGAGCTGCTCATGCAATCACGTATGTGCTGCAGCTCCAGACCCTACGTATGTAACATGTAACAGCTGTGACTGGACAGAAATGCGTCTCAGATGAGCACAGAAGGTTCTCAGATGATCTACTCAGACGTCTTCTCTGAGCAAACAGACGACTTTCAAAGAGACTTCCTGTCACTGCATCAAACAGCACAGCGATGAAATCACTGCGCCTATGGAAGCTCCAAGGGTTCCAGCTCTAATCGACTCACAGGCTTTGCATCTTGTTCCAGAATATGCATTGTCATGTCCAGGTTGCATTTAATCTCGTTTAATTGGTTTGTGTTCACAGGGAAATCAAGACAAAGTCCTCAACACTACAACGGTTTGTGTGGTTATTATTTTCTGAGGGTGTCCTGTTGTTAGTGGAATCCATGTGGACAGCAACATTGGAGACGTGGAGACATCTTGGTCGTCCTCTAAGTTAGATAAAGTTTGAAAACAAAACTTCTTGTGGGTCCACTTTTGGACTGCGGCTATGATTATTATTTTACTGATAGAGGTAAAGAAGACAAAGAGCAGAGCTGCAGAATCGTCCGTTCTGTCTCGGCCTTGGTCGTAATAATAAAGTCATCGTCATGAGATCTGTATTTTGCTCGGTCGACTCAGGGACTTCGCATCCTCGCTGGTTTAAAAAACAAAAGACTGAGTTCATCTTCTCATAAAGAACAAGTTAACTTCATTTATTAAGCACAGAATGCCTCCAGTCAGATCAGACTACCATGTGACCATGGAAACCAAAACTCATCCAGCTCCAACACAAGGGACGAGATCCAGGTAAAAGAAAACTCCATTTACCCTGAAGGAACAATGAACAGTAGATTTTTTTTTTTATTGTTCTAAAATAAATGAAACAGCCGTTAATAAAGACAACAGTTCAGTTTCATTTATTTCATCCGTTTTCATCTTCTCTTTTATTCGGAGCCTTCTCTACGTTAAAATATAAAATCACCTCCTTGACATTTCAGTGACTTCTCTTGGAGGCGATGACTCAAAAAAAAAAAAAACATCCCACCTCTTCTTTAGATTTTCATCTTCCAAACTTATTTGTGCCGTCTGAGTGTGGATGTGATTATTATTTATTCATTTTTCTCTCAGCAGCAGTATTTCATTTCCTCTTCAGGATGTGTCATTTCTTATTTTGGATCTTGTAACCCGCCTCCCCCCATCTCATCCCGCCCCGTGGCTTCTTTCAATCACCAGATCTTTGTTCTTTTCTGACTTAGAACCAATGAAAAGAACTGATTAACTCATTCATTAATTAATGGATCACTGTCTGTGAAGGTTCTCAGTCATCCAGGTCATGGTTTGACCCAGAAACACAAGCTGAAACTAAGACAGGTGGACATGTGGAGCTTCCTGAAGACCAGAGTCTCCAGTATCGAGATGGTGAAACTTTTTGGGGACAGCATCATATGACTTCAGCTTTCTCTCCTTTGGGAACTGAAGATGCTCCATAAAGATCAGCTGAGCCATCATTTGGAGCGTCCTGGACTTGTCTTAAATACTTTTTTAAAGGAGCACACTTAAGTTTTATTGTGTGCGTTTGTCCCGTCCTGTCTGACGAGGCACAAATAAAGCACGAAGGAAATAAAATATGTGCCACAGCAACGCACAGACATCTACATCCGCTCCCTCGTTCCTGTCGCAGCCTTAATATCCCACAGAGATGTACCTGTCTGGATGAAGAGACGTGTTGGTTTATTAGTGTGAAGCGAGCGGAGGGTTGGTTGGTTTTAGACTCCCTGCAGACTGTCCTCTCTCTCTCTGCAGTAGAAAGTAGGACTTCTGTAGCGTCCGTCTCAGACCCGGCGCTCCAAAGGTCTTTAAGGAGGGAAGCCGGCCAAAGAAACTCTTAATGACTGAGAAACCAGAGCCAAGAAGAAGAAGAAGAAGAGGTCTGTTATGTGCTTTCTGCCCCCGAGCCAGTGCATGGTCCTGGTTAATTATTTGGCAGAAGACATCCTGAAACGGATCTGACAGCTGCAATTACGATGAGGATGAGTGTTTCAGGCCTTTATGCCGCTGTGGATCTGGGAGGATTGGGAGGGAATCATTCAGAGAGTAAGGTTAAAGCCACTGTGACTGAACTCATCCTCAAATGGAAATATGGACTTCACAGATTCTAAAGGAGGATCTGAGTAAGAGAGGAACCACGCCAGAGGAATTACAAGTTGGAAGAGAAAACCTGAATGGCTCTTAATATACAGGAAGAAGCCATCATTTATAGACAATATTTATATTCAACCTGATCGTTTTCCAACTTTATCAGCAACCCTAAATGTCTTAGAAAATGGCCAAGATGTCTCCACGTCTCCAACGTTGCTGTCCATATGGATTCCAGCTTTTCAAACACTTCTTGTTTCAACAACTGATTGTTTTTCTGTCCCTCCTGGAAACTCCTCACCTGATGTTTACCGCATGTGCTCAGAGAGAATGGATTTATTCCTTATCAGGAATCATTACAACCAGACCTCTACATCTGATTAGATAACCTAAATAATTAGCTGGATACTAGCATCTGTAAACGCAGCAGCTGAGGACAACGCTTATCTTAATAACATGTGGACATACTGAACCTCTGGTGAAACCACAGAAAGTTATTCTGTAAAAACAAAGTTTATCACAGCTGAAGCTTGGATGAGTTGGTTCTGGTGGTGAATATTCAGAAAAATGTAAGATATGGCACAAAAAATATGAGTGAAACAGTTAATGAGATCCTAAAGTTGACAGTCCAGACATTGATAAGTGCAAAAGCTTTTAGCAGAGCACATAGTAGTTATAATCACAAAGTCATTAATCTGACAGAGCACGCAGAGTCTTGTCGATCTTTAGAGAATGACAAGGCTCCACAGCCTCGCAGCGCTATTACAGTTCAACATGAAGTTCATTTTTTGGTGCAGATCTTGTGTCTAACCCTCAACACGTCTCACAGATAAAACACCAGAGCTGAGGAGACGGACAAACTGATGTCCTGTAAGCCAGCAACCAAAAGGCTCAAACATCAGCCCGATCGCCTTTATCTCTAAAGAGCATCGCCTCAGATCAGCGTCCCTCTGAGAGCACTTTGCCGCCGCCATCTGTCAAGTGTCAAGTGAACGCAGCGGAGAAGACCACATCCCTTTAAGACACTCGTGGAGAAAGAGCAAGAGCAAGAGCTTCAGGGGAGACTTTAAGGCGTCGGAAGGCTTCAGATCTCCAGAGATCCTGCAGAGATCCCTCCAAGGCCTGATGGAGGCACTTTCATAGAACACATATTTTCCATTTTTATGAATAAACTCTGACAAATGTTGAGACCAGAACGTCCTCGGGTCAAACCCAGCTGTTATTTCTTCATATTTTAGTCACAGGTTTGTGCAGAAAATCATTCCATGAAGACAAAATGCTTCATTCCTGCAACCATCCCATTAAAACTTCAAAAACATCTTTGTGTTGGCACAATGCAAACGCTGAAACTCTGGCTCCCTTAATTGGTTAATGCCTAAAGTTTCCCCTCATTTGAAGGATTAGTGGAGAGGCTGCTTGAACAAAGCCTAAATGAAGTTCTTAAGAAATAAAGGAAGAGCAGACTACAATAGACGGGTCTTCACACACTTCCTTTGTTTTAACAGAATTTTTTTATATTTTTTTTTATTTTAGAATTTGTTCTCAGACTTCATGGGACAGTTTTCTGTTTCTATCTTTGACTTTTCATTTTTTAAATAGTCAAAAAGACGTTAAGAATGCATGGGCTTCGACAGGAACCCGTACACATCCAGCTCCAGTCAGGTGAAACGTCGACGCAACACTCGACAGCATGTTCAACCTAAACATGCAACTCTTGAGCAATAAAGAGAATCTTAGATGGAGGAACAGGAGGAGGGGGAGTGGTGGTGGTGGGGGGTGGGGGTTACCTTCCATGAATCTTTCAGCCTGGTCGAGCCAGAATCAGCTCGATTCAGAATCAGAGTCTGGATGGAAAGTACCTCTACATCAACTAGATACTCCTCCAACCAATGAGAGGCTTTTGGTTGTAAACAAATTCAACTCCACGGTGCAGGAGGCTGGGAAGCTACGGTCGGGTACTATTAGCCAGAAAGCTAGGAAGCTAGGAAGAGCTACGATTAGCTGAAAGGCTAGGTAGCTAGAAAGAGCTAATATTAGCTAGGATGCTAGGAAGGCATCAATCAAGCCATTCTTAGGTAGGAGGCAAGGGAGCTAGGAAAATATACTGCTCGTTGGGAAGCTACGTTTAGCCAGGAGGCTAGGAATCTATCAAGAGATACTGTTAGCTAGTAAGGTAGGAAAACATCAACTGCCACTCTTAGCTGGGAGTCTGGGAAGCTAGGGTCAGGTACTATTAGCTAAGAGGCTAGTAAGGCAAGATGTGGTAGTTTTAGCCAGGAGTCCAGAAAGCTAGGAAGAGCTACTATTAACTGGAAGGGTAGGTAGCTAGAAAGAGCTAATATTAGCTAGGATGCTAGGAATCTATGAAGAGATACTATTAGCTGGGAGGCTAGGTAGCTATAAAGAGCTAATATTAGCTGGAAGCCCAGGAGGGCCTACAAAGCATTGAGCAGAGCTGGCCTCTCCTGAATCAGCTGATCAGTTGTTTACACGTTATTCATTCTCCATCATCATGTTGTTTACTTTCATAACTTCCTGGTCCTCTTAGCTGAACAGCCAATCAGAGCCTCGTCTCTGACCGGCTCCTTCCGCTGACGTTAAACATCTCGACTGTGTCACGACCCTGACATGAGCAGATACTAGATCATCAATAAATGAAGTCGTCTAAATGAACCACCATGTCGCTCCTCGGCCTCTACTGACCATAAAGGAAACTCTAACGAAAGCGTTTAGCACGTTGAATCAGAAACATTTTGACCGACTGCAACTTCCAGAAGTGTAACAGTACACCAGGATATTTCTGTACCACTCGATTTACATTCAGTCAACAGTGCAGCGGGTGTGCGAGTCAGAGTCACCATCATTGTTTCCCGACAATGGGTGAAACACAATACCCCTGCGACCCTTGAGGAAACCATGTACAGCCGGGAGAAAGTGCTGGCGAAGGTAATAAAGAGCTGAGGAGGAAATGTGGACGGAGTATTTTTACTCCAAGACAGAAACAAATTAGAGATTATTAGAGGCAGGACACGGGAGAAGGGCTGGATGACTTTGGTTTAAAGGGAGGCATGAAGCTTCTCTGCTCCGTTTCTATCTGAACTTTCTTAAAACTTGAAAATATAAGGGTAGCAGTTTTATTTTTGTCTTTTTTTCCAGTCCAGTCTTCTCTCTGACACACTTATAAGTTCTGCTTCACGTCTTCTTGTGCAGCTTTAACTTCACTTCTGATAGCCCGGCCTGAGCAGGTGCTCTGTCCATATTTAGTAAAGCTCTGTGACAACACCACACACTGTGCCCCTCCGCCTCCAAGCCCAGATTATTTTAGTGGCCAAAGATTTTCCAGACAGGAAAAAAAAAAAAAAAACAGCTGCAACCAAGTGGGCGCCAGGAGGCAAACACGGCAGCAGCAGCTATTTTGACTTTGTAACTGAATACGAGGGCGGAATTAAAACGCCGCCGCCGCTGCTCACTGGGTTATTTAGCTCAGATGGAAAATGTAAATACATCCTTGAAAGTGTTACAATCCACATGTTCACACAAAAAAAATGGATTAATGACAGCCGGCGGCACAAAGACCAAAGCGTTCCCGATGCTAGATTAGCAGACAACGGTGGCGGCAGCGGTGGCGACAGGCAGAGAGCCATTATAATTAGATGATTGCTGCTCGTTGCGTGGCCTACATTGGAAGAGCAACTATTTGCAGCCTCATAAAGGAAACTGTGTGTATTTATCCACTTTATCCAAGTGTTTGTTTTTTGTCTGCCATGACAGAGCAGTTATTTACTCAGGTAGTCTCTATTGCACACTATAGCCCAGTTGTAGTGACTTGGCAGATTCATATTTTTTTAAACAATGCATTATAAAGTACGCCAACCAGCCAAAGCTCTGAAGGTGTGGAGCTGTGGTATCTGGCTCCAAGATCCTTTAAGTCCAGCTTTAAGTTGAGAGGTGGAGACAAGTCAACACCTTGAACACCAACCATTCCTGAAGCAAGGAGCATCAAGAGTCCAAGAGTCTCCAGAAAGGGTGGACATGGTCTGCAGTGAAGCTCAGGTAGGTGCTATAGGTGGCACATTACTAGAAGAGATTTGCAGGAGGTAAGGGTTGAATTTAAAATGATTTAATTCACCGTTAATCAGTCGTGAATGTCGGCTTATGTCCCGTTGTATATCTGGCGTGACTGAAGTTACCACCAAGGTGCACGGAGGAGGAAAATGAATTGCAGAGAGGTCAAGACTCCAGCACCAGTTGTAGTAAAGGGAATAACTTTATAGGACTGAGGCGTTTGAGCTTGTTGCCTTCAGGATGAGGAAGACCCTGATGAAGGGCACAAAGCTGAAACGTGTCGGTCTAATAAATATTTACTACGAGTCCTGCTGGAGCTCAACCTCAGCATCAGAACTGCATACAGCCATAACATTGTGACCACCGATATGTGATGTGACTAACACCGATTGGCTCTGATCACTGGCTTGGACAAATTGGGGAACTAGCAGAACATTTATTTTATTTGATAGACTCTGACCAAAGAACCAAAGTGTGGGTCAGACTGGATCAGAACATTTCCAGAACTGCAGCTCTGACGGCTTGTTCTGCTCTGTAGTGGTCCAAAGAAGGAGAAGAACCAGAGACAGGGTCATGGACCAAGGTCACTGATGTCCTATGAGACAATGTGATGCTTTGGTCCATGTTCTTCCGGGAGACCTTGGGTCCTTCCATTCATGTGGATGTTCCTTTGACTCGTAGCTGCAGAGACCATGTCCACGTGTTCAGGATCATGTTCAGAGATGGTTTGTGGAACAACAACAAGCAGTAAGACTTGTCCTTAACCAGATCTCAGTCCAGCATCTTGTTGGATGTTCAGGATAAAAACTGATCTCAACTTAAAGCAGGACTTAAATGATCTGCTGCTATTGTCTTGGTGCCAGCCTTGGTCACATGTTGTCAACATGCATTTAGGATATTAATGATTAAAAACACAAATGTATTAAAGAAAATGAAAAGGTCAAGAGGTCTCCAGTGTTGCTGGAGTCTTGACCTTTTCATTTCCCCCCTCACACACCTCAGCAGTGACTTAGAGATTCTGATTAGAAAACATTCTTGTGCTGAAGTCTTTAAATGATTTTCAGCAGCTCTGTCATGTGAGAACAAAAGTTTTCCTCCAGTTTCTATTAACTGTTGGCGACACTTTAATATACTGAACAGGTTGGATGACTTGTGCTAACTCAAGAGCAGCTAAATAAATCAAACAGTCGTGTGTCTGAGGTGGATGGGAGCGTTTTTAGACATCATAATTAAGCAGTGTGTTATTGGAGCATCACAGCCTCAGTCTCCAGCTCCACTAGTCCTCCTGTTTTTAGTTTCCACTCAGCTCCAGAGACTCTCCCGTGATCCAGCCGTCTCATTAGCGCAGCGTTGACTGTGGGTTTTTGACAGACGAAGAGTAAGCGCAGCGTGATGTGTCTTCTTTTTATCTTTTTTTTCTTTCGTTTGGAGACGGAGTTTCATTTATTCAGAAGCGCGAAAATGAAAAGCGGCGGCGTAAAACGAGCGAGCGGCGACATCTGCAAAGCGTGAAAAAGCAGAGAGTGGCCCGCGAGGAGTCCTGAGGCTCTGGAGTGAGCAACGAGATGAAAAGCAAAGATGAGATAAAAGATGGCTTTTCTCAACCTGTCAACTGATCCTACATCACTGAAAACAAAGCACACATTTGATCCTTTCCTCTACCTGGAACAACAGCATAATGTAGACGGCCAGGAGTGATGTGGTCAGGAACAATCATCACAAATAATCTATAAACTAACGCTCCCTGAGGTACAAACTGTAAAAACTATGAATGCAAGTGTCAAAATAAATAAATCTCTGCGTATGTGAGTCTAAGTAATTATTATTTACATGTAGCTCAGGACGTATGCGAGAATGACATGAGTTCAGCTTTCTACAAATTCCTCTAAGCCGCTGTGGAAGACAGATCAGCAGCTACTGGAAACGTTGAGTTGCTGCACAACGTATGGAAAACATACGTAGTTTTTGTACTCTTAACATATTTAGAGTTTCTATCGTCATGCCATCCACCTGCTCAACTCTGAGCCTTAACCGGATTTAAATGCCACTGCACTTTATTCATGTAGCTGCTAAATACTGTAAATATCTTTATTCTTTTGCTCTTATTTTTATTTTTATTCTATTTCTCTCGGTGTACATTACACTTATTGCTTACCTTGTGTGTAAACTACTGTTTTATTGTGGTACTTGTTTGTTTTTTACTACTGGCTGCAGGTACAGCAATACATTTCAGTGTACATTGTACATGTATAACTGTGTATGTGACAAATAAAACCTATCTATCTACTTTAATACAGTTTCTCTTTTCTTGCCTTATTTCATTTTTTTGTAGTTTGCACTGTTCCATGCATCAGTAACTTCTTAATTTCCCCACAGGGAGACATAAAGTCCTATCGTATCTTGTCTCATCTTTCTTGAATAAAAACATTGCAATATGAGAATATTTCATATTTTATGTTTCATTTGTTTGATTGGTTTCTCTTTGTCTACTTTCAGGACATTTTATTTTCGTTTCGTTTTTATTTTTATGCAGAAATGTAGAAAAATCTGAACTTGACTGACTCTACTCAAGAAACTTAAAGAGGTTCTTGCAAAAAAACAAGATTTAAAGATCTGTATTGTCAATTCTCTGCACAGGACACAGAAGAATAGAAAAAAGGTTTCTTTCTCACCATAAAATAAACAGTACAGATAAAAAACACAGAAGTGGTACTGCAGGATAATAGCAGCTTGTTGAACGTTCATAGACAGTAGTAAAGTGCTGAACATCCGACTATATTGTGTGCAAATAGTAAAATAAAGTCTGTCAACATCATCCTCAGCCTCCAGAAAGTACGTGACATGATGCATTTATTATACATTTTGTGTAATATGAGCGTGTCGTGTGGAACAGGACATTTAAATTAAATAACACGGTTGAATCGTGTAAAAGCACTGAGTCAGTTCACCAAGGAGGATTCAGAACAAGGTGAGTGCTTCCTAAAATAAAAAGCTGGTAAACACAGAGCAGCAGCAGCAGCAGCAGCAGCAGCAGCACGACTCTTTCCTCCGCCTGTCAAAACACAGAGATCCCACTCAGGATCACCGACGGGCAGAGAGCTGTAATTTCTTCTGATATCAAGCAAATGCAGACTGACGGAGCAGCTACTGGACACTTTGCCCCCGGCGAGGCGTTGCGAGCGGCGCAGCAGGTGCCTGGAGGCGCCGCGGCAGGAAGTTATGTGGAATATGTAAACACGAGGCAGGCGGAGGTAGCGCAGTCGTGTCGGCCTCTGCAGCCTCCAGCCGAGGCCAGAAACTCTCCTTCAGGCTCGGAGAAAATCGATACGAGACGGACTCTGTTGATATCCTGAACTCGTTTCATTGCTGTTTGGCATGCAGAAAGACCGTCAGATGGAAAATGTTGGTAAAAAAAAAAAAACTCCCACGCAGAGCTCAATAAATGAAGAAATCCTGCACGGTCAAAACAATGGCTGAGAGGAGGGGAAGAGATGAGGAGGCCAAAAGTCTAACGCTGTTACTGAACATCAAGGCGACCCAAAACTTTCTAAGTGAATCTGTTTGACTCATTTCAACAACAACTCAACAACAGCTCATCTTAGAACGTACTGTAACTCTTCTTACTATTACAATGTTGGTGCAGAAACATTCAACTACAAGTCATTTAACACCAGGCTGCAGCCAGTGATTATACTTTCTATTAGTCGATTAACCCGCCGACTGTTTCCAGACTAGTGGTTGATTATTTCTTCAGTTGTTGTACTTGTATGTTCATGTTATGGTCCTCTGCGTCTCTCTGCCTTCAGGCTCTCTGTGATTAATTTGCTCACATTCGACATATTCCATGAAAAACAACACATTTACATCAATAATCTTAAATGAATCGTGAATGCAGTTATTAATCGTTTCCTCCGAGGTTTTGATTTGCGGGAGAATTAATCAACTTTTCTTCAAACTGCGTCACAATTTTTTCATCAAAGAACAACGAGCAACACAGGCCGACCGTGTCCATTCAGTAATACACAGGATAAGATGTTAGAATCCCTTGTGCCAAAATACCACGCAAAACACATTTAGAGGCCGTGTTCGACTAAGAGGCCCTACCAAACCTACAGTCATGTGATATGATAATCAACCTATAATCTACATAAACTAAGTAGAAGCTGCTGGCTTGTATGGTCCGCTCAGCAGCTAACCATGGCTACCAAGTAACATGAAAACAACAGGAACCTGACCTGAACAACAGCAGTATGCAGCATGTCATTGGGGTTTTCAAGAGTGCACCTCCTTTCACCGATGTTTCGTTAAGTTATGCCCACGACACCTCAAGAATTGGTGTCTTCCTCACCAATCGATGTCTATTAACAACTAATTTATCAACTATTACCCACGAGCCAAACAAACAAATCTACCATGATTCGCCCCACTGATGCGGGCTGAAATATGTAACAAACAAACAAATCACGTAACAAACAAATCGACCATGGCCTACATGCGACCATCCTTACCTTTGGCTAGTTTCCCAACTAGCTTTCTACGCACCAAACTGCATTACTATTTTTTTCATCAAAAAACAACCGGCAATGTAGGCCGACTGGTGATGTTTACTTATGTACAGGTGAGTATCTGGTTGTTTAGAGGGTCTAGTCATGTGAGTCACATCCTACCAACACCTAGAGAGGTTATAATTTAAACCTCCACAAGTCGTTTAAGGCCTCGTCCACACGTACCAAAACCATCTTGTCCTCCTCCGTTTTCCCTGGCATCGTTTCAAGAATATCTGCGTCCACACGGATCCGTCTCAACGCGACTCAAAGCGCTACTTCATATTCCAGGCCTATAGGTGGCGCTGTTTCAGAGAGGAAGAGGTGGAGCATGCACATAAAGCTTGAGCGCTGTTTACAAATCGGCTTTAGAAGAAACCAAACTCAAGAAATGATATTTAGCCCTAGTAACCATAATAGGCTCAATATCTTCTCCAGCAGGAACACAAGCATATATCATCTAAATGCACATATGCGTTTTTACCGTCCACGTGAAAACTCAAGAGCTGCGTTTGCGATTTTTTTCACCCTGGGACCAGGTTTCAGAAAAGCTTGTTTTAAAGGGATGCGTTAACAGGATTCGTGTGGATGATCGGACAAAACGAAGCAAAACATCTGCGTTTAAACCAAAAAGCGTCTCCCTGTGGACGGGGCCTTAAACTTGATGAAACGTCTTAAAGGAAGCTGCAGTCAGGGTTCACACTCTGTCGTAGCCTTTAATTAGAGAGCTTCAGAGGCGCTGTAGGTGGATTATGTTGCTTTATGTGCAGTCTTAACACTTTATGCTAAGCTAAGCTAACCGACTACTAGATGTAGACACTGTACAAAGTGTGAGCAGTAATCCATCTTCTCGTTTAGGAGCATTAACGCAGATTTAGTGTCGGGGGTTGACACAGGATTTATCTCTGCTCTTTCTTCTTTGAGTTTGTCAGAGTGAAAGCTTTCGCCGACTCTCCTCGCAGCACGTCAAGCCGCTTCCCGACGTGCCGATCGCTTCATTAACAGTCCGCTCACACTTATCACTTCAAACCGACACCGACGACAACAACAGGCCCTCCTTTATGCATGCCAAATGTCTGGCATCAATCCGTCACAAGCTCCCGTCCTCAGACCTCGACAGAGTCTCGACTCTCTGGCTCCTGACGGGCTTTTTCTTTTTTCTTTTCCCCGGGGGACTAAGAGGAATTGATCTTTAGACTCAGGCTCCCGAGTTTCGGATAAATCATCAGTCACCCGGCGTCACTTTCCCTCTCCTGATGACCGCTCATTTTTCCTCGGCCCTGGGGAACGTGGCGATTTGTTCCGTGATTTCCAGAAAGAAAAAGTTAGTGTGCTGCATGTAGCTTTAAACCGAGCTCCACCTCAAACCCTGCAACATTTATTCTGCTCCAAAACACATTAAACACCATGACAAAACCAGATCCTTCATCTTAACACGCTACTCAACAGCTATGGTGTCCGTATTTCCTCTTACAATATCTAGAAGTGGCAGCTCTCGACCCTGCAGACCAGGGGTCACCATATTTAAGCTGCTCAAACGTCCACCTTAAGAAATCCAAGCTCACATCAAGAAAAAAGCAGCTCTGAGGTGGTAAGGTCTCCCTTTCAACCTGAGCTGAAGAATAAACCAGGCTCTTCAGAAGAGCAGAACGGCCTTAAGTTCAAAAAGATAAAAAAAAAAAAAGAAAGAAAGGGGAAATGTTCTCATCTGGCATGTGGTGAGGTCCAGGGAGGAAGAGGAGGAAGGTAGCTGTGCTTCATTCTGGCCTTATCTCACGTTGTTTCGCACTAAACTTCAACAGATTTTAAGCTTCAAGATGTGAGCGCTGGATGGAAACCAAGCGAGTGTGGTGGAGGTGATAGGACGCCAACTTTTAATCTAACTTTCCCTGGACCTCTGGACTTGTCTTTCAGACGTCAGACGGGTTCACGGATTGACAGGACGGACGTTTGCTCTGACGGATCAGCAGACAGCCGTCTGACAGCTCAGACCGATAAGAGACCCGTTAATTTTCCGCCCAGGGCTCAACCTTTCTGCACTTTCAGGATGTCTTTGAATCAGTGCACACCTTTAGGTCTGCAGGTCGGTGTCTTCTCTTTTGAACACGAGCATCTTTTACACAATCATCTCATTTGGCTGCTGAATGACGGCGTCTTGACATTAACTCTCTGCTCACTTATGTCGCGTCTGTAGCACCCGTCGTTCCTCTAACGTCCCTGATCTAAGCAGGCAACGATTTATTGACGTCAAAACGCTCAGAAGTGAAGGGAACTCCTCAACCTTCACCCCTCTGGTTTATCTGAGCACAACAAGAGGCTCCAGAGACAGGGAGAAGTGAGGACAGAACGTATGGACACATCATTCCTGATGCTGTCTGTGAATCATAACCAGAGGTAGAACAAAGTGTTAAACAAGCTGCTTTATGCAAGATTTTGCCTTCAGTATGTACAGCAACAACTCCGACCTCATCACTCCCACCACCACCATAAGGCACAGGACTGCAGAGAGTAGGCAGTGACCAAAATATCTTCTTCTCAAGGGAACATCAGCTCAGAGCTCTTTAGATTCTGGATGAACAGGTGAGTAGAGTGGCAGCAGTCACAGAGCAGTGAACTGATGGATGTGATGTTTGAAGGCTCCAGTACCGGTGACTAGGACCTGGGTGAGCAGCTAAGACAATGCTAAAGACATATAGCGACCTGTAAGGACACGCACCTGTCACTCAAAGCTCTTAATTTATCTATAAACTTTCTCCTCAAATTAGGGATGCACTGACAAATTTTGGCCGAAAATTGCCACGGTTCTTGCTTGCATCATCACAACATCCTGTTTCGGCAATAAATTTCCGACCAAAAACGGGCCGAAAGTGCATTTTTGGTTTTCGGGCAGAAAAATTTCAGACTTTTCTCGCCGAAACAACACATGGAAGCAACAACTGCAGCAATTTTCGGTTTAGATTGACCCAAAAGTGCATTTTCGGTTTTCGACCAAACATTTACCTACCTGAAATACAACTAAAGTACTACTACTGCAATGCATTTGAAAAGGCTAATGCTAACGCTAGCAGAGGAAAGCAGTCAGTTATCAACAAGGAGGCTGTACATCAACTTTTTGATAAAGTTCTTAGACCTTTAGCTGCAGGACACGGAGAAGTAAAGTACTATTAAATGCTACTGATGGTGCTGCATGTTTTTATACAGGCTATACATATCTGCATTGCACAGTATGTAGCACATGAGCTGTCTTTTCTCAGCAGATGTATTCAGGTCAAGAGAATAGATTTCATTCCTTTCTACTGGGTTTTTATTAGAGACGTCATCAGAGACTAGACTCACATAACAGCCGACTTTATAAAATGTGAAATCGTACAAACCTCGGGCAGTAATTAGTTTTCTTTCCATAAATGACTCATCCCAAAAAACTGCAGAGATGAAAAGCAGATCTTTTGAATTCTGGACTGTATGACAACAACTCACTGTCCTTCCCTCAGACACGGTTGACCTCTAAAGACCAAATAATTCCCAAGGCAACAGCTCAAACAGTCTCTCTGACTGGCTCTCATTGGTCAGGTCAAACATCTTATTTCATCTTCCACCTCTCTCTATAGTTCCCGGACGCATCACACTTGAGGACACTTTCGGAAAATCACCCCTGACAGGCACGGCGAGCGGCGAGAGTCAATCACACGCATCATTTCCTGCCGGACAGAGAGTCTGCCGCGGTGGCTTTGTCACATCTTACATTTTCTCTGCCAAACAGCGACCGTGACGACCTCTCCATGGGCAGAGGGAGCAGGACAGACGGAGAGGAGCAGTGGGAGGAAGGAGACACAAATCAGCTCCACGCCAGAGGCTACCTGACAGGTGACTGCAGCATGTTTCCCGGGCCCCTGGGTCCGCCGGGGGGATAAACAGACAGCAAGGAGGAAGAGGAGGAAGCATTCAAGTGACAGGCAGTTTAGACAGCTTCTAGTTCAAGAGACACCCGGGACAAAAAGAGCAAACTTCCAGCAAAGTTCCCTGAAGAAATGACAAACACGTAGTCAGAGGCTGATGAAATGCAACAAGTCAAACTGACCCAACTCTGCTCCAAACTATGAAATCTGCTCAGTAGAGGATATGTCCCAACGTGGAATTAAATATTTAACATCATAACAATATGAGCAGCTGATGACTAGAAACCTGTGAAGACGAATGTCACTCAGACAGGACAGCAGCAACTTGTCAACGTCAACCGTGATGTCCAGAGGACACAAAAGAGACTCTGCTCGTTGTCATCTTCAAAAACTGTAGACACCGATCAGCACCAATCAGGAGAGGACAGCTCCGGACGATTGTTTGGAGCCATTCCTAGCATCCCAGCTAGTAGTAGCACATAATAGCTTCCTACCTAGTAGTAGCTGTTCCTAGCTTCATAGCCTCCATGTTAATAGTAGCCTTTTCTAGTTTCATAGCTTTCCAACTAATAGTAGCTCCTCCTAGCTTCCTAGCCTCCTAGCTAGTAGTAGCTCCTTCAGGCTTTCTAGCCTTCCAGCTAACAGTAGCTCTTCCTAGCTTCATGTCCTCCTAGCTAGTAGTAGCTCTTCCTAGCTTCCTAGCCTACCAGCTTATAGCAGCTCTTACTAGCCTCCTAGCCTCCAAGCTAATAGTAGCCTTTTCTAGTTTCATAGCCTTCCAACTAATAATAGCTCTTCTTAGCTTCCTAGCTTCCTAGCTAGTAGTAGCTCCTTCATCCTTCCTAGCTTCCGTGCTAATAGTAGCTCTTCCTAGCTTCATATCCTCCTAGCTTGTAGTAGCTCCTCCTAGCTCCCTAGCCTACCAGCTTATAGCAGCTCTTACTAGCCTCCTAGCCTCCAAGCTAATAGTAGCCTTTTCTAGTTTCATAGCCTTCCAACTAATAATAGCTCTTCTTAGCTTCCTAGCTTCCTAGCTAGTAGTAGCTCCTTCATCCTTCCTAGCTTCCGTGCTAATAGTAGCTCTTCCTAGCTTCATATCCTCCTAGCTTGTAGTAGCTCCTCCTAGCTCCCTAGCCTTCCAGCTAACAGTAGCTCTTAGCTTGCCAGCCCCGGTCCCTCATCAAGGGACTGATGATTTGTAACGTGATCAAGTTTCGGCCCTGGTCCAACAGACCACCAATCGTTCTTCTTTCTGGAGAATTAGTAAGATTAGAGAAGACACAGTCGAGGAAAACTCTTTTCTGATTTCACCTTATACGCGACGCATGCTCAGGAGGACAATGGGACGTTTACGGTTGAGCTCCAACCAAAAAAAAAAAGAGAAATGAAAAGCAGAGCCATGAATGAGGTCTTTGTGCTCCATGACTCATCCCAGCGCTTCCAAAGAGACCAAACAGCTTCCTAAACATGCTTTTGTCCGGCCTCATTTGTTCCCCTGTTGGCTTTAGACTGACTCCACTGTCCCCTTAAGAGGTTTACCACTGTCGGCCTCGCTCGTGGACCTGGAGCTGCTTTCAGCTTTATCAAAGCCCGACACCTTCACACACTTCCCCTCCATGCCTGCAAACACACACATGCAGCGTAATGAAATTCAACGGTGGCTGATCCCAAGGCTCTGGCTTTGTTGGGAGGCTTTGAAGTTGCACTGATCGGCAGAAGGAATTCTCTTTTCTTTTTTGTTAACGCTGACAACACAGACGTCTCTTTGGAGTCGATTCCTCAGGTCCCATCTAAGCGGTCCATCAGTGACCTGGCTTTGATTTAGCTGCTTCACATCAAGCTAGTGACATGCTCCTGTTGAAGGCATCGGAGCTCGACACCGATTCCACATGTCGGAGGAAGCGCGAGGCCTAATCAGGCTGTAATTACAGTGGTTATGTTGAATTATTGGCAGAGCTGCATGTCTTGTTCTTGGTTAATTAGATTTTGCGCTGATGGTGTTTGTATTTAAAGTACTAAATATTTTAATCTAAACACATTCATTTGCATATTGTCAAGGTGCTGCTGTGTAAAGCTGAACAAATCGTTTGAGAGATAATTAAATTGAAAATGAATAAATCGTGTAAACATGTTTCTTGTGCGTCCTGCACCGCAGTTGATTCAAAATGATGAACCTAGCTTTCTAGCCAGCTAACATTAGCCCTTCTGACATTAGCACCTAGCTTCCTGGTTTAATAGCTAATAGCTTTACAAAGATCTGCTTTAGCTTATGTCTTTGCCTTCTTTCAGTCTTCCTGACACAAATGGTTATAGACCAAAGAACCATCTGTGGAGGATCTTGGTTTGTGTTCAGCACACTGTGGAATGACATGTTTGTCCTTTCCTGAACCCTTTCTCTGAATCGTCACCTTCTGCACAGCTTCAATTATTTCCCGAAACGTGGATATTATCCCACTAGGATGAGGGCTGGAGCAGCAGCAGGTTGTTTGCCCTGTTTGGCAGGGATGCCCTGAATTTGTCCTAGGCATTGCCAGACGGACGAGACTTTTGACCTTTGTCTCACAAATTTGCTGAGCCACATAAGCCCTGTTCCACACTGACACTTATAGTCAGTTACAGGCGGTCATACCTGGCTGCCAGAGGCCAAATGGCCACCTGGAGCATTGGCAGGTTCTTTTCTTCTGCGGTGAAAGCGGAAAATGTGGAAAGTAAGAAAAGAATGAAACGCCTGGAGCTGTTTTGGCAGAGTTAGTCCTGTAGTTTTCATCAGGGATCAGAGGAGGTCAGACTGTACGTGCACATATACAACCACCACCACCATAGAAAACAGATTTTCTGCTCGGCTGACAGGTGTCTGGATAAAATGCATGACAAATACACAAACAGTATTAAATAATGGGCAGCGTTAGCGAGCCACGAGGCAAAAGCAAGTACTCTTTAATCTGTAGGGGACAGCAATAAAGTAGAAATACTACTGAGTTAGAAAAAAAAAATCTTCAGGGAGGACTGACTGAGAGGTTTGAACGATAACTATCTGAAGCTCAATATCAACAAAGTGTTGAGTTAAGGTCACAGTTGGGACAACCACATGTGAAAAAACATGAGTCGGAGGCTAGTGAGCTAGGAAGAGCCACTGTTAGCTGGAAGGCTAGTAAGCTAGGAAGAGCCACTGTTAGCTAAAAGGCTAGTAAGCTAGGAAGAGCCACTGTTAGCTAGGAGGCTAGTAAGCTAGGAAGAGCTACTATTAGCTGGGAAGCTACAGAACAGGTAGGAAAGTAGAAAAAATACACAAAATAACAAAAAAGTAAAGATAAAACTGAAATAAATGGGAAAGGAAAGACGTCAGGATTTCATCTTGTTATGAAAATGAAATAGAAACAACTTGTTTAAAGAGACAAAACTAATTAAAGGCGTCGGTGAGTGATGACTTTGTGTTTGTATCAGCTCCAGTTATCCTGCTTTCACTCCTCTAGATCATGTTCTGACCTCTGACCTCTAACGACCGACTCCTTTGTGACTGACAAAATATAAAATGTATATTTCCATCCATGACTTTCACTGTCATCCATCCTCCTCCTCGTCTTCCTCTTCCTCCTCCTCCCTGTTGATGTACAGCCCTGATGGAGCTTCACTGTTTCAGCCCGCCGTACTCACTGAAGGTCACTGCAGAGTTATTGAAGAGCTCCGTTCAATTTTAGCCTCCAGTCCCTGTCAGACAGCGACCGTCCTTCAGGGAGACGAGGAGACAAAAAGCTCCACGGGCTTGTTCTTCTCTGGGACGCCTCCGACTGTAAACAGACCTCCATCACGGCCGTCCTCCTTCTGCGTCGCAGGGAAATCATTTGATCTGACAGCAAGACTCAAGAGTCACTTTGCAGGCGCTCCTCGTTTTTTCCGTCTTCTCCGTTTCCCTCCATCCATTTCCTCACCCGGCACTCATTTGCATCTCATTTTATTCTTAATTTCTCTTCTTCTGTCTTTATTCCTGCAGTTTTCATCGTTCACTGCTTCTTGTCTTCCTACTTCTCTTCTTCCTTTCTTTCCTTTCCCCTCCTTTCTAATTTCTCATTTCCTTCTGTCTCATCCTCTCCATCTTTTGCTTCTTTATCTTATTATTGTCCCTTTCTTTTTTGTGCTCACATCACAAATAGCACCACTGCTCTTTTTCCTTTTGTGTCGACCTCACTACAACAAGACAAACGGCGTTGTTACAAAACTAAAATAAAAGAACCAATCTCAGGTAAGAGATGGAGGGAGCAGCAGAGTGTATGGAAGACTGATAAGGACATAAAGGATGTGAGGGCTCTTTGGTTTGGCTCCTGTCATCCCAGACTTATTCAAACGTTTCTCCTGCCTCATTCACTTGACTTTAGACACATAAAATACAGCTGAATGCCTCCCTCCATCCTCCCTCCATCCTCCCTCCATCCTCCCTCCATCCTCCCTCCATCCTCCCTCCATCCTCCCTCCATCCTCCCTCCATCCCTCCTCCCCTCTGGGCTCAGGCCTGCTTGACTTCCCCTAATCCTTCCCTCCCTGAGTGAAGCTTTGGAGCAGAGAAAGTGAAAACCAATGAAGTGCTACCTTTGGCTTTAGACATGGTTCAGGTTCACAGCTTCATACTCCTTCCTTTCCTTTCCTTCCTTTCGTCTTTGTTTCCTTCAGTCAGTCTAAAAAGCATGAAACCCCCTCGCTCGGGTTCACGGCTCTCTAATAATAATTAATAATACAGCGATAATAATAATTAATTGCTTTGTTTTCAGGACGTTAATAACTTTCAAGTATCTTTCTGCCGACTCCTCCAACTTTAATTAACACAGCCAGCCTCAACCAAAACAAAAACAAGTTCAGTTGATGAGCAGAGTTCCCGTCGGAGTGGGGAGTCACCGCAGCCCGCTCTGATTTACACCAAAGAAGAAGAAATGTGTTGATAGATCCCCACTACTGACAAACTCTAAACTACAGCAGTGGCAATGAAATGAGCTAAGTTTTCAATGACAGTAGGGGACGTCCCTCAGGGGGCCCTACCTGATACAACAGAGTTTAAACTACAGCAGTGGCAATGAAATGAGCTAAATTTTCAGTGACAGTAAGGGACATCCCTTTGTGGCCCCCACCTTACGTGATAAACTTTAGACAGCAGTGGCAGTGACAGTAGGTGAGCTCCCTTAGGGGCCCCCAAATGACACGACAAAGTTTAAACTACAGCAGTGGCAATGAGCTTGGTTCAATGCTATTCAATGACAGCAGGAGACCTCCCTCAGGGGCCCGCAACTCACACAAAAATCTGTAAGCTACAGCAGTGGCACTGACAGTAGAACACCCTCTCTAAGGGGCCCCCACCTGACACGACAAACTTTAAACTCCAACTCCAGCCTGAGAAAGTTTGCAGAGTTTTCGAGGTAATTTCTCAGCACCTCCGCCTGAGGACTCGTGTAGCTTTGGGCTCTCTGACGCAGCTGCATAAATTTAGCTTCTTTCTTTCTTCTGTTCTTGTCTTGACGTCAGAAGACGCTCTGATCAAACAGCATGATCTTTAATGCATTTATTTTTACTTTAGAAAGTAAACGGTTTGATTGAAGCTGCTGCAGAAAAACAAGCCAACGATGTGATACCGGTTCAGCACCTCAGAAATAAGAAGCACACAAATATCAAGACTTCTAGTCCTCGTTACTGTGGCGTCCTTTGTGTGGGACCGGGCCCATTCGGGCACCTCAGCGCTCATTAAAGTCCCATCGACGTCAGGCGCTGCAGGGCAGGGAGGCTCCGGCTGCTCGGGGCCTCTTAAGGCTAATTTACAAGAGAAGCAGCAGCCTCAGGGTCATGTCTGACTCATCAGAGCCTGCTCTATACTTTCTACTTTAAAACTTCCTGCCCTCTGGTGCTTTGATTCCCAGCGGAGAAGAGGACTTGGAACGTGGTACTGTGTAATTAAAGAGCCGGAAAGAAAACATCTCCAGAGGATCAGACGTCATAAAGAATCCGACACATGAAAAAGAAAAACACAAATGGTGGCGCTCATCTTCAAGAGGATCGATTGATCTTCACATAAAGAGAGTGTAGGTTCAAAAGCTTTGTGCAGATGAAATTAAAGATCTGCCGTATAATACGAATGAGAGGAAAGATCCCTTTACTTTTTCAAAACTTCTCAGTTTGGAGAGAAAACCTGAATAATTCATAACGATCCTGTATTTCCATGCACTGCAGAGCTACAAAGACGAGGCCCTTTCTTCATCTCTCACATTTACATGTGATGGATACTCGTGTTCACAGAGACGTGGCGCGTACCAGCTTCAGCTCCCAATAAACATGTTTTTCCACGATCAATCTTTTAAACACCGGCGATGACAAATCAAGTGGAGAGCCTCGTCTCGTGCATCCATGCTTAATCACGTCTTGATGCTGACATTCAAGAAGCATTGCCAAGCGTGCATGAAAGAGCAACAGTCCAAAACCACACTGACGCTTTTTAGATTCTATATTTCTAGACTGGTGGTGGTAGAAATGGGAACATCTGAGTGTTGTCCACCTGAAACTTGTCTAACAACCAGATACTCACCTGGCACTGGAGGAATTGTTCAGATTTTAAACCTATGCTCATATGGCCAGATCTCCGACTTTAGTTGCCATGCTCTGAGTCAAAGTCTCTGCTGTTGTTCCTGCTTCATCTAGATGTGTCCTTGCAAAAGAAACGTATTTTCTGGTCTGTGGTCACACTGCAGCCAAACAAACATTGGCTAACAACCTCAGTCCCTGACCTGGCAGCAGTGGGCCAAACTCTTTTCTTGAGATAGTTTTGATGGCGTGGACCAAATCCCAGATTCACGGAGCTAGCTTAAAACTCTTCATGCACGCGTTGTGGCTCTGGTTTAAGAAAGAGAGCAACGAGTTTCTGTCTAGATCTGGGGTGAGGTCAGGTTAGTCGCCACTGCGTTGGTGGGTGCAGAAAACATTGATTAAGGTTGGGTTTAGCAGAAGACGGAGATGAGATGCAACCTGCTCCCTGAGAGGGTTTGTGGCTGCATCTGAAATCACCTACATTCACTGATCACTCAGCGAAGTTTGCACCGTCAGAAGATCTTTATTAAGATGCATCTTAATGCTTATCCTCTGGAGCAGTGGCGCCCAATACGTCGATGCCAATCGACCGGTTGATTGCACAAGTAGGTGCAATCTGAGATCCCTCCCTGTTTGCACGGAAGCTGCTGCAAAACTCTAGCGGGATAAGTAGTTAGCCTTCCGCTTTGTAATGACTAAAGAAGGGCTATAAATGTGAGTGAGAGTGCTTAACCTGACGAGCAGAAGAACTCTGCAGGCTCAGGGCGGACATGCAAACTCCAGTCACCGGGTTTGAACCCAGAACTAATCACAGTCCACATGAGGTTGCTTGAACTTGTTTCCCACGGTGCACGGGAGCCACGTCCTAAATGACAGTTTCCCATCAAGACAGTGAAGCAGCCTTCACTGACACCTTTGTTCCTGCAAAAACAACAGAAGCCGTTTCCTCCTGTAACTAAGCCATAAAGGACCACCCTGCCCTCTGCAAACGTGGCGGTAAGCGTCTAATGACAGCGACCTCACCGTCACCTGCTAAACAGCTCATCAGCTGCACGAAGCCACTGCAACCCTTCACATCCAGAGCTGAGCAATGCAAACTAAACAGGTTCATCTCCTTCAATAGATCATAATAATAACGACGCGGGAGGCGCGGAGCAAGCAATGCACGCTTGAATAACAGCGGTTCTTTATGACGGCTTTGATACGTCCTCCTCGCGCGCTCCATCGATACCGGATCAATACCTTATTAGGCCGAATCAGATGCACTGATGCTGGAAGTTAATGGGACACATGAGGAGTGCAGATACTGGGGTAGAATAAGAACAACACGAGCTAAGCCGTGATCCTGCTTTTGTTCCCGGGGGGCGTCTGGGAATTTCTTAATTTTGCTTATGAGTTCATCACAGGGGCGGTAGGATGTCAGGAGACGTCCTGTTTGGTCCACGTTTAGCATAAAACTCATTTAGAGTTTTGTTGGGATTCAGGATTATAACCAGAGGTGTTTATTTAATCTGGATACATAAATGCGTCTACTAATGGCTAAATATGAGCCCTCCTCCAGCGCTGAGGAGCAGCTTCAGCTTCAGTGACGGACTGCTTCACCATCGTTGTGTGAAGGAAAGATGTAGATGTTCTTTCCTTCCTAACGCTCCTAATATGTGCAATATTATTACACCTCAAGGTTCTTTAATGCGTTTAAAGAAGAAGAAACACTTCTGCTATTTACTATTTACTATGTACTATGTACAAGCTTCATAGCCCAGTTACACCTGGTCCACCTGTGTAACATCTGACAATCAAATGTGCAATTCAAAACCCTGTATAGTCAATTGTACGACTACAGTTTGTATGCTGTTGTAAACTGAAATTCCCCATAGCAGGACAAATGAAGGTGTTTTCTTATCTTAATCCAGCTCTATAATGGTCTCCATCTGACCTTCAACCCTTCCTTTCTGCTCCTTCGCTAATCATTCCAATTTTCCATTGGTTTGGCTTGAGTACGTGACAAACTGACACACTTACACCCCCCTACCTAAGCCCACAGCTTGGTCATCCTAAGCTGACAGTTAAAGCATTACTGCTCTGTAACGAGAACCCAGCACCGTGAAAGAAAACAAGGGGCCTGCCTCTCCCCCCCACCTTCCTCCAATCCCCGTGTCGGTGGCTGCACTCAATAAAACCCAAAGCTGCCCCCATTTTCACCTGTTCCATTCAACTGGTCTTTGTGTGAGGCGAACTGTGTCAACGCTGGCCTTTCCACGGGTCACAGGGGGCAGTTTCTTTAACACGCGGGGCGTTTTAAAGCCGAGGGCAGCGGTGCACGGCTGAGACGCTCCGCGAGAACCCGGGATTGAATCCTCGCCCAACTTGCTCTGAGGAAATCTGTCCAGATCCAAGCGCCCAAGCCGTGAGCCGAAGGCCGTGGATGAATTATACTAATGATATTTACCGCCTGCAGATTTTTCTGCTTACACTTCACTTATGAACTAATCCCAGATCAGAATATCGGTGTTCGTTAATGCCCTGTGCAAGCACTCCGACACTAATAAGGATAAACCCTTATCAGGAGGAAGTCTTGAGAGCGCAGCTACAAAGATATCAAACAAAACAAAGATAAGCAATAAAAAAGTTAGAAATTGATTTTTACTGCCCGTTTTAAGAGGCCACTCAGGATAAAACAGGTAGAAGCACATTAAAATATCTGCCTATGAGGCCGAGTTTCAATTTAGAAAGACGACACGAAAGCAGCGCATTTCCTTTACTTTATGATCGTTACGGTAGAATCTCTCTCCTGAACCCTGAGGAGAAATAAAGACGTGAAGACAAGACGATATATGTCTGCACCTGTGCCACTGATAGAGGCTGATATTACCTTTTTGTAAATGGATGCACTCCTGGACCGCTGATGGATTTTTTAGGATGTTTCTCCTTAACCATCCATAAGAGAATTGTAAAAACAAAAGAATGGTTGCTGTTAAAGAGGTGAGATACACATGAGAGATCGTTTTCAGACGGATGAAAGAGCTGAAGCTCTGCACATAAAGCTCTTCGGTGTTTCATACAGTCGTCAGTCTCATCTATAGTACTACTGTGACTGCTTTCTAAAAATGAAACAAACCTTCAACCGTGACGCGTGAGGATCTCAAGAAGAAACATGTGCTGGTTTACCTCTAATAGTGGTGCTAATAGCAGTGCTAACGGCTAGCATGGCTGTGTTTCTGCACAGGCCTCAAAAACTGAACCAGGAAGATCTGCATTTACTTT